>JAANDG010000026.1:0-552189 GCA_036852015.1 Pelodera strongyloides
TAAAGTCAATAAGATTGTTGCATGCCAGAAGGCATGCGTTCCAAAAATTTATCGAGACACATGGTGTAAAGATCTGGGGTAAGCTAACCTCAAACTTTGGTAATTAAACCGACTACGGTGTCGGCCTTCCGCCTATAGGCGTAACGCGTGTCAGATCGCCCATATGTGCACAAGCACCCGCCCTTGCTCGTTCTCTGCGAGTGGGAGACCACAAACACCATACACAGCTCTTATCTGCCACGTTCGATTTCGAAAATCCGACAGTTTTCCATAAGAAACTGCGTTCCGGAGCTTTTCAATTGTGAAAAAAGGCACAGTACTTCGTTCTAATAAGAGAGCATAATATTTTTTGTGTTTATCCCATAGACACCATTCACAATTAAAAAAGAAGGCTGCATATAAAGTCTTTTTTTTTCTCAGACTCGGAAACTTCCCTAACTTTTTCTTAGATCATCCTAATTTTTACTTAGGCCCCCCTAAATTTCACGTAAGATTAGTGTCACGACATTTTTTTCTTGACGCAGATATCCCTAATATATTTTCTTGAACATTCTATTTCTAATAGTATAAATACGCAAAATACTGTAGATACTCTTAAAATCAATAAGATTGTTGCATGCCCGAAGGCATGCGTCCCAAAATTTAATCGAGACACATGGTGTTAAGGTCTCGGGGTTAATGCTAACCTCAAACTTGGGTAATAAACCGACTACGGTCCGGCCTTCCGCCTATAGGCGTACGCGTGTCAGATCGCCCATATGTGCACAAACACCCGCCCTTGCTCGTTCTCTGCGAGTGGGAGACCACAAACACCACACAGCTCTTATCTGCCACGTTCGATTTCGAAAATCCGACAGTTTTCCTTAAGAAACTGCGTTCCGGAGAATTCAATTGTGAAAAAAGCACAGTACTTCGTCTAATAAGAGAGCATAATATTTTTTGTTAGGTCGGTTATCCCATAGACACCATTCACAAAAAAAAAGAAGGCTGCAAAGTCTTTTTTTCTCAGACTCGGAAACTTCCCTAACTTTTTCTTAGATCATACTAATTTTTACTTAGGCTCCCCTAAATTTCACTTACCATTAGTGTCACGACAATTTTTTCTTGACGCAGATATCCCTCATATATTTTCTTGAACATTCTATTTCTAATAGTATAAATACGCAAAATACTGTAGATACTCTTAAAATCAATAAGATTGTTGCATGCCCGAAGGCATGCGTTCCAAAATTTAATCGAGACACATGGTGTAAAGGTCTCGGGGTTAATGCTAACCTCAAACTTGGGTAATTAAACCGACTACTGTGTCGGCCTTCCGCCTATAGGCGTAACGCGTGTCAGATCGCCCATATGTGCACAAACACCCGCCCTTGCTCGTTCTCTGCGAGTGGGAGACCACAAACACCACACACAGCTCTTATCTGCCACGTTCGATTTCGAAAATCCGACAGTTTTCCATAAGAAACTGCGTTCCGGAGCTTTTCAATTGTGAAAAAGGCACAGTACTTCGTTCTAATAAGAGAGCATAATATTTGTTGTGTTTATCCCATAGACACCATTCACAATTAAAAAAGAAGGCTGCATATAAAGTCTTTTTTTTTCTCAGACTCGGAAACTTCCCTAACTTTTTCTTAGATCATCCTAATTTTTACTTAGGCTCCCCTAAATTTCACTTATCATTAGTGTCACGAGATTTTTTTCTTGACGCAGATATCCCTAATATATTTTCTTGAACATTCTATTTCTAATAGTATAAATACGCAAAATACTCTTAAAGTCAATAAGATTGTTGCATGCCCGAAGGCATGCGTTCCAAAATTTAATCGAGACACATGGTGTAAAGGTCTCGGGGTTAATGCTAACCTCAAACTTGGGTAATTAAACCGACTCCGGTGTCGGCCTTCCGCCTATAGGCGTAACGCGTGTCAGATCGCCCATATGTGCACACCCGCCCTTGCTCGTTCTCTGCGAGTGGGAGACCACAAACACCACACACGGCTCTTATCTGCCACGTTCGATTTCGAAAATCCGACAGTTTTCCATAAGAAACTGCGTTCCGGAGCTTTTCAATTGTGAAAAAAGGCACAGTACTTCGTTCTAATAAGAGAGCATAATATTTTTTGTGTTTATCCCATAGACACCATTCACAATTAAAAAAGAAGGCTGCATATAAAGTCTTTTTTTTCTCAGACTCGGAAACTTCCCTAACTTTTTCTTAGATCATCCTAATTTTTACTTAGGCTCCCCTAAATTTCACTTACCATTAGTGTCACGACATTTTTTCCTTGACGCAGATATCCCTAATATATTTTCTTGAACATTCTATTTCTAATATACGCAAAATACTCTTAAAGTCAGTAAGATTGTTGCATGCCCGAAGGCATGCGTTCCAAAATTTAATCGAGACACATGGTGTAAAGGTCTCGGGGTTAATGCTAACCTCAAACTTGGGTAATTAAACCGACTCCGGTGCCGGCCTTCCGCCTATAGGCGTAACGCGTGTCAGATCGCCCATATGTGCACAAACACCCGCCCTTGCTCGTTCTCTGCGAGTGGGAGACCACAAACACCACACACAGCTCTTATCTGCCACGTTCGATTTCGAAAATCCGACAGTTTTCCATAAGAAACTGCGTTCCGGAGCTTTTCAATTGTGAAAAAGGCACAGTACTTCGTTCTAATAAGAGAGCATAATATTTTTTGTGTTTATCCCATAGACACCATTGACAATTAAAAAAGAAGGCTGCATATAGTCTTTTTTTTCTCAGACTCGGAAACTTCCCTAACTTTTTCTTAGATCATCCTAATTTTTACTTAGGCCCCCCTAAATTTCACTTACCATTAGTGTCACGACATTTTTTTCTTGACGCAGATATCCCTAATATATTTTCTTGAACATTCTATTTCTAATAGTATAAATACGCAAAATATTTTAATACCCTTAAAATCAATAAGCTTGTTGCATGCCCGAAGGCATGCGTTCCAAAATTTTATCGTGACACACATGGTCGTGAGGTCTCGGGGTTAATGCTAACCTCAAACTTGGGTAATTAAACCGACTATAGCGTCGGCCTTCCGCCTATAGGCGTAACGCGTGTCAGATCGCCCATATGTGCACAAACACCCGCCCTTGCTCGTTCTCGTTCTCTGCGAGTGGGAGACCACAAACACCACACAGCTCTTATCTGCCACGTTCGATTTCGAAAATATGGCAGTTTGCGAGTGGGAGACCACAAACACACACACAGCTCTTATCTGCCACGTTCGATTTCGAAAATCCGACAGTTTTCCATAAGAAACTGCGTTCCGGAGAATTCAATTGTGAAAAAAGGCACAGTACTTAGTTCTAATAAGAGAGTATAATATTTTTGTTAGGTCGGTTTATCCCATAGACACCATTCACAATTAAAAAAGAAGGCTGCATATAGTCTTTTTTTTTCTCAGACTCGGAAACTTCCCTAACTTTTTCTTAGATCATACTAATTTTTACTTAGGCTCCCCTAAATTTCACTTACCATTAGTGTCACGACAATTTTTTCTTGACGCAGATATCCCTCATATATTTTCTTGAACATTCTATTTCTAATAGCATAAATACGCAAAATACTCTTAAAGTCAGTAAGATTGTTGCATGCCCGAAGGCATGCGTTCCAAAATTTAATCGAGACACATGGTGTAAAGGTCTCGGGGTTAATGCTAACCTCAAACTTGGGTAATTAAACCGACTACTGTGTCGGCCTTCCGCCTATAGGCGTAACGCGTGTCAGATCGCCCATATGTGCACAAACACCCGCCCTTGCTCGTTCTCTGCGAGTGGGAGACCACAAACACCACACACAGCTCTTATCTGCCACGTTCGATTTCGAAAATCCGACAGTTTTCCATAAGAAACTGCGTTCCGGAGCTTTTCAATTGTGAAAAAAGGCACAGTACTTCGTTCTAATAAGAGAGCATAATATTTTTTGTGTTTATCCCATAGACACCATTGACAATTAAAAAAGAAGGCTGCATATAGTCTTTTTTTTCTCAGACTCGGAAACTTCCCTAACTTTTTCTTAGATCATCCTAATTTTTACTTAGGCCCCCCTAAATTTCACTTACCATTAGTGTCACGACATTTTTTTCTTGACGCAGATATCCCTAATATATTTTCTTGAACATTCTATTTCTAATAGTATAAATACGCAAAATACTGTAGATACTCTTAAAATCAATAAGATTGTTGCATGCCCGAAGGCATGCGTTCCAAAATTTAATCGAGACACATGGTGTTAAGGTCTCGGGGTTAATGCTAACCTCAAACTTGGGTAATTAAACCGACTACGGTGTCGGCCTTCCGCCTATAGGCGTAACGCGTGTCAGATCGCCCATATGTGCACAAACACCCGCCCTTGCTCGTTCTCTGCGAGTGGGAGACCACAAACACCACACACAGCTCTTATCTGCCACGTTCGATTTCGAAAATATGGCAGTTTGCGAGTGGGAGACCACAAACACCACACACAGCTCTTATCTGCCACGTTCGATTTCGAAAATCCGACAGTTTTCCATAAGAAACTGCGTTCCGGAGAATTCAATTGTGAAAAAAGGCACAGTACTTAGTTCTAATAAGAGAGTATAATATTTTTGTTAGGTCGGTTTATCCCATAGACACCATTCACAATTAAAAAAGAAGGCTGCATATAGTCTTTTTTTTTCTCAGACTCGGAAACTTCCCTAACTTTTTCTTAGATCATACTAATTTTTACTTAGGCTCCCCTAAATTTCACTTACCATTAGTGTCACGACAATTTTTTCTTGACGCAGATATCCCTCATATATTTTCTTGAACATTCTATTTCTAATAGTATAAATACGCAAAATACTGTAGATACTCTTAAAATCAATAAGATTGTTGCATGCCCGAAGGCATGCGTTCCAAAATTTAATCGAGACACATGGTGTAAAGGTCTCGGGGTTAATGCTAACCTCAAACTTGGGTAATTAAACCGACTACTGTGTCGGCCTTCCGCCTATAGGCGTAACGCGTGTCAGATCGCCCATATGTGCACAAACACCCGCCCTTGCTCGTTCTCTGCGAGTGGGAGACCACAAACACCACACACAGCTCTTATCTGCCACGTTCGATTTCGAAAATCCGACAGTTTTCCATAAGAAACTGCGTTCCGGAGAATTCAATTGTGAAAAAAGGCACAGTACTTAGTTCTAATAAGAGAGTATAATATTTTTGTTAGGTCGGTTTATCCCATAGACACCATTCACAATTAAAAAAGAAGGCTGCATATAGTCTTTTTTTTCTCAGACTCGGAAACTTCCCTAACTTTTTCTTAGATCATCCTAATTTTTACTTAGGCTCCCCTAAATTTCACTTACCATTAGTGTCACGACAATTTTTTCTTGACGCAGATATCCCTCATATATTTTCTTGAACATTCTATTTCTAATAGTATAAATACGCAAAATACTGTAGATACTCTTAAAATCAATAAGATTGTTGCATGCCCGAAGGCATGCGTTCCAAAATTTAATCGAGACACATGGTGTAAAGGTCTCGGGGTTAATGCTAACCTCAAACTTGGGTAATTAAACCGACTACGGTGTCGGCCTTCCGCCTATAGGCGTAACGCGTGTCAGATCGCCCATATGTGCACAAACACCCGCCCTTGCTCGTTCTCTGCGAGTGGGAGACCACAAACACCACACACAGCTCTTATCTGCCACGTTCGATTTCGAAAATCCGACAGTTTTTCCATAAGAAACTGCGTTCCGGAGAATTCAATTGTGAAAAAAGGCACAGTACTTAGTTCTAATAAGAGAGTATAATATTTTTGTTAGGTCGGTTTATCCCATAGACACCATTCACAATTAAAAAAGAAGGCTGCATATAGTCTTTTTTTTTCTCAGACTCGGAAACTTCCCTAACTTTTTCTTAGATCATCCTAATTTTTACTTTGGCTCCCCTAAATTTCACTTACCATTAGTGTCACGACAATTTTTTCTTGACGCAGATATCCCTCATATATTTTCTTGAACATTCTATTTCTAATAGTATAAATACGCAAAATACTGTAGATACTCTTAAAATCAATAAGATTGTTGCATGCCCGAAGGCATGCGTTCCAAAATTTAATCGAGACACATGGTGTAAAGGTCTCGGGGTTAATGCTAACCTCAAACTTGGGTAATTAAACCGACTACGGTGTCGGCCTTCCGCCTATAGGCGTAACGCGTGTCAGATCGCCCATATGTGCACAAACACCCGCCCTTGCTCGTTCTCTGCGAGTGGGAGACCACAAACACCACACACAGGCTCTTATCTGCCACGTTCGATTTCGAAAATCCGACAGTTTTCCATAAGAAACTGCGTTCCGGAGAATTCAATTGTGAAAAAAGGCACAGTACTTAGTTCTAATAAGAGAGTATAATATTTTTGTTAGGTCGGTTTATCCCATAGACACCATTCACAATTAAAAAAGAAGGCTGCATATAGTCTTTTTTTTTCTCAGACTCGGAAACTTCCCTAACTTTTTCTTAGATCATCCTAATTTTTACTTTGGCTCCCCTAAATTTCACTTACCATTAGTGTCACGACAATTTTTTCTTGACGCAGATATCCCTCATATATTTTCTTGAACATTCTATTTCTAATAGTATAAATACGCAAAATACTGTAGATACTCTTAAAATCAATAAGATTGTTGCATGCCCGAAGGCATGCGTTCCAAAATTTAATCGAGACACATGGTGTAAAGGTCTCGGGGTTAATGCTAACCTCAAACTTGGGTAATTAAACCGACTACGGTGTCGGCCTTCCGCCTATAGGCGTAACGCGTGTCAGATCGCCCATATGTGCACAAACACCCGCCCTTGCTCGTTCTCTGCGAGTGGGAGACCACAAACACCACACACAGCTCTTATCTGCCACGTTCGATTTCGAAAATCCGACAGTTTTCCATAAGAAACTGCGTTCCGGAGAATTCAATTGTGAAAAAAGGCACAGTACTTAGTTCTAATAAGAGAGTATAATATTTTTGTTAGGTCGGTTTATCCCATAGACACCATTCACAATTAAAAAAGAAGGCTGCATATAGTCTTTTTTTTTCTCAGACTCGGAAACTTCCCTAACTTTTTCTTAGATCATCCTAATTTTTACTTTGGCTCCCCTAAATTTCACTTACCATTAGTGTCACGACAATTTTTTCTTGACGCAGATATCCCTCATATATTTTCTTGAACATTCTATTTCTAATAGTATAAATACGCAAAATACTGTAGATACTCTTAAAATCAATAAGATTGTTGCATGCCCGAAGGCATGCGTTCCAAAATTTAATCGAGACACATGGTGTTAAGGTCTCGGGGTTAATGCTAACCTCAAACTTGGGTAATTAAACCGACTACGGTGTCGGCCTTCCGCCTATAGGCGTAACGCGTGTCAGATCGCCCATATGTGCACAAACACCCGCCCTTGCTCGTTCTCTGCGAGTGGGGAGACCACAAACACCACACAGCTCTTATCTGCCACGTTCGATTTCGAAAATCCGACAGTTTTTCCATAAGAAACTGCGTTCCGGAGAATTCAATTGTGAAAAAAGGCACAGTACTTAGTTCTAATAAGAGAGTATAATATTTTTGTTAGGTCGGTTTATCCCATAGACACCATTCACAATTAAAAAAGAAGGCTGCATATAGTCTTTTTTTTTCTCAGACTCGGAAACTTCCCTAACTTTTTCTTAGATCATCCTAATTTTTACTTTGGCTCCCCTAAATTTCACTTACCATTAGTGTCACGACAATTTTTTCTTGACGCAGATATCCTTCATATATTTCCTTGAACATTCTATTTCTAATAGTATAAATACGCAAAATACTGTAGATACTCTTAAAATCAATAAGATTGTTGCATGCCCGAAGGCATGCGTTCCAAAATTTAATCGAGACACATGGTGTTAAGGTCTCGGGGTTAATGCTAACCTCAAACTTGGGTAATTAAACCGACTACGGTGTCGGCCTTCCGCCTATAGGCATAACGCGTGTCAGATCGCCCATATGTGCACAAACACCCGCCCTTGCTCGTTCTCTGCGAGTGGGGAGACCACAAACACCACACACAGCTCTTATCTGCCACGTTCGATTTCGAAAATCCGACAGTTTTTCCATAAGAAACTGCGTTCCGGATAATTCAATTGTGAAAAAAGGCACAGTACTTAGTTCTAATAAGAGAGTATAATATTTTTGTTAGGTCGGTTTATCCCATAGACACCATTCACAATTAAAAAAGAAGGCTGCATATAGTCTTTTTTTTCTCAGACTCGGAAACTTCCCTAACTTTTTCTTAGATCATCCTAATTTTTACTTAGGCTCCCCTAAATTTCACTTACCATTAGTGTCACGACAATTTTTTCTTGACGCAGATATCCCTCATATATTTTCTTGAACATTCTATTTCTAATAGTATAAATACGCAAAATACTGTAGATACTCTTAAAATCAATAAGATTGTTGCATGCCCGAAGGCATGCGTTCCAAAATTTAATCGAGACACATGGTGTAAAGGTCTCGGGGTTAATGCTAACCTCAAACTTGGGTAATTAAACCGACTACGGTGTCGGCCTTCCGCCTATAGGCGTAACGCGTGTCAGATCGCCCATATGTGCACAAACACCCGCCCTTGCTCGTTCTCTGCGAGTGGGGAGACCACAAACACCACACACAGCTCTTATCTGCCACGTTCGATTTCGAAAATCCGACAGTTTTCCATAAGAAACTGCGTTCCGGAGAATTCAATTGTGAAAAAAGGCACAGTACTTAGTTCTAATAAGAGAGTATAATATTTTTGTTAGGTCGGTTTATCCCATAGACACCATTCACAATTAAAAAAGAAGGCTGCATATAGTCTTTTTTTTTCTCAGACTCGGAAACTTCCCTAACTTTTTCTTAGATCATCCTAATTTTTACTTTGGCTCCCCTAAATTTCACTTACCATTAGTGTCACGACAATTTTTTCTTGACGCAGATATCCCTCATATATTTTCTTGAACATTCTATTTCTAATAGTATAAATACGCAAAATACTGTAGATACTCTTAAAATCAATAAGATTGTTGCATGCCCGAAGGCATGCGTTCCAAAATTTAATCGAGACACATGGTGTAAAGGTCTCGGGGTTAATGCTAACCTCAAACTTGGGTAATTAAACCGACTACGGTGTCGGCCTTCCGCCTATAGGCGTAACGCGTGTCAGATCGCCCATATGTGCACAAACACCCGCCCTTGCTCGTTCTCTGCGAGTGGGAGACCACAAACACCACACACAGCTCTTATCTGCCACGTTCGATTTCGAAAATCCGACAGTTTTCCATAAGAAACTGCGTTCCGGAGAATTCAATTGTGAAAAAAGGCACAGTACTTAGTTCTAATAAGAGAGTATAATATTTTGTTAGGTCGGTTTATCCCATAGACACCATTCACAATTAAAAAGAAGGCTGTATATAGTCTTTTTTTTTCTCAGACTCGGAAACTTCCCTAACTTTTTCTTAGATCATCCTAATTTTTACTTTGGCTCCCCTAAATTTCACTTACCATTAGTGTCACGACAATTTTTTCTTGACGCAGATATCCCTCATATATTTTCTTGAACATTCTATTTCTAATAGTATAAATACGCAAAATACTGTAGATACTCTTAAAATCAATAAGATTGTTGCATGCCCGAAGGCATGCGTTCCAAAATTTAATCGAGACACATGGTGTTAAGGTCTCGGGGTTAATGCTAACCTCAAACTTGGGTAATTAAACCGACTACGGTGTCGGCCTTCCGCCTATAGGCGTAACGCGTGTCAGATCGCCCATATGTGCACAAACACCCGACCTTGCTCGTTCTCTGCGAGTGGGAGACCACAAACACCACACACAGCTCTTATCTGCCACGTTCGATTTTGAAAATCCGACAGTTTTTCCATAAGAAACTGCGTTCCGGAGAATTCAATTGTGAAAAAAGGCACAGTACTTAGTTCTAATAAGAGAGTATAATATTTTTGTTAGGTCGGTTTATCCCATAGACACCATTCACAATTAAAAAAGAAGGCTGCATATAGTCTTTTTTTTTCTCAGACTCGGAAACTTCCCTAACTTTTTCTTAGATCATCCTAATTTTTACTTTGGCTCCCCTAAATTTCACTTACCATTAGTGTCACGACAATTTTTTCTTGACGCAGATATCCCTCATATATTTTCTTGAACATTCTATTTCTAATAGTATAAATACGCAAAATACTGTAGATACTCTTAAAATCAATAAGATTGTTGCATGCCCGAAGGCATGCGTTCCAAAATTTAATCGAGACACATGGTGTAAAGGTCTCGGGGTTAATGCTAACCTCAAACTTGGGTAATTAAACCGACTACGGTGTCGGCCTTCCGCCTATAGGCGTAACGCGTGTCAGATCGCCCATATGTGCACAAACACCCGCCCTTGCTCGTTCTCTGCGAGTGGGGAGACCACAAACACCACACAGCTCTTATCTGCCACGTTCGATTTCGAAAATCCGACAGTTTTTCCATAAGAAACTGCGTTCCGGAGAATTCAATTGTGAAAAAAGGCACAGTACTTAGTTCTAATAAGAGAGTATAATATTTTTGTTAGGTCGGTTTATCCCATAGACACCATTCACAATTAAAAAAGAAGGCTGCATATAGTCTTTTTTTTTCTCAGACTCGGAAACTTCCCTAACTTTTTCTTAGATCATCCTAATTTTTACTTTGGCTCCCCTAAATTTCACTTACCATTAGTGTCACGACAATTTTTTCTTGACGCAGATATCCCTCATATATTTTCTTGAACATTCTATTTCTAATAGTATAAATATATAATACACCATTCACAATTAAAAAAGAAGGCTGCATATAGTCTTTTTTTTTCTCAGACTCGGAAACTTCCCTAACTTTTTCTTAGATCATCCTAATTTTTACTTTGGCTCCCCTAAATTTCACTTACCATTAGTGTCACGACAATTTTTTCTTGACGCAGATATCCCTCATATATTTTCTTGAACATTCTATTTCTAATAGTATAAATACGCAAAATACTGTAGATACTCTTAAAATCAATAAGATTGTTGCATGCCCGAAGGCATGCGTTCCAAAATTTAATCGAGACACATGGTGTGAAGGTCTCGGGGTTAATGCTAACCTCAAACTTGGGTAATTAAACCGACTACGGTGTCGGCCTTCCGCCTATAGGCGTAACGCGTGTCAGATCGCCCATATGTGCACAAACACCCGACCTTGCTCGTTCTCTGCGAGTGGGAGACCACAAACACCACACACAGCTCTTATCTGCCACGTTCGATTTCGAAAATCCGACAGTTTTCCATAAGAAACTGCGTTCCGGAGAATTCAATTGTGAAAAAAGGCACAGTACTTAGTTCTAATAAGAGAGTATAATATTTTTGTTGGGTCGGTTTATCCCATAGACACCATTCACAATTAAAAAAGAAGGCTGCATATAGTCTTTTTTTTCTCAGACTCGGAAACTTCCCTAACTTTTTCTTAGATCATCCTAATTTTTACTTAGGCTCCCCTAAATTTCACTTACCATTAGTGTCACGACAATTTTTTCTTGACGCAGATATCCCTCATATATTTTCTTGAACATTCTATTTCTAATAGTATAAATACGCAAAATACTGTAGATACTCTTAAAATCAATAAGATTGTTGCATGCCCGAAGGCATGCGTTCCAAAATTTAATCGAGACACATGGTGTTAAGGTCTCGGGGTTAATGCTAACCTCAAACTTGGGTAATTAAACCGACTACGGTGTCGGCCTTCCGCCTATAGGCGTAACGCGTGTCAGATCGCCCATATGTGCACAAACACCCGACCTTGCTCGTTCTCTGCGAGTGGGAGACCACAAACACCACACACAGCTCTTATCTGCCACGTTCGATTTCGAAAATCCGACAGTTTTCCATAAGAAACTGCGTTCCGGAGAATTCAATTGTGAAAAAAGGCACAGTACTTAGTTCTAATAAGAGAGTATAATATTTTTGTTGGGTCGGTTTATCCCATAGACACCATTCACAATTAAAAAAGAAGGCTGCATATAGTCTTTTTTTCTCAGACTCGGAAACTTCCCTAACTTTTTCTTAGATCATCCTAATTTTTACTTAGGCTCCCCTAAATTTCACTTACCATTAGTGTCACGACAATTTTTTCTTGACGCAGATATCCCTCATATATTTTCTTGAACATTCTATTTCTAATAGTATAAATACGCAAAATACTGTAGATACTCTTAAAATCAATAAGATTGTTGCATGCCCGAAGGCATGCGTTCCAAAATTTAATCGAGACACATGGTGTAAAGATCTCGGGGTTAATGCTAACCTCAAACTTGGGTAATTAAACCGACTACGGTGTCGGCCTTCCGCCTATAGGCGTAACGCGTGTCAGATCGCCCATATGTGCACAAACACCCGCCCTTGCTCGTTCTCTGCGAGTGGGAGAATACAATCACCACACACAGCTCTTATCTGCCACGTTCGATTTCGAAAATCCGGCAGTTTTCCATAAGAAACTGCGTTCCGGAGCTTTTCAATTGTGAAAAAAGGCACAGTACTTCGTTCTAATAAGAGAGCACAATATTTTTTGTCAGGTCGTGTTTATCTCATAGACACCATTCACAATTAAAAAGAAGCTGCATATAGTCTTTTTTTTTTCTCAGACTTGGAAACTTCCCTAACTTTTTCTTAGATCATCCTAATTTTTACTTAGGCTCCCCTAAATTTCACTTAGAGTCACGTTTATTTAAAAAAAATCGGTATTACACCTTTTTTTAACTCATGATGGCATGTGAATCATGTGAAGTTCTCGTAAATGGATCATGTAACACATGATCGTGTGTTTCGACAGTGGGGATGTGCCGCTCCCGGAGGTAGGTGCAATCAAGCTTCGACAACAAAAGCGCTTTTCAAAAGTCGATGAATCTCGATGGTTTCGATAGAAAACGTACCGGAGATTAAGCAGATAAGAACAGATACTACACATTTATCTTAGCCAGAGGTCCATCTATATTATCCCGTATGTTTTATTCGAAAAAAAATCATTGCAGTCTTTCGACACTGGTCTCAGCAGATTGTGATATACTTATTGTTGAGTAATTATGAGTTGAAACTTTATTTGTGTGTTTGATACGGTTCTATTAATTCGATGACAAACTAATGTGAATAATGACTGATGATTATACATAGCTTCACTTTTTTTTTGTTGAAAAAAAACGCTAATAACCATTATTCTTACTCACTTCACGTAGGTATTCATTTGTAAAATGAAAAGGTTTAGCATCACTGTTAGAGGTGACACTCCCATATTTAATATTCATATTTCACTTATTCCCATTATTTTCCCATCTATTTAACATCAGAATGGTAACTCATATAATTTATTTGTAATGTTTACACTTAGAATAGTACAACTTAGAATTTGCATTTTGTTTCAATTGGAGCAAATTCACTTTAGGGCGTTTTTTATTTTACTTTTATTTGTGTTGACTAACTTTCACAATTAGTTCAATTGATTGTTACGAAATCCGAAAATCAGCATGTTTGGACGAAGGAAGGTACATATTTCTTTTGCATCGGCACCACCCTCCACCAACTTGCTCAGATCTTCCCTTTTCTAAAATCAAACAATATAACGATATTTTCGTCTTGTCTGGCGCTTGCTGACGATTGAAAGTGTATGCATTAGAGCACTTCTTTGAATTTTCTCTGAATTCTCACTGTTCCTATTTTTATCGATTTGATCATAGAATTCGTAAAGATATAAGTTGATTGTTGATTTTAAAGGGCACTCACCGTCTTAATGAAATCGCATTCATCAGAGAGGAACTCAATGTGACAGATGCATTCGATGATCAAGTTTCCGCTGAGTTTTGCACCACCAAGAGACATCTATACATATCCTTTACTTTCAATTATCATTGTACAAATAAATTTATTAAATGATTCGAAAGGTTCTGTTCGACACCGGCTTTACTAGTAGATGAGTTTCAGTGAATTTCAGTGGAGACTAGAATTAGTAAAAAAAAGGACTCCGAATTTCAACAGAAAGAAAAATATCATGTAAAGCAATTGTTCCAAAGAAACATTTCATCTAAATGAAAAGAAGAAAGATACCTCTAGACCGTTGACACATGCACTACAGCGGATATCTGCAATACATTATTATTTTAGTCACTTCTTATTTCGTACTCACACGCCTGTATAAAAGGAAACGGCAAAACTTGCCAGGCCGACCCATCTGGAAAATACTATTGTACCTCTTCCCATACATCGCTCTTCCGTCCATAAAAGGGCGAAGCAGGCAAAGACCAAAGCATACCGTTCCTTTGGATTCCGATATCCCAAAATGCTTCCGTGCGAAGGAAGCAGACAGCCGATAGAGTAAAGAACAAAAACAGACTCTTTTGCATTTTCCTTCGGGAATTTAGCTGAAACCAAAGTGTATGGTCTTCCTATTAAATAGAACCGTCAGAGGTTTTTTTACTCGCAGCACTACCGTCAAAACACCACATTCAAATGCCTCACGATTAACGATGGGCTGTCAGCCATCAAACAGCGGCTTGCGCCAAACTAAATGAGCATCATTCAAAGCATCCCGTTAATAAAGTTATTATTGAATAGTGAATCAAAAGGAAAGGTTATAATCCGTACAAAAGTAGTTGACACTCTCTGAAGTGGGTGAACATTTCAGCTTATAAATCGTTTCTCGACCAATTCGGTTTATTTGGAATGTTTTGTCTAAGGAATAGAATACATAGATGCCGCCATGCACGCCGAAGACCATCCAAATTCAAAGCGTTTGGGCAAAATCGGAAGTTGCTCATACAATTTGCAGTGTGCACATGTCATCCCAAATTCTTTTAGTGACTTGATAAAATAAATAAACAACCAGCTGAACTTATTTACAATATATTCGCTACTACCCAACGAGAACAGGCAGTGTTCTGGGTAATAATATGCGAAGGAAATAAAGTAGCGCTGCCTGCTTGTGAGAATATACATAGTTAGATTAACTCAGCTCAGCGCTGCATAGCTGCATGACCCCCGTCTTTGGGACGTTTCAATAAATCTTAATTTTAAATTCGATTTTTTAGTGAAATGTGTACTGACTACACCGTCAGTCAGCACTTGGGCCTTGTCTGTGTGTATCTCTTGCGTCAATAAAACACCGTATTACCAACAGTATTTATTCGACCAATCAATTACACAACAACAAGTGAAGACGCACAGTACCGCGGGATCCCTGAGAGATCGACCACACTGTGATGAAGGTAGAAGTGAAGACTCGAGCAGCACCGCGAGATCCCAGAGAGATCAATCACACTGCTCAAGTGGGGCTGATAGTGCCTGGCTCACTCGGTCCATATCCGAGCGGCCCCGATAAAAGGGAATCATGGGCTTAAGTACCGGGCATTTATGGGCGGAGAAGGCAGAAACCTATCTTTTACAAGCTACGCATAGAGGATTCACATGTTACCTAACAACTGTATGCATCTTTTCTAACCTCCTTCATTTGCATACTAACTAACGAGCTTATGAGTCAGACATGTATCACCTTTGTGGGTTCCTCGGGGGCGAGGCTAGACCTCTTCCTAATGCACGCTCTCTAAACACGGTATAGCTAAATGGGAGTAAAGTACATACTTTGTTGATGTTGCACTAATGGGAAAATCAACGATTTGAAACTAACAAGAACTCAACAAGGATATTGATCTTGATGAATATACGAAGGATATAAGAAAGGAATATGGATAAATGCTACTGGGAAATGTACTATACAAGTGCGAGTCAGCACAAAATGATTAGCACTGACAATTTGAGCTCCTGGCGTCTACTTTCTAGTTGCTGATGTTATCGGAAACGCATGAGTCTGTAACAGCTACTAGTTCACCTTCTTCCATTCTTATGTACAATTAGCTGCAATACAACCATACAGTTTTCGATAATATCGAAACTTTTCAAATTATTGACAAACATATTGAAAAAGATCCAGTTTGTAGACACCTTATCGATTGTATATTTACCAAATATGTATGCTCTACCCTTCACTCAGTGAAGCTGTTTTAAATGTATATTTTCTTCTGATTTATTGACAAGGAATTTGTGGATTCTGCTTAGCACGACGAGGGTGGCACGCAGAGTTTAGTGTTTGGATCACACTTGGAGCACTCCGAACATGAAGCACCTTCATTGTAAACGTGTCTATCCATGACGTTTCCCCTAAATATGTTTGCTATAACACTTAAAATAAAGTGACAAAACAATAAAAAGGTGTAAAGGTATATATTAGTATGCTAAGTATTCTTGAGCGCTACCTGAGAAAGTATCGATCTTTAAAGTTTGGGTAATAGGTATCTCTCTGCTTGGGGTTTGATAGCTGTGAACGCTTTGTTCTGTAGTTTCCACTCAATGAAATTCACAACTTCACACCGTATTTTTTCCGCAAATGTTAGAAACTTATTTTTAATATCATGTTACAGAACTTACTGCGCCCAGTAGTGACAACAGACAAGCACAATTTTGCTTTCTTTTTCGTCGCATACAGCAGCTCCACAACCGATTTGGCCAGAATTTGCCTAAGCCATCTAAATAAATATCTCTCATATGGGGCGACAAGCGTTCGTAAAGCACAAAAATAAGTTTCGGTTAGGGACATTTTTGCAATAAGTATGAAAGGGAAGAGGTATAGCTCATTGCACACGGATCCAAAAAAAAATACACCAAGAGGCGAATCACCCAATTGCAATCACCTGAGTAGCATGTCCTATTGCTCCGTCATTCCACAAAGCACCGTCGTGCAAAAGATGGCTCCATCCGTGAAAATCGAATTCACCTTCCCAAAGCTGACATGCTTCTTTTCCTTAACTTTCCTTAACTTATTAATCCTTAACAAACAATGGACGTACTTGATAATTTTCCTTTGCAAAACCAAGACAAGAAAAACAACCTTGACCAGTGATGTTATTCGTGTACATTTTGTACAAATTTTCTCCAATTCCATTATGTAGTGCTGTAGTGTGTTCGAACAAACACGTGTTGACTACCGATTGTGCTGATTCCTCCAGGGTGTTGTTCCAATACTAGGATAAATTCACAATCATATCAAGAAGATTCTTGCATATATATGAATTGATGTTATCCAATACGTGTTATAAATATTACCATTTTCTTCATATTAGCGGCGGGTGGCATGGTCTTTCCTTTGGCCACATATGTTCCCTTAGCAATTGATGAACGTAGATTATTGTGCTCCTGAATGTTAAAAAATATATGAGCCTCACTAAAGCCGAAACTAAAGTGCCGAAACTAAACTTGTAGCTCCACTAAGTTCTTCAGGCGCGCATCGAGGACATTCAAATCCGCGGCGGCAGGAAAGAAATTGCTTTCAAGGCAAATTTGCAGTCTTTTCCCGCGGACGGGGATGCGCATGTCCGCGCTCCGTGCCTGAGGACCAGAGCGCTCCAAATTCGGACCGCATCATTTGGCAAGTCCGCAAGGGTGCTATTATTGCATGGAAAGCGTGCCAAGATAGCCTAATTATCGTTGAAAAAGGCAGAACATTTAGTTTTACCTGAACAATTTCTTGTTTCTCAGTGGCACTGAATTGGGCAGAGGCAGCTAAACATAGGCTTGTTATTTCATACGAAATTGCTTAGGAAGGATGATCATAAATTTGGATAAATTTGGATACTTATCAGTTATTAATGGTCTTCCACATAAAACTTTCTTTTCATTAATAGTATGATGTTAGGTATGAAAAGAATTTTTTTTATGCTTTCAGAGTTTCCTATCACTTATAGCATTGTCACCCTTTTTTATTTATACATATATATTTTTCAGCTATGGTTTAATTCGATCGACTTACCGATGACAAATGAAAGCAAGGCGAGGGAAAGCTTGCCGTTCATCTAAAAAGGTACGAGGAATTTATGAAAACAGAACTTTCTTTTGAGCGACATTTGAGCATAAGCAGAACACCTAGTGGAGCCTGGCACATTTGTGAACATACAGTTTGTAAACGACGTTAAGCTGCCACAGTTGAACTAATGTTTTCAGCATTTCCACGCGGCTTTTAAAAGGCAACTTTCGATTTTCGTGTAATCATTCTTTTGTGTTCAGTAATATTCCACCGTGGGCTTACTGTATTAAGCGCATTGTTCTGCTTTAACACTGGACAGATTGCAAATCGAAATCGGATATTTCTATTCGAATGTTTCCAAATGTGATTCTTAAAGTTCTTTATATTTTTCAATCTTTGGTTCACTCGACCTTTCAGCTTTTTCTCGGAATTTCAATATCGATGTTACTCAACAGGAAAAAAACGATAACTGAAAATCGCAAGCTTCATGTAGAAACTAATTGTGTCCTAGACGTTGCACCCAACGGCCACACCCAGAGTATGTCAGCAACATTCATGTGCCGAAGACGGGTCCTGGCGCACTTCTGTAAGATGGTACGTGGGTGTTAGTTTGCTTTGTGTCTTCTTTGAGGAAACAATCATGAAAAACAAGGACAAGCGAGCGCTTATTTATGCGAAGGTGCCTTCTGTGAGGAAACTATCATGAAAAAATATGCAGTGTTATCACATTTCCTTAAATTGTACAAAAACAAACAATGATGTGCTAGATCCCGTAGAACACATTTAGTGCACAACGAATAGAGAAACATTTGCTCTGAATTGGATAGCTCCACAAAGATTCCTGTATGTATGTTTAGTACTACGCTACGTAATGCCATTTTAATAAGAACTGCGCTAATACATTCTAGAAATGCTACAACACAAGTTAGCACTGACAACATGCATACATCAATGCATCGGAAACGTATGCATGCTCACTTGTGCATGATTACCGTTCTTACCTCCTGCGACTAAACAAAACAGAGTCTCCACTAAACACACTTATATAACAACTATTTTCAGAGCCCGAGCACACCACCAGGAAATGATCACAATTTTACTGGAATTGGAGGATTAGATGTGTTGTGGGAGAAACAGCTTTACAGAATATTCCAATATTCTACTTTGGCTCATTGAAAGTGGCGGAGGTTCCGGATCAACAATACGATTGCAGTCCAACTATCGAAACGTTTGCAAGGAAAACACATGGTTGCAGACCTTTGTTAAGTAGTAATTACTGTGAGACTATGGATGACCGTCTTGTAAAGGAACTCCTTGAATATTCTACGAGTCATAAGGGGCGAGTGGGCAAGAAAGAAGGTTGCGAGAGCGGACGATAATAACAAGTTCGGGCGTCAGAATGAATATTACTGACAAGATTAATAACGATACGATTTGTTAACTTATTTATTTAGACTTAGAAAATAAAGTTGTATCTACTTCATCATCTTCCTTTCTTTTTCACATTCTTTGCATTTTACAAAAAGAAACTAATATCCAAAATAAGCATAATTCTTACAGAGTGGTAAGATGAATTAGTTGACTAGTGTTTTCTTTCATGTAAATTTCATGCGCACATGAGTACATCGTAGTAAAACTCCATTTCGCTCAAAGTTTTTGTATTGTTCTTCAGGTTTTTTAACATTCGTGTCCTGTGCTTTACTTTTTTGACGCCCATGAATGAGACTCATGCCCATGAACTACATATAATCTGATTTGCGAGAAAACAAGGGTTGATGCAAACATTCACCTCTCAAAAGGAAAAAACTCCAAAAGGAGGGTGTTATTTGAGGAAGAAGCTATGAAAATCCCGGGCCGCAACAAAAACAAAAATGTTTTGTGCTTAAATAACGCAGTTGGTGCTACAATAGGCATCATTGTACGCCAAGGTGCAGTTACTTAAGGCTCTTCCTAGTACAAACATCATCAATAACTTGGGCTTGAGAGTGACTCATTTCATTCCCAACGTTACACATTACTGGTATGAATACTTGGTCAGAGTCTCTAGAATGTGCTTTTCAACTTAATGAAAATGTCTTTTTTTGTTGTTGTTAACTAGAATTAAAATGTGTAGTAAAACGTGATTTTCGTGTATAGCTCAAGACAGATCGCTTGCTTTCAAATTCGAGATTCGACATAAATTTTATTTTATTTTTCTATACATCATATAATGCTTTTGCGGATTTTCGGTCGTATTTTCTTCCATCAAAAAAGGCCCTTTTGCCTTGTTCTCATTTTTTCGAGGGTACTGTACTCGTACGGCGGATTTTCGGTCGTATTTTCTTCTATCAAAAAAGGCCCTTTTGCCTTGTTCTCATTTTTTCGAGGGTACTGTGCTCGTACGGGTGCTTCACAGTTGAATGCAATTAAATATTCAAACTGTGGGACCGAATATTGTGATAACATTTTAAATTATTTTCGATTTGGTGTACATTGGTTTGTTGTGCCTTTTGTTGTGCCGTATGACAATGGAGTATCATCGTGTTTATTCAATAAAAGAGTACTTGGGTAAAGAATAATGAGAATGAGCAACGAAGCATGAGTATTATTAGACATCCTTCTTCGGATAAGCGAATAACAAAGTGAGCTCTTATTAAATAACGCCCCCGGAAGAATGAAAAACTCTGATGTCAACTCATTTGCCTTACCATTAGAACACCTGCGTAACTCACAATCAGCTTTATGCTCGTGAAAAACACATCCATGTTTATTTAAACCTTAATAGAAAAGGAAAGTTCTTGTTGTAAAAAATAACAGTTTTTTTGCTCAACTGCATGGTTTGTGCGCGCGGAGAACATTTTCAGAATAACTATAATTAAAGGAGGAGGCTTACGAGTTTTAAGTGTTCGATTCTTTTCCTTTTTCTCGAAAAACATGTTAAAAAATCACCAATAACATGCATAACCAAACATGCCATACACTTTGTGTCTTTTTTTTGTTTCGTTATTTACTATAAGGGATAATAAAAATTTGGAATACAAAAAGTAGTGTTCAATTTCAATACTCACGAAGATATTGGGTGATAAAGTGGTCGATTGATCGGTCCGGAATGCAGAAGGGATAATTATCCTAGGTAGGACAATTGACGTTTTTGCATTGGACCGATCAATCCACCACTTATCACCCAATATCTTCGTGAGTATTGAAATAGAACACAACTTTTTGTATTCCAAATTTTTTTATCCCTTATAGAAAATAAAGAAACAAAAAAACTGACACTATTTCAGGTGTACCGATCCCTTTATATTTACTTTAAAGTGTATTTCCGCGCTTTGTTCTGCATTTTATTGGTGATTATTTACCATGTTCTTTCGTTAAAAGCAAAGGAGTCGAACACTTAAATGCCTCCTCCTTTAACAATTATTTCGCCCACCCGGTGAAAACACTTCTTCTACTTTCGCTTGTGCTCATTGCACCTGCTCCGTGTTAATTTGGTATATTCACCTGTTTCTTTTCTCTTTCCCATTTTTTTAAATATAAAATATTCTAATATTTCATTTGTCTTGGAGACACCGGGAATTATAACATAGATGATTAGCTAGATGCAATACTGTGACCTACGATGAGATTGCCTCCTTTTCAATAATAATTTATTACGTACATATACAATTCATGAGTAAAATATATGCAACGTACAGATTTGTCAATTCTTCACTGTCATCAAACTCCAGTATGCTTTTCGAATGGTCTCCGTCCCCTTGGTTGCCTTCTTACCCCTTTCCCTACTTTCCTCTTCCGTCCGCCATTTAATTATACAATTTCCACATCCATTTACGACCCTGATTTCAATAGTTAGACGTTTTTTTCGGGATGTGAGGGTGTATCCATCCACGCCATTGTTTGCCGTTCAACGAATCAAATTTGGCACAAACCGAAGTTGGGTGCTTCTTCAACGTTGGGTAAGTTTGACGAATCCTCGAACACGCTACACATGGAGACAATTCGATTATCTCTCACAATTTTACAATGCATTTAAATAGAACGTGTTAAGAAATACATTCGAAAAGCCAACATAGCAATTGAGGATTTACTTTCAGATAAACAGCTGCGGTACCGGTTGCAAGCAGATTTTCATTTACTTCTGTTTTGACATACAAAACGCATTTTTCGCCGTCTACGTGAAGTTTTATTCGCAATCTACGTGAGGTTTCTGGTTGTGTGTTTGCTTTGAGCCTAAAATATCGCCGAATATAATATCGGAACCCAGACGCCACTTGATCGCAGTAATATCTACTAAACCAAACAAAAAGCGCTTCCCTAAGGGATCGTCGGTAGAATTCATGCGCACGTTTTAATAAGCACATAATTTTTTTTTGTTTTTGGATTTTCTAGTGTTCTTTTGCTTTTTTTCTGTGTCAATTCGCCCCTCAAGTAGAGCAACTATAGTGTGACACGTTTTTCACCTTGGAAGATTATACTAATGAGATTCATGTTCTGTCTTTTTAATTGGCGGAAACAGGATGTGACCGCCAATTTTATGATGCAGCAATTAAAAAGCCAAAAGTAGGGGGTAATTAAACCACAGATCTCGACCTTGTCATGGGCATATATTTTTTATAGCTGCAAAGGTTAATTTTTTTCAGGGAATATAACTTTCAGAGTCTTCAATAAAACATTGAGCATAACAAAAGAGTTCGATAGCTATGAATATTCATATTGCCAGACAAAAGAACCGGAAATTCTAATGAAAAGTTAATTGAAAAATCATTGAAGCTGAGTGTAGTGTATGTAGCTGCCAGAAAGTGGCTTCTTATATCGCACAATACTTCTTTGCACTGCGGAAACTTCTCCTCAAATGTAGTCTGCTGCTCACGGCTACATTAATTCTTTATAAATATGCATAGGTAGGATGCCTGTTTTAAACCGGATCGTTTTATTTTAGCCTAGCCTGGAATGAGCGTATTCTTCTTTTTTTTCGTTGTACAGCAGACGTTTTGCATTTGCATCCAACATAAAGCAACTGACATCAACCTTTCCCTTTCAATTGTTCGCTTCGGCTGTGCGGAATCAAGTAGACCAAACTAAATCGCTAACAAAGCTTCGGCAACAAAGATAGGCGGTTATTGCATTAAAGAACAGAATTCAGCAGTTGAAGCTAAGTACATTGCCACTACATTCTAGTACCTCATAACAACCCTCAGTACGTTACATTTTAAGACCTTCTGGGCGTCTGGTAATTCAATAGCTTTGAATCTTACACTTCCAGATTGGCATCTTTGAAGAAGTTAAAACCCTAAGATGAGTCTACTTTTATTATGACTTAAAACGGCCCATGTTTCTGTGCGCCAAATGCCCAAATTTCTTCGATGTTTGAAACTTTCGTCCAAAAGATTGTTCACTTAGATAGGTGAATTCCAGTAAGTGGAAAAGCGGATAAAAGACCCTTTCCACTGCAATTGCAGAAATGCGGGTACATCATACACAGGTGAATCATATCAATTACCTATACATGCCTAAATTATTACCAATCGCCTAATGTATGCTATAAAATTATACCTACTTGCTATCTATTTTGTAGACTTAATCGCAGTTCAGTTCAGCATAAAACTTTGAAATTAAATTTTCCTTGGCCAATTCCCCGGAGGATTCGTGCACATTGCTTTGTTCTCAAGGCATAACTCCCTCTATTATAAAGCGCCATTTTCTCATTTTAAAATTTCCTCTTGCAAAAGCATTTGAGCCCGGGAGCACCGGGAGAGAATAACTCTGCTGATTTGAAATCTCATACAGCAAAAGCGCGGAAGTAATATTTGAATAAGTCTTGCATTGCGATAAGTTTCAGTCGTTAAATCCCAATGACTTGCGCTCCTTTTATTATTCTGTGGCCCTATTATTTCTCAGTTTTCTCACATACGTAGTTTAGTTTTATGTTAAGGTAACTATTACTGGGCAAATCAAATACTAAATCCCGTACTACAGCAACTACGCATAAGCGTTAAGATACGTTGTCTTACTCAATTGTATTCGTTAAATTACTCTTTATTAATGTTTTAAAGTGGTTTTCGTATTGTGTCCCAATAATTTTCCTCACATTGAACTTGTCACCTTTTAGCAAATGAATTCGTCATGCTATCTGGAAATAGTATTATTTTTATTATTATTGAAGGATCCACATGGTGATGTGATCACTTGATTAAACCGTGATTTGCACAAGGGATCATCCTCTTAAAAAGAATATTCACGAATTATGTCAGTGTTTTTCGTTGTCTACAGCGATTTTTTCGCGTCATTAATAAGATCATATTGTATTTCAAATAGATCATCTTCACATCTTCCTTTCATTCAACGAAACACGGGGTTTTGTAATGCATATGAGCACATTATATTGTTTTGCATATCAAAAACAAAATTCTGTTAAAAAAAGGTTTAAAATAATTCAATTACGTTTTGCTCCTGAATTTTTTGACTTTGTTCCGGCAAATACGCCATATGACCGCAATATAAAATTTTCCTTTCGAGTTTTTGTATAATTCTAATTTTGGCTGCTTATTTAGCTGAAGTTTGCAGATCTTTGATGTGGGCGGTTTAGTCCGGTGAAGGCTGCCATGTTTCTTCATTCCCACACGAACAATACATACATATGTACTAGGATCGTTTGTCAACCATTTATTGCATTGTTATTTCTTAACAACACATGTGGTAACAAGAATAGTTGCCAAGCGATTATGGACATAACGGAACGGGAACACGCATTATGATGTCGTTCTCTGGGAAATTGGCTACTGTACTACACATCTCTTCTGTGGAACTTATGAGAAAATGTCCAAAGACAGTTAGTTCTTGTTTTACTTGCTACCACTTGCTATTATGTCTCTAGAGAATGTAAAGTTCTTGTACCGTTTGTCCGAAAACTGTGATCCTACATGATTTTTTGCTCTCTCTTCCTCTCTACCTCTCTCTGTCTATCTCCCTCTCCCTTTCTCACTCGTTTTTCTTTTCAAAACTCCCCACTTTTTACCTAATATAGTTTCATAAATTGTATTGCATATCCCATCCTCCCGCTGTCTTATTTTATTGCGTAGATATCAATTTCTTCCTTTTTTTGCAAGCCCTGTGCCGAAGTATCCATATACATAATAACATGTACACGATGCACCGTTGTACGTTATCCTAAACAAATGAGTGTTTATGGATTTTCTACCTCATTTGATTATTGCCAAATCTTCAGTATCTTTTTGGAAACCACACTTTGTTAAAGTCCTTCATGCTTTGCAACTGCTACGTGTCTCGCCAGGATCATGCGCTTGGCTTGTGTTTTTTTCTTACTTCGCAATACTCCCCTACTTTCTTTTCCCTCATACAATTACCCGGTGTGGCGCGATTAATCTCAATTGTCGTCTTGCATACATTTAATTGCCTTTCCAATTGGTTTCAGTCGTAGAACGTCGACGCGGTCTTCTGAAATTATCCAACACTTTCCGAAGCCGCCGTCACTGCGATCCAACATTTCTTTGTGGCAAACAAACTGAATATAGAATATAAAAACAAGTCCACCTTCAGAAAGTGATGCTCAATGCGTACGTGCCTTAATGGTTCAAAGATGCGAAAGCGCAATATAGTTCTTTTGCGAGTAACAAACTGTCAAGCAAATTAATAAGTTGGTTTGACAATATCTCATTCGATCTTTTGTGTACGTGCAGCAGCTGCCGCTTGCCTTTAGGTCTTACATAATGTTTCCAATGTCTAATGTATAGTTCTCATTCGATCTTTTGCGCATCAAAAATACTTTCACCTAAGGTATCCTCTTGGCATTTACTTAATTGAATAAGTGGTGTCTCCACTAAATGCGACATCGGCGTCATATCTATGTGTATCTATTTATGCATGGTGCATCATTGATGCAAGGCAATTTCACTCATCGCACTTGCATCGTTTCAGGCGGCTTACTGTGCAAGTTGCATTTTCAGGTTAATCATGTCGTCTTTTCCTGATTGTTCCAGAAAGTTTTCTACTTAAAATTTTTCATTTCCAAACGTAATATCTACATTAGTCTTACCATAAATAGGATCGAAATATATGGACGGATGAATAAAACTTATTTTGTCATTAGAAGAAAACGCATATGAGCACATCAGCTAGTGGGTGTACTGTAATATGTGTGATGTTTGTCTTACTGGCTTAATTTGTGGTTGCTGTCGCTCTAATATATGAGAAATTAACAAAAAATATGTAACCAAAAACCAGAGTATATTATACTGGTTGTGCGATGCCATTTTTTTGTGCTCTGCTTTATTAAAGAAAAAAAAAACATTTTTTTTTTTTTTTTTTTTTTTTTTTTTTTTTTTTTTTTTTTTTTTTTTGACGTTCAAAGGAGAAACCATCACAATAATGGGGATTATTTTATGGGAAGCCAACAGGCAATTTTTCACGAAGAGAACCACCATTTTTGCACTCATTATTTCATATACTGGAAACGCATCTTCTTTGAAGTCAATGGGCCATGATGTGAAAAATTCGATGACAAGGACCGTTTGTCGTTTCACTGATGAAAATTCCTTGGGGTGGGGGTCTACTATCTTTATGTATATTGGTGAAGGATGATGATAAATATAGGTAAGTAGTCCACCAATTCCCAGTAAAACCTCATTTGTGCGCACTGTGAACGTACTGGATGGTGTCCCGAATATTCACCACTCCTTTGTCTTATTAGATGGTCAGGCTCACGACAAAATCAATTTTTTGTTATTTTATTATTCCGGTTAAAAGTTACTGCGCTGTTCAACACTAGCAACTTATATCATAAGCGTTTACAATTGTGGCACTCATCCTTCTTTATTGCTATTATAGATCTTCATTGCTAATCCGTTCCGTTTTAGCATAGCATAATCTCGTCAAAAGATTAACCTTACATTGTATCGTTATTTTCTTTTTCATATCCTCGCCTTTGCCACACCCTATTTGGTGAAGTATGAAAATTAACCGTCGTCGCATAGTCGAATGTAAACATTTTAGTAGTATCTGAAAGAGCACCGATGACGTCCCAAAACTAGATTTATTATTATTTCCATCCTGAATACATGATTAGGTGGTAGCATTTCATGCATCATGCCTTCTAATTAGCATTCGGTGTCTCAAGTCTAATTCCCACAACGCCGAAGGCATTGTCAGGTTGAACCCTGAGTTGAGCCCTCACAACCCCTCCCGATAGATTCTCATTCTCAAATGCATTGTGCACAAATTCAATTTGGTGCGGATTTGGGGTCGAAATTACCCCCCTTAATTCCTCCCCCCCCCCTCACTCATCACATCAGAAGACAGGTCAAAATAGCATAGTTTCCGTCCCACACCGAGCACCAAAACAAGTTGAGAAATCGAACCCCCCCCCCTCACCTGCATTTCTGGCGTATGCCGAGGGACAATCCTACCATTTGAAGTTTTCACCGCCTGCTAATCTAGCTTCCTCGAACACGCCAAGCCTGTGTGTATCCCAAATCATTCTCTTTGTTTTGATTGTTTTCCGGCGTCGTCATAATCCCAAAATGTATATATTTTCCTCACTATAATGTTATGATCCCTTACTAAATCAAGCCTTCATGCGCACTACATTGCTCTTGAAAAAATAGTCATGAAAAGTTACCACGAAAACCATTTTCAATAGATTCTGTATTCTTTAGTCATAGAATTCTTTGCATTGACTCGGCACGCCTCATGTACTCAACAAGTATGGAACGTGCCGGAATGAAGAGATCCCCAGTTTTTGTTTCAAGGCCATCATAGTTGAACTCCACAATTACAGTCCTCCCATAAGAAAAAAAAACACTAATCAGCATATAACATCGGGGGTTTTCCAGTTAATTTCTTCAAACATGTCATTATGGAAACATTTATAGCACTCATGTTTCATGGTAGAGCAAAACCTGCAAACTGCATCCAGTAAACGACCGTTGTAAAATCGTCTACACTGTGATAGGTGTGATCCATATATGTATGTATATGTCCACGTAATTTGGACACTCAGTGTGGGATTAGTAAGCTTTGATTCAGTTCACACACCACAGTTCGCATTCAGAAAAATCTAAGCTGACCTACAGGCACCCATAGTAAATGATTAAAAGTTTGCTCGCTGTATAAGTATTAAGAGGCAATTCCTTCAGTATCGAGTGGTGAGTTGCGTTCCGACCAACGTTTTGTACCACATTCATTTATAATTCATTCATTCGTTCAGTAACCTGAAACCACAATGAGCGTTTCCGCCTACAAAGAGATCATTGCAATGCTCAGTTGAGGTGTCTCATATTTTTACCTGCTACGATTTGTCCTACGCTCCTGGAAGTTTGTAATTGCTCTCATTGCCATCGTTATCGGTTTCTTAGGCTAGATGTGAATTGGACTTCCCACCGCTTATGTTTGGTGGTTTTGTGTATTTCCCTTTGTGTTGTTTCTTTATTCTTCATGTTTCACTATTGACAGTATTATTTATTAAACTGTTCGTGAATTTACATTCTCATCTGTCGGATTTGCACAAATCTGTAATCTTAAACTTCCAGAACTAAATGGATGACACATCTTCACAGCACAATGAATATTACGAAAAGGTTATGCGAAGATGTGTGGATATGTACGGCCGAAATCTCACCATTGACACTTGTTTGAAGTAATTTTTACCCAGGTTAATAGTTACATGCAATGTCAAACATTGCCCGGATTACTTATTCAATCCGGTGGTTCAAGACAGCATAATATAAAGGGAAGTGACGATGCGTTATGACATATACACAACCGTAAATGAAACAAAATTTGTAATGCCTTCAACTACTCTACAATTGCTCTTCAAAATACCAATAATAATCACTGTATGAGACATCGTAATTTTCTTTCAGATCAATGTATTATGCGAACAAGTATGCCGCAGATGGTTATACCCCATGTCCGAAGTCGCTGAACAGTGAGTTATTGATGCGAATGTAATATTCCTTTTTATGGAATGCATGAAGCTTTTCACCGTTCAGGACAAGGCATATGCTACCGACATAACTACTATTTTTTTCAGTACCGCGTGTGGGCCACAACTACAACTTCTTCCATTCGAACTGTGGAGCAATCGAAATTGGTAATAACAATATAATTACGTCATTGTTTTATGCCTGCATGGTTGGTTTAAGTCGATGGAATAATGTGACCACGTCGTGTCCAGTAATCTTATCCCTATAGAATATCAAAGTAGCAAATAGCGGGAACAAAATGTTCATGCCCATGCAAGTTGTTGAAATATGATACAAATGCGATAATGCAATTATTAGTAATGTTAAACAAAAGAGTGCAAACGTTGGGTGCAAATAACCTCAATGATAAATCGATATAACTTCAGCTATCCTTCAATACGTACTGCCACCGTTGATGTTGTTCTGCTTCTCCGGCAACATGCTCAACTGGCTGATATATCGTTTACAATACTTCGAGGGCAACAGTTCCGTGCACTTTCTGAGAGTAAAGGCCCTCACCAACACCATTTTTGTGATGTCTCGGGTATTCGAGGTGTGTTGAGATTTGTGTGGATGTTACCCAACAGGAGGACTATAAAACAATCCAGATTTGTGAAGTGTAAAAGTAAACGATTTTTCCAATAAGTCTATTTCTTTAAGGTTGTGCACGCATGGACTCTGACTGCCAACGAGCCTATGGAGAAGGCGTTCTGGAGTAGTAGAGTGTATATCATTACTCTCTCAAACATCAGTGGAACCATGTCTACATGGTAATTGTCTCAGACATTTTCGCCATCTCACATAATGCAACATGTGTCCTCTAATCTGATTTTTCTGCGGATGCTGCAACACGCTTTTTATTTGCAGCCCCTAGAAAAAGCCATTACATTATGTTACAAATCTAACAACGTGCTTATTGAAAGGTTGCATAGGATTAATCCCGATGCAAGTACATAAAGGTTAGAAGAGGACATCGGAAAAATGTTGAATGAAAATCCACAAACGCGATTAATGCGATTACTAAAAATAATCATGAGAAGAAAAAAAGTGCAACTAAAGAGTAAAAATAGCTGCTTTTTTCGCATACGTTGACCTTTTTGCCGTTGAAAAAGGAGGCTCACTTGGAGGCTGAGCGTGCTTATGATATTTTCAACTCGGGATGGCTACGGCATATAATTAATTATCAAGAATATACTGGAGAGGACTCACTGATCCATACATTTAGGTTAACTCTGATGGTAACAGTCGAAACACTCATTTGTGTTCTCCGTCCCTTCCTCTTCAAACAGTTGTTCACGAAGAAATTGACGTTCGGGTTTCTGATCATATCGTTCTTTCTATCAACTCTTCTGCACTCGACCCTCATTTACTTGTTGAAGGTGGGGAAAACCTTCAGTGTTACTGCAAGTATACCACCAACCAAGACTACGAAGCGTATAATCATCTTATTACTTGGGCATGTTGGCGTGGTTTCTTCTACAAATCGTAGCTAATAATGCAGGCGAAATTACATGGATGCGTAGCTAGTTATTAAATGAACATCGCATGTAATTTTTGCAACTTAATTGTACGCTCCAATTCTGAATCCTCTTATTAAACATAAAAAATAAAGAGGATGCTGTCTTTGTGGCCAAATTGCACATCATTGGGTCGCACTCAGCATGAGAGTATGGAAACGTTGGTGCAGAGGAGCTAGAGCAAAAAAAAATAATGGGCCCGAATACATATGTCGTTTATTGAACATACATTACATACACATGCTCAAAGGGTTATTGGGAATTCTTCATAGTCTCGGTTGGTGTGTTGGTGTTAAAAAGTAACTTTCTCTTATTCAGCTTAGAATACATTATAAATAACTGTAAATCGACCATGATATTAAGCTGCAAAATGCAATAATCCCATATGGTACGACAAAGCAGCTCTTGAAACACAAATCTATTATTAAGGTACAGTACACTGTGCCTTAATATGTATTTATTTCGGTCTTAAAATTAATTGAGCTATTCTCTACCCTTTTTTGCTTTTTCGTATCACCCACGGGAATTGCTAATGTTTTTGTACAATTAAACCCAAAGGTTGACAAAAATTTTCCACATGTTGTAATCAATTTCAGGTAAATGTCATTGGGGAGGTCCGCAGAAAACCAGAGCTAAACTGCTTTTACGGCCAAATTTCATACAACTGGGGACTTCGAGCATTTAGTCCTCATATGACTATTCAGAAGATATACTACTGGACACAGGTAATGGTGCCTTGAATACATAGAATTAATTATTAGTTGAAGTAATTAAAGAGTTCTGTACTTCAACGATTTATGTACATTTTAAGGCTTGATGTCGCAAATGTTTCTGAATACTAACTAACATAAACAGAACTCGATCAACGTTGTTTGCCAAACGATATATACTCAGCTTGGTAGAGTAATGTGTTATTCTCAGTTATGTCTTTGCAGATGGCTGTCGCAATAATCATTCCAACAGTGGCGATGCTGGTCTGCTCGGTGTTAATTGTCAAACAGTTCACCTTCAAGGTGATTCTTGAATTACTCCAAGCGCGAATACAGTCCCTGTCCGAATTCACTCGCTTATTTGCGAGTCACGCACGATGCTGAAGTCTGTACAAGACTGGCATGCGAAATTAAATAAAAAAGGGGTGATGCGTTTATTCTTACGTGATTTTCCATATTACAAGTGTTTTTAAGGATCTGGGTGAAGCATTCTCCCAGCGTCGTAAGTGTGTGATTCGTATGACTGTCTCGACAACTCTCTCACACCTTCTGCTTGAAGGACCAGCCACAATGACACATGCGGCCGTTGCATTGAAAGGTAGAAGAATGTGAATAGAAACAAGGGTTCATAAGGAAGTCGTATATTTAAGAAGTCGGGAGTGGTATATTTAAAGGTTCATAAGGAAGTCGTATATTTAAGTCGTATAATAATTTTCTCGTAGGATTAGTGTCTCCTGCGCTATACGACAAGATGCGAATCCCACAAAACCAATGAGACTTGTTATAAAAAAAAAGTAATTTGTGTAGTTTATGCTTTAATATACTCATTTCCCATTTCCACTTTTTTTCAAGAACAATATTGCTACAAAGACAGTATTGTGAAACAATATAGTATTCAAACAAATAAGGGAAGTTTATTATTTTTCTGGGTCGTTGTCTCTCATCACTTCTTTTGCATCATTGTGTTCGTAAATTGTGTAACACAATTAATCGGATATTAACACTTTCCACAAACAAGCCGAAGTTTTGAAAAATGCTTTCATCACGTGGTCTTCTGCTAACGATCGTTCTTTAATTACCGAGTTGACCCCGCAATTAGTTCTCCAGTAGGTTATTAGCCGTGGGATGGAATGGTTGTTCACCTTTCGGTGAACCCTAATTAGTGAAACTAGCTTAAATTAGGCAAGCTTTCTGTTTCAGTTAATCAGGAAGGAGGACAAAGAAAATAAAGATGGGACGAACACTGCTCTTTCTAGAGAAGAAGGTTTAAACATGGTCTAGGGCTACTACATAGAAATAAACAAATTGAGCATTCTAATCAATTGTAGGTGGCATTACCGGACAGAACGACTACGTCATGTGTGCGCTAAACCATGGGAACAATCTGCTGTCAGTGGTCAATGCCACCATTCCGTTCTACGTGTTTCTGTTCTACGTGTGTCGTGTAAACCGCCTTGGGGCCACCGAAATGACCTTCGCCGACAATAATCTTCTTGCTTCAAAATTGTCGGCTAACGCTGTCTAGAAAGTCTTATGATTGCTCCAGAATCCCTTAATCACATTATTTATTAGTATTTTGTATTCAGCCGCACTTCGCCAATGCTGCATATCTTGCAGCATGATGTCCCCTCCCCCCCACCCCTCACATTCGATGTTCAATTTCCATTTGTATTTCTATCTTTCACTGGTTTCCCTGACTGTGAACGTAAACTTTTCCGAACATCAGAATTAACTTTGTCTTCGAGATCTTTGGTGATTTCTCGAAAGAGATTCCATATCTGGCTGTTTTTACCAGCTATTTTGTGCCAATTTTTTCCCCGCTTTTTTTGCAATACATTGAGTTGCGTAGTACAGCACGTCCGTTGTTTCTTTTACCAAATAATCACTAAAAGTGTTTTATTCTAGTTCAAGACTATATTTCCATTTTTGTGAATTAGGTGTTCGAATTTCACGCTTGCTAGAATACAGCTAGGCAGTAATTAAGCTCCTCACAACTGTGTACCTGTGATGTTCCGTCGTTCAATAAACATGAGACCTGATTTTGAACTTTTATTGTAGAATATTATTAAATCTCAAACCGCACACGGAACTCATCAATAAATTAATCAATAATATACACATATATTCAAAATAAACATAAAATGAGCAATTGTACACGGTTAGACGAAGAGGAGGGCCACTGTGACCACGCTGACAAGTGTCCACGATAGCGTCGAGGCAGATTTTACCTGAAAGAAAAAATGATTTTTTTTATATGAATTATGTAAGATATGAACTCATTTTGATGCATTCACTACTGGAATTTTCGTCGCGGGTTTTTTTTTGCTGAAAATGTATCAACATTTGAATTGCACTTTTAGATAAGTTGGATACCAAATAAAGATAAAATAATATTTTGTCACTGTATTATCTTTTAGTCACTTTTACATAAGGACCACGCAAGCGTAATAAGATAAATGATCGTAAATAATCGTGCAAAAGTAACTTACAAAAAAGCGAATTAAAACTGTGTCTAACCATAAGACGTGGTGCCATTATTATTACGGAGGTCTCAAAATGAACAAAATAGGAGCTCATTCGCAACGTAAATTTCCCTCGTGAAATTATAATTAAACGTGATTGAAAGCACTAACGCTTTAATAGATATCTTATTAAACAAATCAAGGCACACAAATCGGGCTATATGATAAATGATAACTCGGTTGTTTATGCATTTAAAACTCATAGTTTCATAATTATAGAAAATACGAAGAGTTTTGGTTAGGCGGAACTTTTGTACTTGCATCTCAAGCATGACTAATCATGCAAAAAGAAATCCAGCCAACCGGATTCGAACCAGTGACCTAAGGATAGCTGCGACTCTACAGTCCTCCGCTCTACCAACTGAGCTATGGCTGGAATGAATGCAGGACGAAACAAGCAGGGCACTTTTTGATTTTTCGATTAAATTTCGAAAAAGTTGAAAAAAAGCAGATATTAAAAATAAGTATTGTCTCGCGCAAAAGTGCTTATTTGATAATGTGCAATTCTTATAATAATAGGTGTGGATACTTTATGAATCGTGCGTTTGGCCGTCAGTAAGAATCTGCAAATTTACCGGCTTCATTGTTGTCGATTCAGTCTTCGGTTCCATTGTCGTTGTTTCTGTCGGGAAAAGTCCAATTACCAGACCTCCTTTACCATCACCGAATCCAGAATCAGCTGGATTTCCGGGAACGCAATTGACTGTGTTTGCAATCCGCAGAGTATACATACCCTCGTTGCAAACGCACACCTGAGATGTTACTAATTAAACATTCGTTATTTAAAAAGAAATTACATTACGAAGTTCTCGCTTCTAAAATGAAAACACTAAGTGCCCAGGAATAACATGCCTTTCCGTCACAGTGAGAATCAAGCAAACATTCTTGGCTGTGCGAGCAGTCGCCTCCTGAAAGATAGTACATTATCATTTGCCAAAAATGACCAGAATGCCAAAAGAGCTAGCATTACAACAACGCACCTGGGAATGCAACACGGTCTTCGCTGAGGATTCCCGAAGAAACTGTGTTTTCTGATCGAGGTTGTGGCACTTCATCGCTGAAAGTGAATAAAATGATACGTGCAAATAGGACAATTTGGACTTCAAGAAAAGCCCTGAAAAATTAATAAATTGATGAAGTGACTTACGCGTTGAACGGCACTCCTTCTCCGTCCCATCCAACGTACACTTGATCGATCTCATTTTGATTTTGTAGCCAAGTGATCAGAGGAGAATAGTACTCCAGAAGAGGATCCGCACTCAAAGTTCCTGAAAGTGGTCGAATTGGCAAATGTAACAAAGTGTTTTCTTACTCATTTATTGATTGCATATAATTGCTAAGTTGAGGAAAGAGTAGAAATTTTACCATTTCCAGTGAGCATCTCCAAAGCAGTGATCCAATCAATCGAAGACCCCTTCTTCATCATTTCCCTCAATTTCATAGTGGTGTCCTCAGAAAGAATGCAACCTTCCGACTGAAAGACAGAAATAAAAGTTCTGTTAGACTATTCCTATATTCTGAAGTGTTATATACAAGTTACAAGAACATCGTATAAATTGTCAGGCATGCTCATGTTGTAGATGTGGTATAGAAGGACACACCAAAATGGTCTCTGGTGGGCAAACCGATTTCAGAATTTGGAACTGAGCGATGTAGCTGATCAGATTACGGCTGGCGGGAGAGTGGATCTGTAATCATATTGTTCCGGAAACGTATAGAACGTAGTGGTTCAAAGTGAAATAAAGCTAGAACTTCCGAAGCGAATAATGATAATATATATAGTAAATCAAACCTGATTAATTTGTGTGTGCATGAATGCGTCAACGACTGATTCGTTCAGTGGCTGCTGTGGGGCAGCGACTCCTTCATACTGAGTTCTACAAAGAAAATCAACTGCTATGCTATCAATCATCAATTATTTGATACTTATCAAAAGTTCAACAGAACAAATTAATGCGCGCACTTTTGTCACATTTATGAAAAACTAATGCTTGACCATACCCATACGTAGGACATATTCAATCTAAGATGGATATTTATTAAACACCTGCATATAAAGGATAATACCTCAATCTCCACCATCTCTCGTTCCACTTCTCATATTCAGACTTTCCCTCGAAAATTTCATATCTCCACGAATCAGCAACCACAGAAAATGGAAGCTTGGCAATGTTGGAAAGCGCCTCCCTAGAATATTTGACGGATAAATGGTAATGTTCGTGATTTTATAGCCCCGGCCTACAAAATGCCCGCATCTATGAAAAACATATCTGAAAAACAACTAACTGATAAAGTTTGTTAACGAGTTGTGATTCCTTCACTTCCAGCATATCGGGTTTGATCAAATTCTAAATCGTTTGAATTCATCAATCGGGAATATGAAATGTGCACTTTAGTATGAGATACTCTATAATACACATGAGGAAACAAATCAGGTATCGATAGTAATTACCTGGCTGTAAAGGTAGTTCGGGTTGGTCGCAAGATGGGAAAATACATTGGCAATTGCTTCCGAAATTGAAGGACTGGCTGCTTCTCTAAATTCATAAAAAAATGTTTTCTACATGACGCACATAATTTCAAAGCAAAAGGTGATAACAATAGAGTAAATATATTACCTGAACGCGAACGGTTGTCCTTTGTATAGATATTGGTAGTAGACTTGGGCGAGCAGCGAATGAGCCACCTTAAAGTCGGGCTCTCCCAATTGCAGACAAGCCTTTACTCTGAAAGAAAACAAAAGTTCCTGATGTTTTACAAAGTCTTTTAGTTCGACGCTTACAAACCACAGTATTTTATTATTCCCCCTTGAGAGGACCGAATTATCCGACAAAGGTGTTGTCGTCGGCATTTTTCTCACAAGTTAGCATTTTGTGCAACTACCTGTAGTCGGCTCCATCCCTCATATCAAAAGCAGCAGCTGGCTGACAAAGCATATCCTTGGCCCAAACTCTCGCGAATACAGAATTAGTCCAGAAAGTTTTCGGCAGAGGAGGGAAGCCAACAGATTTAAAATAACGATATGCCTAAAATTGATTTTAACATTAACTAAATTAGATCACCATTCACCATGTATTACTTTTGTCTTTACCTTAGGCACGTTTCAGATATGAACATGTATAGTGGCAATTATTTCTATAAACGCAAGGAGTACAGATACTTGCAAATAACGTAATTAATCAACAACATCGAAACTAACCTTAACAAACATGGTCTTCGATGTGTAGTTCTGCAGTTGCATGTTAGTAATGATCTCTTCAACAACGGTGTCGTCATCTTCGTATGGCTTTGTCTCCGCATAATGTGTTGACCAATCACCGCCTTCAGTTGAACCGAATAGATGGGCAGGCACCGCGCGATCCTTGGTCAAACCAGTGGGATTCTTGTAGATTCCGGCAATCTGCCGCCTCACGTACGCGTGCAACTAAAGTAATAATATTTTACGATGTTAATGAAGTTTGTCAAAATAAACTATTGGCGGGCGATGTAGGACAATTTCTCGATCATTGATTGAACCATACCTGCTTATAGAAAGGAGCGATCTTTTCGTAAACCATCGCTACTTGTGCATTCAAATCCAATTTTGGTGCTGACGTCTTCGAAGAAAGATCAAATGCACTTCTCCACATTGCTCCGCCGTCGGAGAAACCGTTCAGCTTGGCGGCTAGAAACAAAATATTGATTTTCAGTCACCGTATTTACAAATAACGTGAGTATGTTTGTTTATGTATAGAGAACCGCACCAGTATTTGTGAGATCAAGGATCGATCTGTAGTGTCTTTTCAGACGGGCCATATTCTGTGAGTAAGCGGTCCACAAACTCTGAAGGCGGTCTGCACTCTTTTCTGAGTGGTAAATGGCTCCAATGTCAGCTTTCCTGAAATAAATGCACTATTTATGTATTATCTTGTTCCCATGCATTCCACCGCTTGCGGAACTTATGATAATTCAGTGTTCGTTGGCATATCTTTCAAAAAATTACTTGAGATTGCACTTCGTAGCTCCCTTGTCGCAGCTTAGTGACTCAGACACCTCGCGATTAATCTGGAATTCATGCTTATTTGCTTTATATGGCTCCCAGTTTATAGTTTGAATGCCGTGAAAATGCAACTCTAACCTAGATTCGAACAAATAAAACATTGAACTAACATGATCTTGTTCTCTTGTAAATTCTTCGTGGTCCTTAGCTGTGAGAGCGCTCATGCCCTCAAAGGAGACGTAATTGAGTTGTTTCTTCACCTGAAATGTGTAAGTCTGAGAGAAACTGTTCGCTCCAGGCGACTCTACAGACATGTGCACAGAAAATGTGTTGTAGATATTAAGGAATAATTCAAACTAGTTGACTAACCGGTTCAGACATCGCTTCCGGATCGAATTGCTTGGCCTGAAGAGATGTGGAACGCACGAAGCGAGCCATAACGTCTTCTGCTTCTGACAGTGCCTTACGAGATGTGGCCGATACACCGGTGAAGTACCTCCAACCGGCCGTAGTTACCTATCAATTGTAAACATTAGTTATATTTTTGAAATTATTCATGTGATTTTAGCACTGGAAACATTATTTCGACTTTTCGACCGTTATGGACACGATCGTTCGTAATTCAAAACTTGTTGATACTGGAATAGCACAAGAACTACCTGGTACAGAACTTTCTGAGCTTCGGTGTAGTACCCATCCAACCACTGCGAGGCTTTCTTTTCATTCTTGATCGATCTAGCCTCCTAAACACAAATATGGTAATATAAAGAGAACAAATCGGAATCAACGTACAATACTGCAAGATCGATTGACTTTTTTGTCTGTACCACACTGACCTTCAGTTTATCCATTTGCCAGTAAGTGCTAGAATTGACAAGCTTTTGTGCTTCGGGGTTTGCATATTGTGGTCCCTTCTCGTTGTTCTATAATGATTTATATGAAATAAGGTGTTTATCACTGACTTTGCAATTTCTCACTAAAACGATATATACGAAACATACCTGAATTGATCCAGTATTCAGGAACTTATTAACCAATTGCTCAATAACTTCGTTGTCCACTTGGTCCGGCCGCGCCTCAAAATATGCAATTATATTTATTATTCACAGACATGTATATTTTCAAGTATGAAATACACCTTCATAAACACAACTGACTCTACCAAAGGATTAAACGAGAGTAACTTAAACGAGAGTATATAAAATTGAAAGTTCAATAAACAAAAACACATAATTTGTTTTACCTCTTCTCCTGCACCATCTCCATAGTCTTCGTCTTTGATGTTATCGAATTTGATTGCTGGCTCGGGAATTGGAGTTGGTTCCTTAAATTAATTTACTGATCAGAATCTCATCTTTCTACACGAGAACCGTTCCGTGCGTTACTAAACATTTATTTTAATTTACTGTTCGAATTGTTCGGTTATATTATCAGTGTTGTCTTAACATCAATAGGTTCTTTTCTTTGCCTTCTTTTCGATATCTATGGTGTGATTCACGATTTAGCTTCCTGATGATGGGAATTTGAGCTCTTTGTGCATTCCGTGCTTACACGGAATTATGCAATGAGGTGGATAACTCACTTCGTGCGCTATGTGCTTGTGTGGCTCAGGTTCGGGTTCAGGCTCTGCGGCAGGCTCAGGCTCTGCGGCAGGCTCAGGCTCTGGTTCAGCCGCAGGATGATCGTGATGGTGATGCATATGTGCTGGTTCAGGCTCTGGCTCTGCTTTTGGTTCTGGTTCAGGTTCAGGTTCAGCTTTTGGTGGCTCGGGCTCAGACTCGGATTTTGGTTTCACCTCAGTCTCAGGCACAGACTTGGGTAGAGCTTCTGGTTCAGGCTCAGGTTCAGGTTCATGCTTAGGTTCTGGTTCAGGTTCCGGCTCGGACTTAGGTTCAGGCAATGGCTCAGGCTCTGCACTTGGCTCAGGTTGAGACTCTGGTGCACCATGTTGATGAATGTGCTCATGCCTTTGGATACTGGGTTCTGGCTCTGGTTCGGGTGCAACTGTGGACTCGAGTTCTGGGGCAGACCCAACGGCAGGTTCCATCACAGACACAGTTTTGTCTTCCTTCTTCTTAATATACATATAACGTTGCAACTAACAAATAGTGTTTTACACTCGAATTTCGATAACAGTGGTAAATCGTGCACGGAAATATGACAGGAGCATGCTGTGCAAAAAAAAAAGAAAGAAAGCAGCACCAGAAGCTCTACACATGGGTGTTACCTTTGCTTCTGGCTCTTTATCGGTTGCAGGTACTGGCTCAGCTGTAGGTTCAGGCTCTGGTTCAGGCTCTGGTTCAGGCTCTGGCTCGGCCTTAGGTTCAGGAACAGGTGCTGATGTTGATTGCTAAATTCATGCAACCATGCAATGTCAGAAGGTCATGCATGGACAGAAAAAATGTGAAGCAATGAATACAAAAACGTCGGGATCAAGAGTAAGAACTCCCAGAATCAAGAACTGACCTCTGTGCTTGAAGTCACGCTCTTATGTTCTGCTGCCCCCTAAAAAGTATTTGTGTCAGAACCAAAACAGAAGAAGATTTTCAATGATAATTATGTTGCAATGAAAATATCGTTGAAAAAGTTGTGTAAATTTTGAAAACTTGGAAAGCAGGATCATTGGCATAAGCACCTTCTCTGAGAATTGGTCGTCATTGAATTGGAATGGAACATCATCCTGAGTGCTTTCCGTGAAAGGATCTTCCTCTATCGTTGTATCATCCAACGAACTTGAAGTTGACAGCTAAAACACGAACTTGGAATCAGAACCTAAGTCTGTGGCAACCAAAAGCATCTCTTGCAAAGCCTAAAGCAGTACGGTAGATGGAGCAGTACGTTATTGGTTACAGAGGGGAAGTCATTTCACACAAAGTACCTTTGCTTCACCGTCATTGACCTGCTGGCTGGTGCCCAAGCATAAAAGTCCTGCGAGAGCCCAAATCAGGGCTATCCGCATTCCTAGAAACACAGCACATAACATGATTCCCAAAAAAGTGGTTACGACAAATCCATGACGAACAAAAAGCGAAATTTCATTGGTAAATTTCGAGGAATGTGTTAAAAAGGAGCAGAAACCGTAGTTGACAATTATACGCTCTTAATTGCAAAATTGATGATTAAATGTATTCAACCCTTTGTTCAAATGTTAGGTTATATTACCAAAAAAACGGGTGCCTGTGCGTTCTGGTATTCTCAGTTGCCTTTGCTACTTTACTGTCAAGTGCTTGTTTTCACTTTCTTTCTTTTCATCTCTCTCCCTCAAGGATAGATATGAGAATGGGATTTATTCGGGGATAGGAAGAGGGAGTCGCGATCAGGGAGCGATCTTGCGGGTCTGGGAGTCAAACCCCCTATTGACCTGATTCCCCCCAATAGTCACTGATCCTGAGAAATCGCCGTTTGGCCGGTACCAATCGAAAGCGATGTACGCAATCACCAATAAAAAAACATCTAGGATTGTGGAATAAAATGAGAAATGGATTTATTGATTGTCATGAACGTTTTAAAGATGTAAGTATAAAATAACACGCGAAAAAACTTGGAGCAGTGGTAAAAAAATCGTTTGTTCGACAATATTAACAACTAAAGCAAACAAAATAAATAAAACCTTTTACATCAAACATTATTTGTTATGCTAGATTACTTGCGAGGCATGCTCTTGATTCGCTTGCGTGAAAATGAGAATGGTATAGCGACAGATAAAATATGTATTAATCGGTATATGATAGAGCTCAGACGGGGCATACACTACTACATAGAAAGGTAGATAGAACGACTATACAAAGAGTATATCTGTATGCACTGTAGATAATTTCAAGGGATGAAACGAGTTTATCACGAAGCTACCGTACTGGAAGAAAAGATGAGAAACCGACCATAGGATGGCAGGATAACTGACTGAACTGATGACTGAAGAGAAAAAGAGGTTGAGAGTGAGAGTGCGAAAGTGGGAGACTTGATAGAGTAAGACAGAGAGATTTAGCTCAGCTATGGCGGCTAAGAGCGAAACCAAGTGAGAGACATTACATTGCTAGTTGGCAGATATATACAAGATTGGATACAGTTCCATTGCATATGACTAAGTAATTATTGAGTGGTTCCACTAGGAACCAAGAGAGGAGTTTTCCGGCGGAAAGGTAAGGTATTTTTTACAGGATGATAAAGGTGAATGAGCTTCCCAAAACCGTATATGTTTCTTCGTGTTTTGAGTCACGACGAGTCGCTCATTTGAGTAAAGCAAGTTGACAATGAAGTTTGCAAAAATCTATAAAAATATCCGGCTTCGTCGTCGTTGTTTTTTCTTTATTATGGAGTATGATGTAAAGTTCGGCTCAATCCGGTTTGGTTTCAATGTCTTATTTATAATGGTAAGAAAACGGAGTAGCGAACGGTAAGAACTCTCATAAGAATATAAATAGGGTGAAATATAGAGAGGGGGAGACAGTCTTCACAGGCAAAGAGAGACCGCAGGGCTGTTGGGAGGGAAAGCAGTCCACGCAGGACTGGATCCAAATAGCCCAGTGGCTAATGCACAAAACGTTCGCCTCAAAGCCGCCATCACATCCACAATGGATAACAAAACAGAGCAAAAGAAGGCTGACAAACGCAAAGTTGCGAAATTAATTGTAACATAGTCTACATAATATAATACGGCAAATCATACAACTGTCCAAAATGGCTCAAAGAATAAGCACCATAATGTGTATACCCAATAATTGGGAGTATTTTATTTTGTTCCATGATACAGTCATAAATAAATCATCGCGATTTTGATTAAATCAAGATTTATAGTAAAATGCGGTCAAGAACTAACTATTTAAGAGTGTTCACTACGTTGTCAATTGCAATGACTTCTAAGAAATCGCAGTCCTAATGTTTCAAAAATACACTGAATCTGTTGTTGTGACACTACATATTTCCGTGCTGGAGTATAGTGACTTGCTAATAGCTTCTTGTGTTCAACCCAAGACTCGGCTCAGTAAGTCTCATAAACAGGGCTAGAGCTCTTGAAGTGAATAGTGGACTCCAAAGCAGAGAAGGTGACAAATAATAAAGCAACACAAAGGGTTGTTACCACGTATGTGTGGCAGAGTAAAGTGCGAAAAAACTGCGAAGGCGTTAAGGCTTCGACATGTAACTGGCACTAATTTGAAATGATTCGGGACTTGTCTATCAAAGTGACATTTGATGATAAATGGCGATAATAGAAACCGGAAAACATTGGATAAAGGTGAACTGAAAATTCCCATCCGAATCTAGTAGAACGATCCTACGGAGCTGTTCGCTGTTTCAAAGAAGGATCGGAAAAATTAGTGATGCCTAAATCGACACAAGAATAAACCACACAAGTGATCACTCTAATAATTTGTCGATAGCCAATTTATTTTCGTAAGGCAATGGCAGGCATGTTTCTTTTTAATTTCGTTAGTTATCGCACGTAAACGTACGTCCGCAAAATTAAAAACTATACACAAATTTCTTCTGAATTGGGAACGTTTTCGAGTTTCAACACAAACACATCAATATGACATTAAACAAGGAATAGTCACAGCAGTAGAGACATCATGTAGTATTCGTGCGAAACATCTTGGTTACGATCTGCGTGTGCTGGCTCAAGATCCGATCTCGGATTATGTGGTTCGCCTACCAGGCATATATAGTCTCATAATACGTAAGATCGTAAATTTAATTTTTGCATAACATCTTTGGAAAGATATGGAAGTTCAACTATAGCTTCTTTCTAATACAATCCAATCTTAGTTATTTGACATTCGTGTAGTACCAAGGGTAAATTTAAAGTTAGTTTGAAGTCCAAATGTAGTTCTATTGGTGTGGCTGAATGAATATTTGATGGTAGAATTGACATTCAATTCATGTCAAAATGGTGGAGCAATGAATAAATTTGAATAAATTCGCGCATACTCTCGGCTGTGCGAGGTGTTAAATAGTTTAATCTTTAATCGTAAACCATTGAAATGTGCGGATGAATAGGGAGCGCAGGATAGCAAATGTCGAATAATCTTTCGGTTTAGTGAAAGCGTGCAGGAATGGATACTGTGTGGCATGAGGGTACGGGTGAAAAGGAGACTCGGATTGTCATTTGATAGCGCATCAGTCTTGCCCTAGATACCTGTGGTAGAGAGTGGGTCGGCTCCCCGCATAGCGATACGTTTCATCACACATAGAACCACTGGATATCCCGTCCCTTGCCACGGATATTGAGATCAAATCACACATACTTAAAAACTTTCAGCACATTGTTTGGCGCTATCCGAACTGCAAGTGAAACATAATGTTCTTGTTCTTACAAGAATGCAGCTTTTTAAACTGTGCTACAGTGCTAGGACTTCCGCTTCCGAGGGCGAAAAAAGGCATAAAACTAGCTTACCATGTATGATTTACTTGAAAGTGCTGAACTCCATAGGTCTCACGTGAAGTACTCGATGCGGTTTATGGTCGGCGCAAGCCCAAACAGATTCTCTCTTTACTGACTGTGTATTGAGGAAAATTTTTTTAGGAAAAAAATGCTGTGCCTCATTGAAGTGCCCACACCAACGCAAAAAAAAGTGGGAAAGCACGAGTCGGAATGGCGTATGGCATGTGGCACCATAGTTGGCAAAGAACTCAAGCCGAACGACAATTCTAATTACCTAAATAACAACATTCGGCTTGCTCTACACGCCGCTTGCTTGCTCGCTCAGTGACCAGGTGTCATTGTAATTATGAGTAAATAATGGTTTCACTTTCAGAACGCTGCTCTCGTGTTTGAAAAGTGAAAGTCACGTATGACCCTTTCATTCAAAAGTGAAAAATAGGTTGAAATTTTGAATTGTATACGTGTCTGCTGCACAGAAAATCTTTTGTAGGTAATTTTCTTTCCCGACGACGTATGTTTTTACGTAGGCTTGCTGGTTTGCTTGTTGAAAACATGTCACTTGCAAATCACACTTGCAATGCTTATAAGATTTTATTGGGCGGTATTTACATTATTTCTTATATCGATTTAGAGTTAGCAGAGGTGGACATCTTTGCAAATCTGCTCGGCGGGTTCCTTGTTCTCAATCTTCTTCAGGATTTCATCGATCACCTGTGAAAGTGCACCATTAATACTTAAACTGAACAAGTGTGCTCACAATATGTTTGTGGATCGAAGCTTTTAAGGCACCTAATTAATTAATTATTTAAGGCACCATATTATTATTTAAGGCACCTATTTAAGGCACCATATGGCACCTAATTTTTCATTTCCTTATTTGATTCTTCCTTGAATATACTTTTAAAATATTGGCGAACATAACATTCTTGTGAAAGCTTAGAATTTAGAATGCGATAAAACGTACTTATACTGATGATATAAACAAATACGTAGATTGACGAACGATTGCCTGAGTTTTCAATGAGAGTGCGAGAAACGTGCCACATATACATCAAAGAGATTATTTCACTATTGTTATGCAGATTGATTATCTCACCTTGTTGATTTCTTCCTTGCATACACTGGCGAACACTCCCAGATGGTCACACTCCTTGTCCAAAACCTTCTCCATTTCTCCTTTGCCTCCATTTTCTCCGGCCTGAATTGAGATGTAGTGATTTTTAGTGGGGAAAAGCACCCACCCAAGTATTGTTGTAATATTTATAGGCATCTTCAATATTCTTATATGAGCAACAACTAACCTCGACGAGCTTTTCACATACTCCGCAGAACATGTGCTTGGCGCTGATGACGGCAATGAGGGCCACGAGAACGATGAGAATGCGAGAGTTCATTTCTAAAATATGGGATTTATTGCCCGTACAATGATTTGGCTCCTCGTTAAAGAATTAGCAAAAGTAAAAATGCAAACGGGAACTAGGCTAGATAGAGTGCTAATGGTAGCAACGTTCAGTACTATTGAAGTGCATAGAAAGCGGTGGACTTTCCTTTTAAAGACATTCTTATCACGACTTTTAGTGCGTCATGTAACGTGTTGATTATCTCATCTTTGTGGAGGTGCTTTATTAAGCTCTTTTGGGCCAAAAACCAATAACACAGATTTATTAATGGTTCATAAATAACGCTGACATTGTGAAAGTACAAAGGTAAACTGACAATGAAGTAGGGGCCCTTGACATAGGAACGAGAGAGCTTAACCACCCAGTACAAGAATATTCATACGTGAATATATTGTGGGGTCCATCAACATTGTGAAATCTGGCAGGTTACTTGCCCAAAGCTGCATAAAGCCATGTTTTAACTCCACTAGGAAGTCGGTTTCCAACTTGAGATGTACTTGGTTATTTGAACTGGATCTTAGCTCGTCAGCAAAGATTAATATTTTCACTGTTTCGCTTTTAACCACTTATGGTGTTTTGATTCAATTCGTGCTTTATAGAATCGGTGATAGTCAACGAATTTGATATCCTAATCTGCACGAAAAATTGAGTGTTGATTCCTGTAACCAAATGCCGATAGCCTGCGAACTCTAAGATTAATTAACCCCTCTTCCACTGTTCGAAAGCGAATATTAAATTCCTTAGATCTTCGTGATATTGTCAAATTATGTTTACTGTAGTAATGTGATCCGGTTCTTTTCGTATCAAAATTGCATTCCAGAGACCGAAACTGATAACCTTTTAATAAGTAAGGATAATCTACTCTTTTTTCTTTGTTTGAATTCTACAGTAATCCGGTTTCTCTTATCGAACCTTCAGTTCCTTATCGAGACAATGAAAAAAAAGCAATTCAGAGCCATATTCTCCAATGGAACGTTAAATCAAAGAGCCGGCAGCAACGCACATAAACAATGATACAACGAATGTTGTTTGTGTAGAATGTAGAATATATTAGCTTACAATTAGCTTGGTTCGTTTACTGGCGAAGCGTGGCATGCTTAAAATAAGCTCGCTTACCACCCATATTCTTTATAAATAAATAAATAAATCCTTTGCGCTTCAAGAGCATGCACCTTTATTCAAAGATATACGCTTCAAGAGCTTGCACCTTTATCCAAGGGTGGTACAATAGAGTTTCAAAGTGAGCTTATGACTTGTTCCGCAGAGGTCCTGAGCATTAGGCGGCGAGTTCTAGATGACAAATTACTCTACGTCCACTTTCTTTGCCATTTTTGTCTACGCCTAGTAATATTACAATGGTAAAATGGGGTGCATGTTTTTCTTCGAGCTCCAGGTGAAATAGATGGCGATGGCAAGATCCCCAACGCAAATAATGAACTCACAATCCAACACATGTTTTCACGAAGTGAAGCACAGCACGCTTTCCAGTCTGCATTAGTATTTTCGACACGATACACATGTTTGCCATCCATAAACCCATACTCAGGCTAACATCCATAACGAATATTTTCTTAGAGCTGAGCAAAAACTTTGAGAGGCCTTCCATACCTGTATTGGAAAAATTATTCCCGAAATAAGCATTCTTCCAATATGTTAGTTTATATGTGCGCTATGATGTGACATCGGATGCTTGATCATGTTAACTATTGGCCGACTTGTGCCCTGGTTAGCAGAATGGACGTCCTGTGGCTGCCGCACATAAGTGCGTGAACTTTTTTCAGATGGCCTTATTCTTTGCAGCGTGGATTGAGCATGTAAGCGACTGGGGGACTGGTCTGGCATCGCTATTTGAGCACAACGCAGTGGCGTTTTAGTGAATATTGTTTATTTTCTCGCTCAAGAATAAATCGTTGCAGATATGCATTTGCATGTTCGTTTTACAAACGTTGCTTATTTCTTGGCAATACAAATACTACTAGAATCAGGAATATTTTATGTATGCTGCACAGCAAAATATTACAGATTCTTGTTGCGGTTCTTCGATGTATTTCTTTATAAATCTGTGTCGTGAGCTTTTGTCTCGCTTTTGTAAGAATAATTCCTAAATGTGAATGACAACATTAGAAGAGACCAAGTGTTTATTATATACTTTTATTATTAGTTTTCTTCGGTTGGGCAGTTAGCACATGTGGATTTTCTTGCAGATCTGTTCGGGTGTCTCTTTGTTCTCGAGCATCTTCATAACGTCTTCAATTTCCTAAAAAAAAAACATGGTTTCTTTTTCACTTTTATCTATTTATGCGCTTTGCGATCCGTTAAAGATCATGAGTCCATGAGGTGCTGACTTTTAGTTATATTTCAGCTTAAAAAACGTAATATTCCTTTTAAACTATTAATTTTACCATTAAAATTGACAACATCCTCTAAGAAATTGATTTCTCCAAATGGACCATACAAGAAAAACGTTAGCAAACCAGTAACGAACAACTTACAGAGTTGACGAATTCCGTGCACATGCTAGCGAATACTCCCAACTTGGCACATTCCTTGTCGGCTTCCTGTTCAAGAGCTTGCTCACCACCGTTCTCACCGGCCTAAAAAATAAGCAAATTGAACTTCTGAATTTACAGAAACGGGTACTTTTAACACAGATTTTGACTTTTAAGATATGTCAACTTATTTTCTAAAGTATTAGCAAAACTATTAGTATTACTTACCGTAACAATGTTCTCGCACGTTTGACAGAACATTTTGCTGGCATCGGAGACGGCGAGCAGCGCGAGAAGGGCAACGAGGAGCACAACGAAGAATTTCATCTTTCTGAAAGGATAGTTACGCGTAAAGTGAATGAATGATGAGTTTGCAGATTACGATTTGAGGCAATATATGGGTATCGAACTATAGAAGTTGGTTCTCTCCCATAGGTACACGTGCACGAGTACTTATAGAAAGCATGACTGATCCATCAGGCACAAAACACATATTTGGTGCATAGAGACAAGTTTGCGTCTAGAGAAGGTGCTTACGAAACCTTAAGAAGCAAACCTTTATCGCGGTGTCTAAACATCTCCACGTGAAGAGAGTTCAACTGCTGACGTTACTGGTCTTTTTGCAAAGCTATCGTTTATCACAAAAAAACGAACACACAACACTTTCGACGAAACAATCCGTGTGCGATTAGTGGCTTTTCGTTCCCACAAGAACGAAACTATACACAATTTTCTGCATACTCTTTAAGAAATGCTGGCTACTCTGCAAGTTACTCAGCGAACGTTTTTTTTCGTGTAGCTAAAAATGAAAAACTCGGTCATTAGTATTGTGCTTAAGATGAACAACACAAAGAAATAAATGCAGTGGATTTTTTTAGAATGAACATCCTCGTTGCGTTGGGTCTGCGAATTACTTAGTACCACCACAACTACGCTTAGCAAATATCCGTCTTACGCCACTTTTCCTGTGTAATAATGGCTGTTGTTATTATAATATTTTGGTTTCCTCCTTAGGTCCGGAACAGTTCTGTGGCAGCACAGTTTGGTGCCGATCTCTTCTCTTTTTTTTAGTTTTACTTCTAACCTCATTTAAACCGATTATTTTGGATTATTTTGTGCAGCAGCTGCACTCATTGTCAGTTCAGAAACTATCAGTAAATCTTCTTTAACGACAGATAAGGCAGACAACGCGGTTCCGGGAGCAAAAAAACCGCACGATCAACAAATGGCAGCTGATCTTTTTGCCATTTTTTGCGTAAAAATGGGAATGCATCTGAAATTTAAATATACCATGAGAATCAATCAATGGGTACGCAGAGGAAACTTCCGCGCTTCGCGTTTGGCCTAACCGGTTTGAATCCATCCACAAACCCATTACAAGACATTCGACCAGAAACTCAAGACCCACTTGCCTAGCCTGAAGACATTGTGGGATTTGTCATTGTGTCTCGTCGTCATTATAACTTCACTTTAATGAATGGTCTAATGGTTTAATGATCCCCTCTATCTGATTGAAGTCGCGCGATGCAACGCGCCTTCCGCGTAATTTTATGTGCGAATTTTTTTGCAAATAACAAAATCCAACATAATCTGTATTGTCTTTGGAAGTGGTACGGTGCAAAACTATACGCTATAGTTTTCCTTCTTTTAGTTCTTCGCGTTGCGTTAGTTGCCTATCAAACGCGAACACAAAAATGTGTAATATTAATCGACAGACTTTTCCGACTATTTTCTCAAAATCTTTACAGTTCGCAATTTCTTTGCGGCGTATATATAAGTATTACCTTTTTCTAACAGTTAGCTTTGTTACAATCAGTACTCGGAGTTGTGAAATCTTTATTTTGAAAATAATCTTGGATGTTTTATTAACACAGGTCGATATCATGGCAGATCTTCTCGGGTGTTTCATGATCGTTCAGCTTCTTCATGATTTTGTCGACTTCCTGAATGAATGCGAATTTCGGAATGGTGGCATAAATCACTGACTTAGTCAACTTAAACAGCGAACTTGAACATTACGTGACGAAATTTTAGCTTAGTGTCTATTTTCTGAATTGCAGCTAAAGTATTACCTTGTCCAAGAACTCCCTGCATTCTTTCGCTAGGATCAGAGTCAGTGCGCACTCCCTGTCAATAGCCAACTTCAGCGCTTCTTCACCGCCGTTCTCTCCCTCCTGTTGAAACAAGAAAATGAAAAACCAAGAGGAATAATGAAATTAAGCATTACTGTATGTGTAATCGCTCTAAGCGGCGTACCTTAACAACTTTCTCACAAACTGAGCAGAATCTGTGTTTGGCCTCCACTGTGCACAGGACGGCAACAAGGACGGTCAGAACAATGAAGAGTTTCATCTGAAATATGGTGCGCTAAAACAACCATAGTAAACTGAATCTAATGGGTGTTCTTTGAAACGTCAATTGAGGCAAACAAACTTTAATTACAAACTCTGTATAGATCAGTGATAAAAATGTGTTCACACTGGGGGCGTGGGGTTTGAAGACAATTCTGTGCAGTTTGGCAATTTTGATAAAGACCTGTGACGCTCGGGCAATGTTATCAGTGAATATTCTGGGACAGTCGGTTTGTACTTACGAAGAACTCAAGTAAACCTGCGGCGAAGAATAATTACCGCTTATAAAACAGTATATTAAAAATAGCGCTAGTAATATAACGGGCATGGTGTTGCTTGGATTTTGAAATTATTTATGAATTTCAGTCTCATTCATTGTCTTGATCAATTGTGTTTTAATCAAAAAGCTTTTTGTTTCTCGTTGCAGCCTCTACCAAAAGCAAATGTTCATTACACGTGAAACAGGCAGTTCGAAAATGCATCTTTATAATATTGTCTTTGTAAATATTTGTTGAATGTCTCGAAGTGACAAATTAATCAAGCAGTGCACAGTCTGGTCTTGCAGTCGCATTTGTTGCATTTCGAGCAAGGCTTTCCTTCTTCGTAATTGACTGCTCCATAATAATTGCCCCTGAAAACAGTGCCAATACTCAGCCTGATGATAGTCATAAAAGTAGGGAAGCATCGAAGAGGGTTGCATCTCCCAATAATTATCATGTTATGATATGTTTCCGACATACGGTTTTTGGTAGTTACATGTCACATGGATCTTGTTTCCACTGCAGCTAGTCGCTCCACAGCCAATCTGGTTGGTTTCGGCCCAAGCCATCTGAAAGTGAATTGTATTTGTGTGAAAGCGAAGTAGATAAATGGTTCTATCAAAAGAAATACCCTACAAAATAACCTAACAGGTGGCTACGTAAATGAAATTTTTTGACAGCTATACATTATCGAAGCGTAAGTAAAACAAAAGCATAATGAGCTGAAATATTACAAAGCTGGTGCTATTTAAAACTGGGTGATATAATTGTATTCGCAAGTAACACGAAGAAACGGGTTGCACGTAATCTTAACCAATGATATATGCACATACGCATAGACAAACCTGTGTTGCATGCATTACGCTTTCAGAAGCAGTGCTCAATGTGAGTGATTTCCAGCCAAAGTCCTGAAACTCCCTCTCCCATCTCCTGCAAGCAGCAACTCCTGGAAACAGGTGTTTAGGCTGAGCTGGTCAAACTAAATGTTTACCGAAAGCGAAGTACAAGACAATGAGGATCACCTTTGCCCTCAATAGCTGAGCCTCCCCCTGTATACAGGTTCTCCCCGTATTCATTGTTGCTGTGGACCATTTCACATCTGGCTGAATGGGCCTGCGCCGTTGCTTCGAGAGTCTTGTTCCATACCTAATGTGGTTTATCTGTGTCATATGTGAATGAGCCAGCAGTAAAATCTTAAGTATCATATTATGGCGCACTTTCAATGTACAAGATATAACTGTTAAATGGAAATTACCATTTTCTGCATATTGGCAGCAGGAGGCATTGTTTTATCCTGAGCTTTGAATATTCCCTTAGCAATCGCTGAACGAAGGGCATTGTGTTCCTGAATGCTTATAAACTTCTAGGAGTCGGCAAACGTTTTATGATGCCCGTTTTGGTTCCCCAGCTTTGATGGCAACACTTACGTCAAGAATTTCCTGAATTTCCTTGGGGCTGAACTGTGAGGACGCCACTAGAATGTTTAATAGTTAGATGGTCATTGGGATCACGACACCATAAACTAGTTGTGACTATACATTTATTTTATGCAATTAACACTTACCGGCCACCAGAGAAAAAAGAATAATCTGCAGGCTGTTCATGATTTAAACCGCTGGTTGAGTCTGATATTGAGACGACATCCGCACATTTTATACCCATCGAACGGTGACAATACTCTACTGAAATTGAAGTAGTCAATTTATTATGACGTTGATTTTTATTCATATATCAATAAAGTGAAAGGAAACGATCTTTTTTGCAGCTAACTGCACATTGAACAAAACAAAAATTATTGAAAACACATTTCGTTAACACATTTTCATTCAAGTAAACGTGGTGTGGCAGACAGTGATTGTCCTAGTGAAAGGTGGCGGATCTGGTTACAACAATATGAAAAACATTTTTTTCGGAAGATACAACATCGTTGTATCCCTATATGATTCAGATTTAGGTGTACTGGAGAATTGCAATACCACAATTCCTTAGAACCAAATAATCTCTTCAAGTACAATCTCTGCCTGCTTCATATAAAGTCGTTGCCTTACATGGATATTTATTTTCAACGGTGATTTATCTGGAAGCCTTTACTCATGTACATTTTTCAAATGCATATGTTTTTTTTTCAGTCGATGTTATTTTGTCTAGCAAAGATGGACGTCGTGGCCGATCTTCTCCGCTGGCTCCTTATTCTCAATCTTCTTCCCTTTGACACTGTTTTGAAATGTACATACAACAGGCAGGAAAAGTAAGAGAAACTGCGTTTATGCATAAGTGTACAGTGTTGTCGATGTTATTTTGTCTAGCAAAGATGGACGTCGTGGCAGATCTTCTCCGCTGGCTCCTTATTCTCAATCTTCTTCCAAATGTCGCTGATCACCTTAATCCAAACAGTTTAACGATTATGCTATTTTAAAATGCTGTCAATTGACATTTTTTTCCTACTGAAACAGTTGCTGTAAAGCCATTCCAGGTACTACATTAGCGAAATAGCTTGCCTGGATCAGCTCATATTTAATTTTAAATCAATATGCCTCTTACCTTGTTGACCTCATGTTTGCATACAGAAGCAAGAAGTCCTAGTTCCTTGCATTCAGTATCAACGGCCAGTTTCAGCGCCTCTTCACCTCCCTCTTCTCCGACCTTAAACAGACACTCTATGAACGATCATTGGTATAAACCGGATGATTGTTTCATAAGCTGCGGATTATATTACAACACACATCGTCTGTTCTAGTGCTAGTGTTAGTGTTTATGATAGTGCATACATTGAATAATTAATAAAAAGTAACAAATGATTGCTACCTTGACGACCTTCTCGCAGACGTGACAAAATTTGCCAGCTTCGGCAGTGTATGCGATGACTGCAATAACAGCGAATGCAAGCAGGAACTTCATACTGAAAACAGAGTTTAATTAGATTGGTCGCTACTTTGGTGGGATAACACAATCATCATATGTCAACGAGTCAATATGATAGAAAGGGAAGTAAGAAGGCGAAGCTCTGATTTTTAGCAGGTTGTCAGTATTGACGGGTTAGAAGTGATCCTGATGTCTATCCACTGCATTCCGAGGTGTTTATTTATATACGATTCTTATCGTTGAAGCGACGTCTTTTTTTTCTGTCCAGGAATTATCTTTATCCCTAATAATATGGAATGCAGGCCAAAGACCGCATAAGCCGCGGGAAAAGACAACAGTATTTTAGGCAATCTATAAGTCCTTTCATTACACATAACCGGAACAAACTACTCCGTACTGTTCGTTCCAAAAATGCAAAGACGATTAAACGCACCCACTTAAATAGGTGGAACTGAAATTATAACAATTGCAGATACAATGTGTACTATAACGCAAGACAGATCCTGCAACGCCAACGTTACTGCAATAAGTAATTACCCCTACTTGATTGGTCTCACATTTAAGAGAGCATGGTTTTGTGATATGTCGTGTTTCAGTGCAAGAGCAACCAGCATACTATTGAAGCTGGTGTCGAGCCCGCGGTAGACATAGTAGTACTACACTGTACAGAATTAGGAACGTAACAAAATCCATGAATTACTTTGAATTGCGGTTTTGCATAAAAATTGCGTGAACATTTTCTTAACTATTTATTTTTCCATCCACGTTCCAAAACCACATTCTAATAAAAAAAAAATTGGTACCAATTGGTGGTTTGATTTTCTTATCATGGAATTGTGGATAGGTAGTGCAGTTACACATTACTGATTGGAATTCGCGGACCACAAAGAATATCATTAGAGTCCACCGCTTTCCGGGAATGATACAACTGCCCACGGGTAGATGTAAGCCAAATATGCACCATGATATGTGAGTGACTATAAAACAGAATTTTTAGAAGTTGACACAATTCTTTATTAAATTCTTTATTACATGGCAAAATTGGAGAATAAAAAATCGATTAGCAAAGATGCACGTCGTGGCAGATCTTCTTGGCAGGTTCCTTGTGCTCAATCTTCTCCATTATCTCGTGGATCACCTAAATTAATATCGATACTACATATATCACATTTCCATTTTTTTCACATTTAGTTTTGGATAAAGCTTCACCTAACGGGATTGATTCTCGGCTTCAAATGAATATGCCCCTCACCTTGTTAACCTCGTGTTTGCATGCTGATGCCAGTAGTTTCAGGTGGTTGCATTCGTGGTCGATGGCCACTTTCAGAGCCTCTTCTCCGCCTTCCTCACCAGCCTGAATAATTGACAACTTATAAAGATAAACTGTAAAGATAAAGTGCACCCCCGTTTATCCGCCGAAATAAATAAATAAAATTGTAATTTTTCAATAGTTCACATCTCTCAAAAAGAAACGCCGCATTTTCACTAGACATCAATGTGAACGTTTGTTCGTAAAGCTCGTAAAATCTATCAAACTAGTATAATGGAAGTTGCTGCTTATTTCTGGACAAATATGATGAGGAGATGATGAAAACGTACATGGACCACTTTTTCGCAGACTCCGCAGAACTTTCCAGCCTCGGCTGTGTAAGCAACTGCTGCAACGACTACGAGAGCAACGAGGAGTTTCATTCTAAAAAGATATCTTTTGTTTAACGTGGAAGTCGACCTTTTAAGCAAGGCAGAAGCGCAAATGTGGAGACAAGGTATTTTCCTAAAGTTTGTAAGCTGAAAATATTGGTTCCTATTAAAGTTAAGAGCGTTTGTAAGGAAATATGTAGACTATGGCTCTTTATAAGAATACGCAAGTTGTGGTTTTTTTGGAAACACCTTAATTTAGACGCCTTTAAAGACGCTTTTAATCTTATCATTGCGATCAACAAGACCATCTTTCCTTTGATACTACGCTGAGCATTGTTCGTAGTGTTCATTAAAGATCAGAATAGTCCGCTCTAAAATCACGTGCTGCGCTATATGGCACCACACAACATAGAACCTTCAGGATTCTCGAAAAAAAAAGAAGATAAAACTAGTCTCTGGTGGGAATTATACTTCTGATGTTTGCTAAAAAAATTCCCCTGCGTAGACATATTCTATTTTTAACCACAAAATATCCGGAAAGTGACCACAAATTAACAGACCATTTTTCCCTATATATCAGCATTTCAGCGGGACGGTGGAAATGAGGCGCAACGGAGGCTAACTGGATCACGCCGTTCATCCACAAATACATGTAACTGTGAAGAAACACACTGTACTTGTCCTAATGCACATTTAAAATTGTTAGAGGGGTTTTAGCCTCCGCCTATACAAGTGATGAAAACGGCACCACGGACAATGGGACACAGACCAACCAATTGCCAAAGAAGGTAATTTCTTTCGATCACAGATTCCACGTCGTATTTCAATAACCGTACTTTTCTGTAGGAGTGCAATGTGGATTTCTCTTGCTGTGGAATCCTATTTCGTTACTAGGCTATAAATCATAGCGTCTTCTTATCACGTTCTTGACAGGCTTTTTATAACTAATACTTCTTTTCAGATAGGAATACGTTCATAATCTCTGGTTCGAAATTTCACGTGAAGCAAAGATGTATGTATATTCTGAGACACAATACGCGAAAGTAACACATCTGATCCGGGCAACGAGTAAAAGCAATTTCATTATGAAGAAAACTTTGCCAGGTCGAGAATTTGTACTAACTATAAGTACGGCCCTCGAAATATAATGTGGACACGACTTTTTATAGATGAACGTCATACGCTCGTTAAGAGCTTCTTGTCCAAATATTGCCAATTACATAGTCGATAATAAGGCTCATGGTATTGTTCTTTTCCGCAAAAACGACTGTTAATGTGTTAAAACAGGGTCATGCAGTTTATCGTTGAGCCTTCTTCTTTGGGGTCCCAACGACCCGCCGAAAAAAACTCCGCGTAACCACTTATTCATCTTTTTAATGGGACATACTTAATTTAACTTTACAAGTTCAAAAGAGTAATTTGCTAGTTGATATAAAAGGGCAGGTCCATAAATGCGATCCCCCATCTTGTGAAATCTACGCTGGAGTCGCTAAACGTGATATTTGCGCGAAAAGCATTGAATGTTGTTGTCCTCATGGTCACTGTTGCTCTTTCCATAGAAGCCGATGCCTTTTTTCCATTAGCAACTTCCTGTTTCCTCGCTTATGACTTATTGTTATTTTTAGTTTTCCTTGTTTTACTCTTGACCGACTAAATTAACTGTTCATAAGCGATAACAACATTCACTACCCGTTCATTGCATGAGGAACTGCTCATAATACTCTACTTACGATTGGTTGGATAGCAGTGGTAATACCTGGAACTAATCTAAAAAACCAAATGACCAAAGCTTACCTCAAAGATGTTGTTATTGAAAAAAATCCAGTTACATCATGAGGGCATCAAAACTCCATGGGACATGCATTTTAGATCACCGCTGATGAAACCAGATAGATATATAGATGTGCAAAAAATAATATAATCTCACCCACATATGGGTGTTGCACTTTCATTTTAGATCTCAAAATACATATCGTTAGTATGTTTTATACATGCATGTATTAAGTGATGTGTAGCAGCAAATTAGCAAAATTTTACTACTCGTCGAAGTAACATCTCTTCCCCCATATTTTAGTCGCCCTCGACTATTTGTTATAAAATGTGACAATTGTATTTGAACAGAATTGTAGTTGACTATGAAAGGCACTTCCTTTCCCTTCTTCAGGAACATATTAAATAATGCATCATTTTTATAATGATTTTATTTTGAAACGTTTACCAAACTTAATAGCTGTAATATCTCAACCGGTCTCAATGTCACGTGGGAAATTGTTCTGCTTTGCTGTTGAAGCAGATGTACTCTTTAGTAATATAATGATACAGTTATTTTTTCCTCATGTGGTAGCTTTAATAGCAAATGTTGTAGATCTGTAATTATTCATGCAGTATTCGTAATGAAGAATGATGAAAATGACTGTACGACCAAATTCCAAAAAATTCCCAGTCTCTTATTTTTCAATTTCTTGATTTTGTTTGATATCCTAATCTCCTCTCCTGTGCTTTTCCACCCTCATCTCGGAACTTCCATTAGTGGTAAGGTGTGGTGTGTGAGCTAGCAATTAACCTCTCTTCCAACAATTTACTCCGCAAATCAATGCATTGGAACCAACATCTTCTTTTAGAATCTCATCGCAGATTTCGAAACAAATTGAAATCATCGGGCGCTACAATCACAACTGCGTATAGTATATATTCAGATAATTTACAAAGCGAACTTTCTTGACTTCCATAGGAACTAATATGACACCTCCTGACTGAGAATACCTCCGTGTTTTTCTTGAAGACCAGATTTCACTCCGATTGCATCAAATTGTGAAATTGTATTTCTAATAGCTTTGGTTCCTCTAGTTTTGTATTTTTTACACCGCCTACTTTTTTCGGCAACCCGCTATATGGTGGTTTTCGAAATTTGTAACTTTAGCAAATACAAGCAGAATTGCATAATACACCATGCTGTGCCACTGGGGGTGCGAGATGCTGTACCGAATAATCGCAAATAAGGATGTTTTCTTGTTTTGAAAGCTATGCAATTAACCATAACTGCCGCAATAAGCTGCGTATTCTATGCGTACCTAACGAATCCTCGGCTACCTTTGTCATACCGAATTCTTGTCACGCGCATATGGAAAATGATGACCTGTATGATTTCAAGTGTTCATTAACTTTTAATGGCAATGGTTCATTTTAATTGCGAGGTGCGTGTTTCTCACTGTCAACCATGTGTGCCGTCATAATTCTTTGCATATGAGGTCCCAACTCTTAAAGTGTTTCCCACGCAATTATTCAGACAAAGTCTTTAGTCCATAAAAATATTAAAAATGTCCACATAAGTTTTGCATAATCAAGCAGCGTCATATTATGTATTCCCTCACTTTATTTAAACGTTTAGTACGATAGATGCAGAAGCTAATCCGAGAATTATCTCTTTAGTTTAGTTTCACAATCGCCGCTAATGTGCATTTCCTCTACATGTCACAAGTTGTTTTCAATGGTTGATTTTTCCCGGAATAGGTCATTTTCACGGAACGATACCGTTGCTTTCTTCTTCTAACAACGCAATCAATTCAGGATTTGTTCTTTTATCAAATTAATTCCCATTCAGCTCCCTACAGTCTGAAACATGCTCTCAGAACAAATTGGCTTATTTCCACACTTCCATTAACAACAACGAAAATCACAATATATGCGCATTTGCCAATCAATTATGCAAATTTAAATGTGAAATCCAGATGAATCCTGTCACCTGGACCGGAAATGCGTTTATGGCAAGGGTTTATAAAGACGCAACGAGAAAGGTGGTATCGCTCATTTTTTTTTGTTCATTTGCTTTTCTCACGGTGAGAAAATAGTAAAACAAGTTTTACCGGTAAAAGTCAATGAAAAAATAGTCCTGTTAGGTATGTTACTCATAGAAGAATACGTATCTGTTTCGAAGAACGGAAACGTTTCATTGTATCATTTGCGCAATTAGTCAGCATTCATAAAAATGCCCATTTTCAATGACCCCTCCTCAATAAACGTCTGTCAAGCGCCCCATCAATAAATCTCCCTTTGTCACTTCCACCCAAAATAAAACGATGTTCTCCATAATGATGTTATTAACGCTTGGTGCTTCCTCCTTCTTTTTATTTGGCTTTTCTTCGGTGTCCAGGAGTACCTTTTGACAAAATTGGGCTCTAAGCTGCACAGCAATTCAATCTGTTTTTGCTGTTCTGCCTCGGACGCACTTCGTTTAAGTAAACTCTCACAGGAGCACAGTGTATTTGGACTTCCGTGTCAACTAACAATTAAAGGACTGTCCTAAATTCCAATGTTTTTGTTGGCAGTTTGTGTATATAGTCAAGTGTTCAAGCACATGCAATTTCAATCTTTTGAGATAATATTTCTGATCTTAGGGTTCCTCGTACCAACCCCTCTTTATTAAATGTATGTATTTCATATGAAAGGAAATAACATGTGTTTCTGGCGATACCGGTTATATATTGGCCCAGATGTTATATGTATTTGTTTTGTTCGTTCACCTTGATTAACAAAACATAAAGTCTAGATGAAGCAACGGCAAAACTACGAAACACGAAAAGTTTCATGGTTTCCAATTATTGTATTTGAAAGTTGTCTGAGAGCGCACTTTTTTTTGCACATCAATCTTCAATTACCCAAATACACATCGCAAGGACAAAATTGGACTTACTTCTTGTCGGATGCAGAAGAAAAAAGAACGTTTTTTATTGTGAAAGGGTCAACGGAATAAAGTCATGAAGATGGATGCACTACATTGTCCAATGTCGTCATCCCATCTGAACAGACGCAGATCGCCTACAATTGCTGATTCGTTTGTTTCTATGTTCGTTCTCTCTAATAATTAGCCTCGGGAAGATAATTAGATGAAGCGAATGGAAGAGTTGGACGCAAGCTGTTCTTTTTTGTACTAAACGACACTTTTTACCGAAAAAAATATATCTGCAGCTCTGCAAAAAGCACACAATTCAGATCTACGACATATATTTTAACTTGTTTTCATTCTAATTCGTTCAGAGTTAAATTCTTCGATTAACCAGATTGTCAGACCAAACTCGCCTAAGATTAATGAATTGCATAAATTAAAATTTTTGGAATATCAGAGATATTCTTTTTAGATGAAATGGAAATTCGGGATAAAAATTCGTTTTCTGCTCGGATATGACAACTTAATGTTGCTTGTGGCCTTGCCCTGTGTTACTCGGATGGGCTGGCCGGCCGTTTCTTAATTGAAACATGAATTATTCGCTCCCACAATATACCTCATTTCTCTCAGCTGACACTGGCAAAACTGTGCACATCACGTGTTTAACAACCCGAATTTTGAAGAACACTTCTAATCTATAGAACTTTAATTGGAACTTAACGGTCAACGGCTATACTAATGGTAAGGTCATTATTAAATAATTTTGCATTATCTTCGAAAAAAAACAAAGGAATCGTTGGAATAGGAATACGAGGCGAATATCTATTTTGTTTATGTTTAGACAAGTTTGATGTGATACGTCTTTCTAAGCGATTGCTGAAGGAGGATCGTTTTTTTTTAATCTTAATTTGTCTGGAATATTTGATTTCCTGCTTCTCATTACTCAGCACTATTTTAGAACATATATTTTGCATTCATACATTTTACAACAAGTAGTAAGCATCGCTCCTTATTGTTTTTCTCTCTCTAGATCACGGTTTTTGTGAAGAATGTCCGTTTTACGCCAGTTGGACTCTTTCTTTCATACAAATTACTAGAGTATTCTGAAACACCTGATGTTCCCAATGTCAGAAGCAATCACTTATTACACAGTGAATCACCTGCACCGCGTTACCTTTGTTGAAAAAAACACTACTTTCATGGCAATTAGCTTTTTGAATACTCCATCGCATATGTAGTACTCTCACTTCCTTTTTTAACGGTTTCAAGAAATAAATGTCTATATATGTTGTGTAGCAGAATATGTCGAATTATGGTATTCCCTTTTGTGTCCGCACTCATAACTCCAACCTGTACTCACATATAGAACAAAAACAATTTAGTTTCATATGAATAATGCAGAATAGTGATTGCATTATACCTCGACGTGGTGTCATTGACTATATTTTTTTTGCTGCGGCACTGCCTGAAAAGGCTGCAGATACAGGAGATGTTTTGTGAGTGACAAACTGCATCTCTGCAACCAATAAAGCTGTGCTATCGAAAAAAAAACCAAAGACCCCGATATGGCTCCTATCACGTCCCTCAAAAAATCCAGCCTTGATCGGCGTCATATCGGGGTTTTTTCGAGAAATAATCGGGGCCATATCGGTTTTTTTTTTGAGAGAGAGAGAGAGAATCCGGGCCTTGTTCCCGATATGTGCCGGATTATTTGTGATCCGGCCCATATCGGGACTTGATCGGGGCCATATCGTTTTTTTTTTTGAAGAATCGGGGCCATATCGGGGTTTCCAGTTTCCTGTGCAAGTTCTATGCTCTCTGATACTCGACCGTGAATTATCGATCAATAATAATTTTCTTTAACAAAACATACACAACACAAAAAAATGTCTTTGTATTTCCAACTGCCGCTTGACTTTTTTTTGCCATCTTTCTTTTTTTGTTCCCTAAAACTCCATTACTTCATTAACCAAAACGAGCGTCAAATTGACGTTGCAAACTAAAAGAGCAAGGTTCAACTTCATATTTTGGTCCCCAAAAAAGGTGTGGATTTCATTCATATTGCCTCAAAGTCAAACGATCTAGAACAAACAAAGGCTGGTCTCATGTGTTCGGGGGGTCACACTTATGTCCACTCGCAAAAGTTGACTGTTCGAAAAAAAAAGTTTGTCTTTATGTAAAGTTTTATTTGTTTTGTTTACTCAAAAAAAAACTGTTCTTGCTCATCCTATATGCTCATAGTGTAAAATTTGGTTTACTATCTCATTCCTTCTACAATATTGCCAACATGCTGGTATTTGGTACTGTAATTTCTTCTAAACACAATGTTCCTTATTACGCATGATTGTCAGTATCTGCTATAATGCGAATAATAAATAACCTTCATACAGTCCTTTAATATAGAGAACCATTTCCCATAGTTGCCCCAACTTTATGAACGGTAGCTGGATAAGGGCATCGTTGCTATGAGTTGCCACATATTTCCATGTCATGAATGGCAATTTCACGGCGAATTTTTATTTGGTCCATGATTTGCTGCGGAATACACCACACTTTTCATGCTTAAGCATGTTATTTCGCGTGCTCCGTTTGATAAATATAAAATCGCTCAAATTGCCACACGTGCCATATACATACATAGTACACGAACTAAAATCACTCGCTTCAGAAGCAGCACACGACTGCTTTTAGTGAGAGGCTTTGAATTTTTGTTGTGAACATCATTTGTTTTATCGTAGACTCCGTTATCCATTCCATTTGCCCACAATAATAAAAAATACTGCACTTTATGTAATGAGATTAAGTCGGTAAACAAGATCCCTAATTTCCGCATTGTATTTCATTTACAGGGATAAGCTGAAATGCACTATAGTTCATGCTAGTAATAAAGTTTTTTTTTGCAGATGTTTCTCATAGCAAAGATAGTTCGCGGTCGACGGTTGCTTCACGAATTGGAGCAGGTATTCGCAATCAATTGTTTATTTATTTGGTTACACAAAGTTCACCAGTGATCACTCAATTAAGTTCCTTCACGCAATTCCCGTTTCGCTTACAGGAGGCTAAGGATGAACAGTCGGCACTAGACGCAGCTTCCAATCTCGCACAGATTCCAAAACGGTTTGCTCAGAGACATCGGACGAGTAGTCACGGACTATTGGACGCAGATGAAGTGAGTACATGATAAAATATTCACTGTAGCGACAAGACAGTTGCTACTACATACATATGTATTTCCAACTTGATGACATCTATCATGCGCGAAGATGATGCGGAATGCTATTTAAATTTATAGTAACGATTTCCCCACATTTCCAGGAACTTCAGTCGACTTCGCATGGCAATGGCATACAGAGCGAAAGGTCGAGCGTTGGCCAACGACGAAAGTTAGTTTTCACATGGAGAAATCCCCGCAAGTGCGATGTGCTCATATAATGCTCACGTCAAATTCAGCTAAACGTGCGCTTACCATACTAGCGCTGCGCACTTTCGGAGGTTTTATAACGATGTTGCATATTAATCCACCTGCTGCCAATCAGTGGGTTCCCGCCTCTCCCCCGCTATTTTTCATCATTTATTCAACCCTTTAACAAGAGTAGTTTTCTACTTGCTATTAACCTTTTCGCGAGCTAAAGAGCCATGCTTATGGTTAGTTCAAAAAGTGTGCATACATATTTATTTCCCGTTGTTCATCGCTGATGAGTATGATGTAGCTTACGCTTGCCAGCCACAGGAAAGTGAGGCGTATATGCGAATATAACTTTGTCATACACACATTTAGCAGACAAATGAAAGCGCGATAAAAAAGGGTGCACACAGTTGAATACTTTTTGAACTGGACACACTCTTGAAATAAATTAAAGTGAAAGGTTAATAGCACGTTTTATCTATGTTTCGTGACTTTCCCGTGCTAACGCTTTTTGCACTCACGCACTGCTTTAACATATTTAAATACGGCTTGCCTACCACCCGGTTTACACGCATTACCATATTGCTTAAAAATTCGCACGCGGTGCTAACCTACAGAAACCTAATGCACATCTTGACGCTAGCCAGATACGGCCATTGATCTCGCTGAGAGAAAAAAAAAACGTCTGAGTGGCCCGATTAATTCTCCCGCATTTGTTATTTGGACAAAGAGGGTGACATACGGATGCTCGTTTCCAACAAACTAACGCGTAAAAGAAACAGTTATCCCATCTATTCTCATTATTCGCCTCGAGATGCTGACTCCAACCTATTCCGTTAACTTGTATGTTTTCGACTGTTTATTATATTTACGGTGTAATTAGGCGAATTCGTACAGCTGGTTAGGATAGTATTTGACACAGTGAAAATAACATTGTTGTTGATAAGCAGATGAAAAGGTTGGTGTGCAATTTAGTCCGCTCTCTGATCGGAAGTGCTCGCAGAGTATGCGTGTCGGCAAGCGGTCCAGCAGTGTTCGAGTACTCAGAAACAGCCTTCGTATTGACAATGACAGGTAGATCGGGAACAAATTTAATGCAAAAGCAGATCGCAACTCAAACGCTTGGCTCATATGGCCCATAGGCACGCCGGTCACCTTGCTATTTTTACTGATTGCATATAAATGCCCACTCTGTTGTGATGTAGCAACCTGTCAGTGTTTTTGTTGAACTTATGTTGCAAGTTGTATCTTGTTGTGTTTTTGTTGCTAATGCATGATACTCTTAAGGGATGAAGCTTGATTGAAGCGTCACGTCAGTTCCTAATGCATTTCATTAACTTCATTGTCTTTACGTTATTTCGAAGGAATATTTTTTTGGTTAGAAGACGAATGAGAGACATCTGGCCATATGGTAACGATATATCAGCAAAATACTTTCCATTTTGATTTGTGGACCACGGGACTGAAATATATTTTCGTCATTGTTAGTCAATTAATTAATTCACAATATATTCACCGTGTTGCGTCCGACATACTTTCATTTCCGTTATTATAGTGCTTCAAAATAATCGGTTTTGGTCCCACAATGTCATATAGCCAATTCTAGTATTTATATAGCGTATATCCAATGGTTTTCTTTAACGGCTTCCCCTTCGCTGAGAATTGGGCATTTTCCAAAGATGACCCCCGATTGCCCTCCCACATATTGTCTCAAGTAAAATCTCGAATCAATTTGCGCAAAGATGTTGTCGCAACCTTCTTTAACTCAAGGGTATCGTGAGAAAACAAAGACTTTAACGAAGTTGGCTCGCAGTTTTGCCGTCCATCGCGCACACACAAGCCCTTTCTGAGCGTCTTCAAAATATAGACGATTTCGTCAGTGGTCTGCTAAAAGACATTATTCATTTACGTTATTAATCAAGATTGTTTTTGATTGACTTGCACTGGTTATTATGGTTTCTCAGGATCGTGTATTATTGGATACTTAGCTTAGTAATTGTTGTAACAAAGTAAACTTCTTAACCCTTTGAGTTTTTTATACTTCGATGATGAAAATTACTCTCTAAAACACTCGGGTGTCCCAAAGACGATCTTGAGAAAGCACGGCCTCATTTTGGAATCAGAAAGTCAAAGTTTAAAGAACAAATCTACGTAAAGAGGCCTCTAAATTAAAGACGAGCTGTGCTTTTGTTGTACTATCTAGTTTGCACATAAACGCCAACTAATAATGATTTTGCCTTTTAGTCATTTATTGATTGTGAATGCGTTTGCATATTGCTCCTCAGTGTATTTTGTGTCAGCTGGTCGAAAATCTTCCTCTTCATTAGCCAATTGCACTTGTACTTATCAATTAATTGTGGCTTCGGGCCTTTCAAATCTTTGGTCTGTAGCACAAAATCGAATCCTTGTATACATAAACATGTGACTGCGTTAGCGTAAAGGGTCAGATCCGACTGTCACAATGCTTTAATAAAATTCTAAAGCATAATTTACCAAGTACTGACCGACACGTATGTATCTGCTAAAGTCTTCATTATCCGTTAACACTTTCTTTTCCACCCCTGTACGTTTCTTGGTATTCTGCAGTATTTTAACGCCCTCGTTTCCAATACATATGTTTTTTTAAATATATTCACCAAACAAACATTCCCATCCAGTTTCTTATGTGAAACGGTCACCCCAGCGCAATGAATTCAGTGATCTGTGCCCATGACAACGTAGAGCAATTAAAAAATTGGAATTATTATACAATTATTTTCGAATGAAGTCACGTTTAAACAGTCTCAGTGTTTAAACAGTAAAAATTGGGCAGTAGAAAATCAGGGAAAGATCTAGAGTGAGTTTCTAGGACAATTAACAAGGAAAAAGTCCGCTTTTTTGTATGCAACCGCAAAATTTACATTTCAACCGCAAGATTTACATTTCTTTGTGAAAATAAACATAATTACTAGTCAATTCTGTATACCACTAGAAAGGGGTAGCTTTTGGATCAAAAAGTTATGTGAGAATGTAAGTAACTCAGTGGAAGTAAATTTTAAGAATTTATACTATGATAATGTAATAACCAAAGTAATCAAGGTTGTTTGCGTTCGTGCAACATGTATTCCTCAACACACACACGACGCAATACTCCCTCAAAGTTGTCATGTTCGTCTTAATGTTCGATTTGATCAAGTCTCTAGAGAATTCAAATGCAAACGCCCTTTCCCTCCAGTTTTTCGATATAACCCCTCAAAAAATCTGTGGAATCAAGTTTACATTGAATTGTGTCGTTCGGTCCTACCAGCTTTCGATCTCACTCATCGTTCTTGCAAAATTTGTTAAGAAAATGAGGAATAAAAATAGACGTCAATCAACACCGGGCAGAAGGTGAGCTCTTCTTTATTCTTTCTTGCTTAAAATATATCTTCCGCGTTAGCGTTTTTAGCTTTAAAGCCTCTTTAGCTTTAACATGAATTATCATAAAATAAAAGAATTGCTCCTTTTCTGTTTTTGTTTTGTTGTATAATTCGTTCGTCTTGATTGTATTCGGTTGCTTCATTCACTCCGAGAGAAAACACAAATAGTCTAGTTGAAAAAAGTGTAAACAGGAAAACCTTCACTTTAAACAGCACCGATTGAAAGAAAAACTTTCCAATATATCCACAAACGTTTATATAATATCATGTCACAAAATGCTTTAAACTTGTCTCGCGATTAGTTTCTAAATTTCCTAATCCTGGCGGAAAAAAGCATCTTCTAAAGAGCTCTTCGCTCGCAAAAAAAGGCTGAGATTGGTGAAAATCCCCTTGTCGCACCGCTGTTGCTTAATTATTCTGAAATCTGAGAACCAGTTCTTTTTTACCCGTTCATTTCCCGCACTATCTCCTATTGCATTGAAAGAAAATGCCGAATTCCTTAGATGCCCTTTTTTAATCCTTTACAAATGTTTACAATTCTTTTCCTTTTAGTAATATTACTCAAACTGCAAACAAAAACATTAAAAAAAACACAACGCTCATGCTTGGTGATTTTGTTTCGACGTTCACAAGTAAAAGAATGTCTTTATTGCGACTTAGTAATTCAGCAAATCCGAAAAGCAATCACTGAGAGCCGATGAGTTGCGCGCCGCACCATTTCGGGAAACAAAATGCGCGCCGCAAAGGAATGGGAAACAAAATGCGCGCGGAATAGAAATGGCGCGCAAAGTGTTTCCCGAAAAGGTGCGGAAACGGTGCGGAAATGGTGCGGCGCGCAACTTGCACCCCGCACCATTTCCGCACCTTCTCGGCAACGTTTTTGAAAGCGCTCGGAGGATCTGCCGTAAGTGCAGTTGTTGTACTAATATTTTTCCGCAAGCACAGGTCTAACATGTTGTGTGGCCGAGTGGTCTAAGGCGCTGTTCAGAGAAAGTATCTAACAAGAGAGTAGGGTTCGAATCCAACACGCTGCTTTCTTTTTGCAGTTGCTACTTTTCCCGCACCGTTTCCGCACCTTTTCGGCAACGGTTTGGGGGTGTTTCCCGCAACAGTTTGGGGGTGTTTCCCGCACCAAAACGGCAACCAGAGTCGGTGGAAAAACTTTTGCGGCGCGCATCAAATTCTTTTGCGGGAAACACCCCCAAACTGTTGCCGCGCGCAACTCTTGAGTTTCGTTGATGTTATGATGTTAAACAACCTGCTGGAAGTTTTGTGCATGATTATCATCGGCATTCTAGCTGGTGTATTGCTAAAAAAATATACGTTGTGTCCAAAAAGCTTTTTGAATTATTTCATTTAATTCGTAAATATAGATGATATCATGAAAACAGTGGTGTGTTTTGAAAAAGAGACCCGAATTGCTGTCGAGGAATACCTACAACGAAACTCAAGAGTTGCGCGCGGCAACAGTTTGGGTGTGTTTCCCGCAAAAGAATTTGATGCGCGCCGCAAAAGTTTTTCCACCGACTCTGGTTGCCGTTTTGGTGCGGGAAACACCCCCAAACTGTTGCGGGAAACACCCCCAAACCGTTGCCGAAAAGGTGCGGAAACGGTGCGGGAATAGTAGCAACTGCAAAAAGAAAGCAGCGTGTTGGATTCGAACCCTACACTCTTGTTAGATACTTTCTCTGAATAGCGCCTTAGACCACTCGGCCACACAACAGATGTGAGGCCTGTGGTTGCGGAAAAATATTAGTACAACAACTGCACTTACGGCAGATCCTCCGAGCGCTTTCAAAAACGTTGCCGAAAAGGTGCGGAAATGGTGCGGGGCGCAAGTTGCGCGCCGCACCATTTCCGCACCGTTTCCGCACCTTTTCGGGAAACACTTTGCGCGCCATTTCTATTCCGCGCGCATTTTGTTTCCCATTCCTTTGCGGCGCGCATTTTGTTTCCCGAAATGGTGCGGCGCGCAACTCATCGGCTCTCAGTGTATAGTTAGTCAACGAAGAAACCCAAAAATTACTGTTATCCTCAACTCTTGAAATTCTTTGCTGGAAATTCTTTAAAACAAACAATCTGTCTGATCGCTTTGAACTTTTGCGGGTGTGAAAAATTATTATTTCTGTTTAATTACGGTTCTGAACTCTTCATTGATCTATAAATATAAAATTCTGAGGCGATAAATGCCGGCTTTACGATTTTACGTGAAATAATTGTGTGGGCAGTTCACGACCGATCTTCAAAATTTATCACGTATTGTTAGCTAAAACAATGCATAAGTCACGTTTTCTAATCAAAAATAAAATTAAACCCTCTATTAAGCAATGATTTGTTAGATAATAAACAATGTCTGCGAGTGATTTCAGACGGTTTTGAACCGTCCAGCCGTGGGCGTCCTTATTTTTATTTGTGTTAATAATTGCCAGCTGCAGACATGATAATTTATGGTTGAATTAGGTACTTAAGTGACAAGCTTTCATTGCAAAATAGTCTCCTTGATTGTCCGGTCGTCTTATAACTTCGGGTTATTGTAGGTTTCCTTTATTTAATTATATATCTATGTAAAATGGGTTGCATTGTTCATTTCTTACATGTGCGCATCTTACGGTTTTTCTAATTTTCACTTTTTCGGCTGCGATCCAATTAGCAAATAATTGTGAATGAAATAATAGCATATTATGTCGATGCCGTCGTTACCACCTCTGGAGCAACTTCAGAAGTCATTCATCGAGATAATGTCAAGTTTGGTGTTGTAAGTTGCTTACACATGTTTTATTATGGAATGAGAATGAGGGAGTGCATGAGTTTCATCAACTGTATCAGTCTCACGGCGAAATGCACATCGAATATAATACTAGTAATCAGCTGATGAAGAAACACTTCAGCAGACCCACCAAGAACACAATCGTTGGCGTGTGGGGGGCGGGATCTATTGCTATCATCTAATTTTCTAGAACCCCTCTACTTTTCAATCTTCTTCCCTTTAAGAGGGCGGCGATTTATTGCCTGAAGAGGTGGCTATGACGCAGTCGTCAATTCGTCTATATTAGGGTGCCGGTCGTTTCACAACACACTACCTCAAAAAGTCTATGAATTCGCGAAACATTGTGCTGCTGTAAAAGCAACACCTCAACTATCAACACCACTCAGGCCTTCTTTTTTTCTACTCTTGCAGTCCGTATTTCACCACTAAAAGTTGAGAGGTCTACATCACAAAGAAACCAGCATTTTTTGACATTCAATATTTACAAAAGATCGTGATGCCGAATCCTGCTCTATCTTGCAGTAGAATCCACGCTCAAAGAAACTCAATTCCACGACTTAACGAAGGAAAAGAGGAAACCGGAAGACGGGATTCACTCAATGTGTGTTCGCCTGTGAAATCGAGACAAACGAGATCTGCGCATGGTTCCACCTCCGACCTGAGCACTCTCAGATTCAACAAGCATTCTGTCTTGACCAGAACATGGGTTATGAGTGTCGATTTATTCTCCGAGTATGGCCCTTATGCACACCTCAAGGAACCAGCCCCGTGAGTAGCATACGATAGTTTAGCGGGTAGCGGAGTAGCGGATGAGGATAACATTAATGAAAGTTTGCATGACTTATTTCTTTGTATTGCCAGACTACAACGTCACGCACCTTGCCTCAGTTTACCCAAGAATCCTTTGTTTTCTTTGTTGCGTGATGTGCTACTGCATGTCGTTTCCCTTAAAGGCCGTAAACCAAATTTAACAATTTCAGTGATAAAGAATTTTGGTGATAATGGTTAAAGAAGCTATATTTACAGGAAATAATCTGGGTTAATGGTTAAGTAAGATTATAAAGAAACTGTGTTTCCGAAAGGAAAGGAACTAAATTTTCCATTTTAGAAAGACAGTCCGTCAGAAGACGGACGGTTCTATGGAAGTATTGGACGCGGATTCTGACAAAGCTCTTATGCGAAGGACTTCCAGTATGCCTTCCGTTTGCGAACCTTCAGGTAGATCTTTTCGAAGACTTGAACATTTTGGTGAAGAAAATAAGAATTGTGCATTGTCTTTTCTACTAAACTCTAAAAGGTTTAAGCACGAAAGTCGTGGGGCGAATACCCTTCTCGATGTCGATGAGAGGTATACCTAATCATATGTCAACATATTAAGGGTCTTATGCATAATATGAAACACTTTCAGCAACAGTCGTACAACCAACTGGACCAGCCCTTCGTCACTACGATTATGACTCAAAACTGAACAGACTTCAGAAGAAAGCACTTAGATTCACGTGGCACCGATTACAGACCAGAAATGGAGGCAAACGGGTGGAAAATGTTTTCGAAGAGGTACGCATTTAGTCTATTAGCCATTATTTTTTTTCTTATTCACATGCTTTATTGAACTTGTCGAAAAGAGTGCTCAGCAGTTGTTCTGAGACGTTATACTTCACAACGGAAGATAAAACCTGGACCGCAGTGATGATATGTATAATTCATGCAACTTGCAAAACGAACTGTCTTATTGAAAAATAGAATCTAAATTGTGGTAGAACGCGTATTTAGTTAGAACGGAAATATTATTATGTTTATTGGTGATTTCACGCATTCCTGCGGCAAAATACAAATTTCTAACACCTGGTGGTATGAAAACAATAAAATACGTGATGCTTCTGATGTTGTTTGTTTGTTAATAAGGAACTCTCCAAAATATTTTCTTCTCAGGTCTTCGACAGGTTAGTGCGCCAGATTCCGCAAATCCGGGAGATGTTTACAACGCGAATGTTTCTTTGTGCGATGAACAGGCACGAGGTATCTTCACTGAGAGATCATGCTAGGGTAAGAATTCGTTGTTCCTTCGGTTTACTCGGTGTACGCACAAGATTTTCATTCAGTACACAAAAGCTCAAGAAATATTCTAAAGATGGCAAAAATAAGCATCGCAAAAAAATATAACTCGGAATTTTTTTTGTTTTTCATAAGTTCGATCCACAAATAATGTCTCCGTCTTAATTGTCTTAATGATTTGGGGTGTAGCCTATTGGCATAAGCTCTAAGTTAATGTACCTTATTATCCGTTTTTAACTGAAAGTGGGGTTTAACAAAAGTATACTTACATGTTATAGGTGACTGTGAAGATGATCGAGGCAGTGATCAAAAACCTAGAAGTTGAAAAAACGAAGAGAACCGACACTGGATCCGCAATGGATCCAAAATTGATAGGTATTTAAAGATGTACCATTCCCCTGAAATAATTCCTGATATTTGCTTGAATCAAGATGCCTGCCAGATTAGAACGTAGCTACACCTGTTTGGTGCAAATCAGATAGCTACTTTTAGTCCCAAACGGTTGGCCGGGAAAGCTCAGTCTAGTAGCACATTATTTTTTTCTCGTACCAATCGACCACATAGGTCGGAAACACGGTGTGCTTCGTCCGTATGGCATGACGGGAAATTACTGGGAGAAGCTGGGAGAAACAATCATTGATGTGGTTCTTGCACAAGAAGCCGTCAGGGATCTACCGGGTGCTGGACAAGCCTGGGTCGTGCTCACAGCCTGTCTGGTGGATCAGGTGTGTACAATTCGTTAGTTATATACTCGAAGAGAGAAAAACTGGATGGAGATTTTCGCATTGTTTAAATTAACAAGCGTTTATTTGGAAATATTTCAGCTGCGTGCTGGTTTCGAGGAAACAAAACAGTACTCGTCTTCGGTCATGAATAAGTCAAATACAGTACTTCATCATGCAACACAACACCTTCATTCAATGGGTGAGAGTCACGATGTTGGTGAAGGAAGCGATATGCAACCGCAACAACAACAACAACAAGAACAACTTATGCAGCAACAACAGATACAGCAGCAACAGATGCAGCAGCAACAGATGCAGCAGCAACAGATGCAGCAACAGCATATGCAGCCACAACAAATGCAACAACAACAGATACAGCAACAACAGCTTCAGCAGCAACTTCAAATGCAACAGGCCCAGCAGGTGAGGAATATATCATTTATATGATTTCGGCCAAGACAAACATATTTTAATCCTTTTTCAGCGGACAAGATGATTAACCTCGTAGGTGACAAATCAAACTAACATATTTAGCGGGGCACTACGGTGTTGGGTGACTGTTTCATGTGTTTCATATATGTGAAGCGTGTTATCTTAGGGTTACCTTTTTTGATATGTTAATTACGTATCATCAATAAGCTACCAGTAGGGCGGATTGCCTGTAGTTCATAAATATTCCTGAAGTTTTCCTTTTACCAGATTTGCCTGAATCGCGCACGCCCGTATAAACCCAGTTCCTATATATAAATGGTAAAATATTAAAGGGATAGGTTCGCCTCGAATTGCACCTTTTTTATAATTTATGTTTATAGTATGACCTATGACGGTCAAAATATATATTGCAGTAAATTTCCTTTGCTCCCCGTAGTAGGAGAGCTCGCTGAAAAAAGCTAAACTACCTCGAATCTAAAAAACAATTGGAGTACCGCAGCCATGGTAAGTGGGAAATAGCGCAGGAGGGCTGGAGGTGCAGATATTGTTGTGATAGACAGAGGATGATAAAAGGGCCCTGTATTTTCTAGCGTCTCCAGCCCTGCTGCGCTATTTCCCACTTACCATGGCTGCGGTACTCCAATTGTTTTATAGATTCGAGGTAGTTCAGCTTTTTTGAGCAAGCCCTCCTACTACGGGGAGCAAAGGAAATTTACTGCAATTTTCGCGTTTTGACCGTCATAGGTCATACTATCAACATAAATTATAAAAAAGGTGCAATTCGAGGTGAACCTATCCCTTTAACCATCAAGTTCAGGTTCAACCACCGCGTTCGGAAATAAGAAGAGCATCAAGGCCCAGAACCGACGAAGTCTTTCCGCCGGGAATGTTGAACAGCTAAATTCTGGTTCTCCTCGTGTGTACGTCAAATATAAGTGATATATCAGTTATTCTCCAAAAGTTTTTGAGAAAACAGTTCCTCTTATTGTTAGTGACTAATACTTCACCCAGGCCTTGTGCACTCGAGACAATTGAGAAGTATATAGAACACATGTGCCACACAAATAGTTTATATACATGACCCAAAAAAAAAATAGAATTCACATTGTTTGCAATACATAACATAATTGTGTTTATATGATATCGGCTATGCATACACATGAACATCCAATCCGATTTGTTTCGCAGTAGACATCCAAAACATGCATACTCAACTAGTGAAACGTGTAATCAACTTCAAAATTGGAATTCTCATAATATATAATTTATGTACAATGTGCACTAATGATTTTGTCGGGAAGTGGTTCGTTTATTGATTATATTTCCCACATTAAAAGTGATTTCACAAATATTACTCTAATATATTGAGCTTCACCATTTACATTATTCAAAAATTGTTTTGCGCTGTGGTGGTATGAATGTCTTTGTTTTCAACTTTTATTTATTATGTTTAACGTCGTTGCTTTTTCTTAGATTTTAACTCATAATAAACTATTTTTTTAAATGTCGTGCTACAGGAAACACAAATTGTTGCTAATAAAGTTGGGGAACTACAGAAAATAATTTCAAATAATCTATTGGAAAATAAAATTGAAAATAAACATACCAAATTGTTTTTGCTGAATGGTTCGGTTTATGTGAGGCAATTTTGCGGTAAAATACCAGTTTCTGACGGTCGAGTGCTATAATTGTGGCAAATGGGACGATACAACTAAACTGAACATTCAGTCATTTCAAGGCAGTTACTCTTTTCCATTTCCCTACCTGCTCCGAACAAGAGTTTTTTTTTATTTATTCGTTTATATTATTTTTTCTTGTGATGGGTGGTGTCGTGCACATGATATCAACACGCAGCAAATTCTCATGTATAGTTAAGCTAGCGTTGATGACTTATATCTGATCTTTCATTGGTCAAGACGAATCGTGAAGAGAATATGATATCATAGCGACAATGTTTGAAAGGCAACTTTTTGCTGACAATGGTTAAAGTATTTGTTCTCCTAAACTAGTAACATGGTAAAACTACTTGTCTAGAAATTTTCAATATGTATGAAGCTTACTTATTGTGAGAATTAATTTTCACATTTTTTATCAAAAGAAAAGACAATTTCATCATCAAAAAGTGTGGAGAGAGTGCAATATAAGGGCAAAAGCACCACAATATTTTTGTTTACTACGCCAGTTTTTTTTTGTTCAAAAACAGAGATGATTCCCAGAGAGCCAAGAATATTTCAGTGCGTTACATCAAAGATGTCTTATTTATTTTATTTAGCTGGTAAAACGCGTCAACTTTTTTTTTGTATTTAAATATCATTCCCGTTTCAACCTAAATGAACTTTCGTGACATGGCCGTGCAAGCCATGGCTATGAAACAGGGTAGAAAAGACAGCAAGTTTGCATCGCATTCTTATTGCTTGTTTTCTGTTTTATTTTTTGGCGCATGTTGCGATTTTTAAGAATATTTTATTTTCAGACGACAAATGTGTTTTTTTTTTATCTCAGACATTTTTTTTAGATGTTTAGAATTGTGCGTTCATTACTAGAGTGTATTTTTCTTTTGTTCAATATTGCATAATGTAGTGAATGCGTACTTGTCGGTTTGTTGTGAAATAACATAAAACGGTTTCGGTCACATGTTTACATAGTAGAAAATTGGTACCTAAAAGTGGAATGCATTGAGTACCCTCTAGTAAATTGGCGAATAACGTCTCATGTCACGTATGTCATGGATAGCATACATAATCTGTCAACTACCAATGGAGGCCGACACTCGTCCATCTCAAATGATCAATGTGTATTATAAAAGGGCATTTGCCGCACTCTGCGGATTATTCCCAAGTGGCCTTGTCAACTAGAACAACAACAATATCGAATGGTACAACCCGTCATAATGCATTCATACATCACAACATATCGATTTGACAAGTGTATTCATTTCATTCATACCTTGATCCATTTGGTTAATTCATGGCGGCTAATTTTCGTTCAATGTGTACGTCATATAGCAGCATGCCCGAGTTTTTGCATGGTAGCATCTTTTTGCCTCCAAGTTGAATGGTAAGGTCAATACATAACAGCTGTATGAGATGGTAAAGTGATTGTAAACCACGATCCGTTCCCCAGCGGACCAAATGCTTTTGCTTAAATACACTCTATTTGCATATTTTTCACGTTCTTGTTTCTTTCTTTAATCTTCTTTAACGTGCACTCAATTAAAGGTAATTTTATCTAGGAAACCTCGTTATACAATACCAAGATTGCGTAAATTAGCTGGTCCTTCTTGTGTACAGGTTGCTATGGCTTCAGCACTAATCTCGGGTATTAAACTAGCCACAGTAGGTGTATCTTGTTGATCCATAATGCCTAATTTTGAAAGAACTCGCAGCATTTCAAATTATCGAAACCGATACAATCACTATGTGTGTGCTCAGAAATATTTCATTCGGCACACATTATCGTAATTATTACAAAATGCGTTGTGATGATTGCTCACTGTGAATTACTTTCTTGTATACATTTCTTAAGACTGGATTATAGCAGCAAATCCAACTCAACTTTGGGTATGAAAATTCTAGTTGATCGTCACCATTAACATTCAACAAAGAAAAAAAAATATTTTGTTATTATCGAAATGCTTCGTATGCTCCATTTAACTAGCCAAAATATCAACTAAAGCGAAAGTTTTACGCGATGAGTGTACGTTTTGAAATAGTACCGAATAATCAGCAATAAGTATGTATTTATATTAGCATGGAACTGGCTTTTGACTAGGGAATTTGTTCAATAAATTGTGTTTTCGAGCAGACAGTTGCTGTACGACCTGTTCCTTGTGTGTTATTCTGTGAGCAGAGATCATAGCCACATCGCGTAAACAGGCAACCTTTAAAATACTCTCTCAGTATTGACGTCGTAACGAGTTTACCTGTTGGGTGACTCATCCTCGTTTTCTCTTCCTTTTTTCATACTTAAGTCGTTGGGTTTATTTGCGCATAAACCCAGTAATCTTGTGAAACCTTACCGAACGATCAAGAGCAATGCAAACAACACAGGCAGTGGCATTGAATTTCGCGAATATTTTCAGAAATAGCAAAATAGTTTTTTTTTTCATTGGCTACGAGAAATGTTCGTCATTTTTATGTATCTCTCAGACGACTTTTTGTACAGTGTAAGGCGGTAATGTTTGGAAATGCTTTGCGGAGGAGTAAAAACTTTGCTTTGGAATCTTTGAATCATCGCGAGTTGCATGTCGGAGAATAATGTTTGGTGATAGTTCTTGAAAGCAAATTTCTTCATCTTTTCTCAGTACTATTTACCTTTCCCTTCCGAATGTCTACAATTTCGAACGATGTATACCTAGAGGAACTCTTTTATATGCTAGCAAACACATCGTCCTTTTTGTGTTTTTCTACGGCGTGTTTTTACGAAAGATATCCACACAAACTTCCGTGATTTTATAAAAACTAATCGTATAGTTATTGTACAGTTGCCTGGTGAAATATTCTAATCATGTTATTGGTACCAAATATGTATGACTGCTATTCTGGTTATGGCACCGCACTTCAGCTTGATAAATAGTCAACAAAATTCCAACATAATGATCTCTTGTTTACGCTGATTACGGGCGCTGGTGAAATATGTCTAAGGAACGTAATCTCTATTTACAATGAAGTCTAGATGGCGTATTCCATTGGTATAAAAACTATCTCTTCTGACCATACCGCAATGAAATATTTGTTTTACAATTTTCTTCTGATTCAGAATTTGTTTTCGTTTTGCAATGAGCTTCACCACTGGATTAGTCACTCCGTGGGAAGATGGGCGTGACTTTCGCTTTTCATTCTCGTATAACTTTGGTCTTTGTGTAGACGACAATCAGTCATATTATGAATGAATTGTTCAGTTAAACCAGTCATCCAGTTTTCACGCAGTCGATCGTTTGTATCCTCTCACCCTGACCCGCTATGCTGTCTTTCTCTTTTCTATTCGTCTTTCATTTCTCGTTCTCCTTCTCTTTCACTGTCTTTTTCTCTGATGATTTTTAGAGAAGTCACTGTTTATCATATTACTGCACCTGTGGTTGTTCTAGATTGCAAACTCCGAAAAAATTTTTATCCTGAGGTGACATTTTTTGTGTGAAAAAACTAGAGGGCTACAGATTCAACCTATTCGTTGTTGGAAAGTAATGGCAAATATTTCTGAAAGTCCTCTGGGTACTTTTCGTAATAGACTGTATTCATCAAATAAAAACCGCCCACAAGTGCATGCTAAAACAAAGGAATTGCTTTGTCTAACGGGGCGGAAAAGGTATCGTAGGGTAGATTATTTTGAAAATAGCTCGTCCAATTTTGATCTTTATGAGGTGTGCAATCATCGACGTTGGCCGCAAAAAATCAGCAAAATAACAACGTGAAAGATAGTCTCCTCCAGCTAGCCAAGATTGGCTTTTCAGTGCGTAGGTAAGGTGTAAGACGACAGCACACCCATGTTGTATCTTTCGGACACAAGAAAATCAGGCATAGCTCAAAATACCAAAGGACGTTCACAGTCCTGCGTGCCGTCCGAAGGTCATGAAAACCCCCGGTAGGCTTGTTCCGTATACGACCTTCACATAGCTTCACTTATAGGCGATTCATTTAAAAAACGCGGCCAATGGTTGCTAATGCTTGGATGATATTTTCCAATTTATTTCCCTAAAAATTGATTGATTTCTCCACTTTATTTGAACTAAGAACGACATAGGACACAAATGTAAACTTTGCCAACAAACATGTATCTGGCTATGAAATACAACACAGTTACCCAAAGATTTTTTGTTTGCTTCATGCCACTCTTTATATTTGCTCTCGGAAGTTGGGAGAGCGGAAACAGGAAAGTTCAAATCATAAAGCGGCCGTGGCGAAACAAAAATCCGGACTGTGAAGATGTTTCAACTTTGCTAATCTATTTGCATACTTTCTCAGATCAGACCACCAATTTCAGTCTTGTGAATAGTAACACCCAACATGTCCTACTTCATTGTGCCCGTCGTTCAGCTGCCGGTCGGTGCGCGCGCCTTCCCTCACTATTGTTAGTTCTCATAGATACTCAACTACGATAGTTTCCATAGTGTCTATTGAACCGTTACCCCAGCAATGAAAAAAATTTGTTGTACAAGATTTATTGCCCTTGTTGCACTTTATTTTCTTTTACATATTTCACGACAGATCTAGATTTGTTACGGTAGTGCAATTTTAGAAACGGTTTCTCCTACACAGGAGCATTGAAAAGTTTGTCGAGATCCCGTGTTTGTACCTCCGAATGGGTTCCATTTGATATGCAGTAGCGCGTTTTTTTTTCTCTTCTCCGACGAAGTAAATTGATTCTTCCAAACGTGAGTTAGTCTGTCAGATTCCCCTTGGCGAGCTCCGAATTTAAACCATCTGCAACAGTTCATTCACAGCGCGATCGACAGCTAACTAAACGCGCTAGTGGTTCACTTTTCTTGTGTAAAATTGTTCGAAAAGGATTTATCTAAATATGGCAAGGCATCATCTTGTATTTCTCACTTTAGCACGAATGGAGCCTCATTCACGTAACGATTAGCGACCAGTAATTTGTTCTCGATAAAAAGCCATAATTATATGTATAAGCGAACATGTGTTTCAATTTGTACGTCACAACTTTGTCTGAATATACTTATCATTTCAAGTGTCATTTCAAGCTTTCTGTCGAAGTTTTAATAGAGGAATCCGCAAAAAAAAATTTACACCATAAAGCTCTTTTAATTAACAGTATTTCTTAAGCAGACTTCGCATATTCGAATTCTAGAACAAATAAACAGACATTCTCTCACGTGCAGTCTATTAATACGGGCGCCAAATTGTACCCATACATTTGTGGCAATCAGACACCTGTGTACACACTATCCAAATAAGCCAGCAACTACCAAACGCAAAGTTTAGTATCAATAGCTATATTACACTTGCCTCTGTCTTATGAGTTAATTTATTGCTACGTTACGTAATTGATCTAGGAACATGTCATGTTCTTACAACAATTATGATAAATATTCTCACTGCTATTTCTAGAAAAATTTATTAGTTTTTGGGATTTTCTGATCATCATTATCATCATTGAACATTGTTTCTGTGCACATTTGTTATGGCTGCTTGTATTTTCGTTTGCTAATCATTCAACTTTTCAGAATTTACTAGGCAACAATGGCTTTGACCTGCACTGATATCCCCAAGTTTATCTGCGCTCTTCTGCTTCCCGTAAGTTGTACACGTTTAATTGGTTTATGAATACCATAGTTAGTTAGCAATATTTGGTTTGCCTGACAGCATAAAATAACGGCATATTTTGGATCTCACAACAGTTACAAGTATTCGACTTTCTCCCAAATCTCCATGTAAAATGTATCACAACATCTATTAATAGCTGCCCCCAATAAATACTTCCATGGAACGAAATTCAGTATTCAATAAATGTGGTTTTCACGACCAGGCGTGATTCATAATAAATGGGCCGAAAACCCTTGGTTCGCTAAAGAGTCCAATCACAAGAAATTTAAATTTGTGAATGATTTTCTATTTTCTGGGTTGAGACCTTAATGTTCATTATTTCTCAATAGCCTGTTTATATACCGCCAAAAATGAACGCAAAAATATTATGAATACGAAAAATTGATCTTGCTTCGGGACAATTAGGGGAGTTAAGGTCAATCAAATGATTTCTCAATTGTCCAATCTATAAATTATAATTTTCAGCCAATCGGAGTATGGCTGGAGAAGGGCTGCACCTACCATTTGGCGATCAATATCTTGTTGACACTCCTCGGATACATTCCCGGAATCATCCACGCCTGTTATGTCATCCTTGCCTACTAAACTACTCAACATACCAAAAGCTATTTTTGTGCATAATTGCCAACATTTACCTAAAACAGCTCTGTGTTTGTGCTCGAGAAGCTATGTATCTAAAGTTTAATATTGGGTCACTGCGTGATTACTCAGATTCACTCACAAATGAGAAGAATCATTTATTGCACCAAACGAATCAACTACTTACAATCTGCATTTGTTAAACTTAGAATTTTTGAACGGACCCCGAATTTCTGCACATCTCATTAAAATAATTTTGTTGTACATTTTATTTCAGCTGAAATGTGTATATGATGTAAATGCATATCTTTCATTGAACTGCTTTATGAAAAAAATAAAAATGAACAATTTCCATTTTTTGTGTACAGTTTTGAGGACAACATAACGAGGTATTTGCTGGACTTTGGGTTTGATTTGTGCCACCTCTATGCAGAGCCACCCTTTTTTCAACAATTTATTGCGAAGTCAATATTGGCACGTTTGATGTGGAACTAATGCTAACAATGCGTAATATTCAAAAACCAACCAAAATCCATGTAAATGTGTGGAGAAAAATAATCGGTATTTCGTACAACAATTATTAGCTCGCGGGTATCACATATCTTTTGTAAGGAGCAATACCGTTCAAAAAAGCCTGGCGGGTCATAGTTTCAAGCCGAAGATCCAGTGCTCCGCGCAAACAATTGCATTTTTCGTTGTAACTTTAAGTAACTAAAATGCTCATTCATCTCCACCATTCAGCCATTTGAGAATAATTGCCCCCTTTCAGCCGGTCGCTGGCATTAGTCTAACTCTAGTTTCAATTCGAAGGCTCATCACATGTTGGTGAAGATATAGCCTACGGCTGAGAGAAACAGAAGACATATAGGGAGAGGGATAACGAGAAGCGAGAGGAATGGTTGTTGTTTCGTCCCATTTGGAATTGCATTGTGGGGGACGACTGACTTGCCCTCACTTCTCGTATGTCCCACATAGACTATACCAGTTCCTTTATTTCTCTCCCTTTTCTATGTTTCGTGTGCATTTCCATTTAAAAAAGAGAAGATCCCAAGACCATTTCTCCAACAACAAGACCTTCTTTTCACTTCTTTTACATGGCTAGATATTTTTCAAATGTTTACTTGTCACTTTCAACTTATATAAATAAGTCAACTGTTAATATAGCAGCCCTTGAGATAGAATATTAATGAGAGTGGTTGAAAATCAGATAAATAATAAATAATGCCAAGACTGAATAAAACGGGTAATGGATGTCTTGTTTGTCCACAAATTTTTTTGAATTGTTCTTTTCGGGAAAACGGCATCGGTTACACAGAGAAATGCTAGAAAACACGCCCCAAACTCAATGTGCCTTGTTATTGCAGTGGGGGTATTGGCTTTAGTATTGGCTGTTTTCAAATAAACTGTTGTTGTGAGCGATTTTTGCATGCATTACAGTTTGTGGCTCTCCTACTGAGTCTTTTGCATGTGATATATTGAGTTTGTAATTCGTATAAAGCTAATAAGCCCGCGTATTTCAAAAGGTGATTTCACAAAACAGGCGTCAGAAGCAATAGGCAACAATGGGCATTGCTGACTCAGAACTTTTCAGAAATTACTTGGAAAATGTCTATTTACCTTGGAAAACCTTGTTGAGTCATATTATGTATTCCAAAAGTTATATAAGCGAAATAAATGTTGTATTTCTTTTACTAAATGCATTCACTGTGCTCCTGCACTCGGTGCCAGCCCTGTTTGTATTTATATATATGTATCTAGAGATTATATCTACGTTCTTGCTGTTTCAGCGCACTGGATATTTTGAAAGAACATTTAAAACTTCTAGTTAAACCCTTGTTTTCGTTTCATGTATTAACAATGGTTTCAACAATATTCTCCAACTATAACAAATTCCCAAATGAAGCCAGAAAATGTACGCAAAAATAGTACCACTAATACTGATATTTGTAATTTATTGTTAGCTCATGGCTATTTTTTTGTCATGTTGATCAAAAAAATTTCGCTGTTCGCACTTCGTTTCTTTTCTATCTAGAAGAAAATGATAAACACACGCTCGATGTTTGTCCCCTTTACCTGCAATTGAAATGTTTGTTTGGGAGATCTCTCTCACCAGTTCATTTCAATAACACTCTTACTGAGTTTCAAATATTTTTTCCTTTCTCTTTTTTTTCTTTCTTGCATTTGGCAGGAATTGTGCAGGTTCATTTTTGAAAGTGCTCCCCCTAGTACAATATAATAAGACCGTTTGACAAATTTGTCCAGCTTGATTTTGAAAGATACATGGTTCGAATCATTTTCTCCTTTGGTAACCCCACATTTTTATCCCTGTTGCATAGTGACAATGTAAAGGCACTTTCCCGATTTCAACATTAAAATGTTGCACCAAGCGACGGTTGCTTTACAACCGAGAAAAAACTGAATGTATCAATCTACTAAAAATTCTTTTGTCTGATTAAAAGTAATCAACGTTAACTTCTATATAAAACTTCTTAACCGGACAATTATTGCGAACTCAATAACACGTCTTCTGTATCTCAATAATTTATAGTAAAGTATTCCACGCTTAAAAAACTAGCTAAGTTATTCACATACTTTTTGCTCGTCGTTACATATACTTCGTGATATATTCTTCGTAATTCTTCAGGCTCCATGTTCGCTCCGTTGTATGTTTGTATATTTCAGAAACACAACTAACAATGGCTCTTACCTGCTCTGACTTGCCCAAGTTTATCTGCGCAGTCCTTCTGCCGGTTCGTTTGCGTTCAATTGTTATGATTCAATTTAATTCACCAAAATATACCGTAATTACGGATATACTGAACTACGAATAGTCAGTGAACGTATCTGATTGATTGGAAACTGTATATGTATTAAGCACACTTAAGATATTCGAGTTTGGTAATCTTTTAGAACAAGCATAATAAATGATTGTTTGATCTCTTTCTCAGCCCGTCGGTGTGTTTTTCGAGAAGGGATGTACTTACCATCTCGCCATCAACATTCTACTCACGCTCCTTGGATTTATTCCCGGAGTCATCCACGCTTGTTATGTCATTCTTGCTTACTAAATCGCACAATATTGCATTCCTATACATCATAATCTCCCACACTATTGCTTATTGACCATTACTTATAATCATAGACTTAAACTCTTGGCCTCACTTATCTGCTTAATACACATGCGTTGAGCTGCCTCAAAATGTTTTTGCATACAACGAATTTGACAAAATTACCATGAACAAATCGCGAATATTAGACTATTAAGACTAATTGATAATATTAGCCGTGAGCATTTATTTTTAATTTTAATAATTAGCATTTTTCCTTGCGCCCAATATTGATCGAACTATGTAATGCTTTCCCGAAAATCCCAAAAAAATGTGATAAAACATTTACTTGAAAGATTTACGTGCAATCATATCTGGAATATAATCAGCACAATGCATACAAATCTAGTGTTTGAAACAGGCCGTACAAGGCATATGGCAAATTTTCGGTTGCATATTTAGAGTAATAATAAAGATAAAACTAAAATAAGTGAAGTAATAAATGTATGGAAAAGAGGACTGGAATGCTTCAAAAGAGGATTGCTGCCTATTTTTGCCCTGAACGTTTTCAATACAACAATATTCTTTCTTAGTCGTATAGTACAATTGTATTCTCCTTCATTTTCCGTTGAAAAGTGATCGAACTTAACTTGATAATAGGCAGGTTTTCCACCTTCCGTTCGCGTTTGATACTGAAAATATTGGCTTTTAAAATATCTCATAAATACAAATAAAAAACATTAGTAGAGACTTTTTTTATAGAGAGCAAATATTTGACACTAAACATACAAGGGATATAGCACAAAACAAAATAGTGTATTTCAAGCCATAAAGGATATTTGAGACAGACTTACTGGATATAACACGTTCTCGGGTGAAGTTTTATTGTTGCGTTTGCATGATACACCTTCTACCCTTCTGTTGGGTACAAGACGAGCGAGGATAGAGTCACCAATGGCGGGGACGTAAATATCACTCGAATTCGTTAGGTCAACGCCCAGTTGCTGCGGATACTCTAAAACAAGTACAGAACTTACTGGTATATATTCTGGTGCATGCTGAGAAAAATTCAAAATCGTGAATTCAGATTGAAATTGATTATGAGAAAAAGACATGTCTGTGAAGTACTTAATCAAAAAGAAGTGAACCATAATCCGAACAAAGGGCTGCTAGAACGTTGCATACCTCTCAAGCGTATTGTGCTTATATAACATGCGTTTCCAAGCGACTCTCTCACACAACAGTCGTATGTTCCAACAAATTGGTCGCGCCTGACCTCAGCTCCCTTCAGGAAGCTGAAAAGGTTCATGAAACTCAAAAGTTTTCTGGTAAAGAGCTCGACTTGTTACCTAGACTTACAGGACATTGTTGCAAATATGTTTTCAATCCGTTAAAATACGTTTTACTAGCCACTCGACATAATGTTAACCACTTACAACTAAATGCCTCATGAGTGTCGGTGTTTTTGTAAATATTCAAGGAAACGCACACCAGCTGATGTTTGTGGATCTGAGTTCCGACTGGTAACACTGAAGTTTCGTTGAATCTCCAATGGTACTTTCCGTGATAATTCTTCTCGATATTACCGCAAAATATTTTACGCTCTCCTGTAGTATAAACTTTCATATCCTCCCAGTCGGTGTACGTAACCTGAAATTGCAAATATCGCTAGTAAAAAATTCATACTTCTCGCCGAAGACCTATTAAATGTCTTTGTGTTTTAACATTGATTATGAATAAATAATATAAAACAACTTACATTGATCTTCACCCATCGTTTATTGTGCTTGTTGTGCCCATGAGTAATACTTGCCGAAAGTGTTGTTATAAAAACAAACCAAAAGAAGAGAAATTTGAATGGCATCATCAACTATTAAGCATCTAAAAGCAGGCATTGAAATAAATTATGGGAAAGTTACATGAAAACCCATTAAGTTAAAGAAACTACCATGAGATCAAGAAAATGCGAAGCAGTAGGTCAACAGAAATTCTGGGACGGCGCAATGAAACGTGAAAGTTTGTTTTTGAATAGTTGGTTGTATACTGTATGACTTTCATGAATGGGTGCGGTGGGTCGGTGGAGGAGCTTAAGCATACAAAAGGGACACTCGGCTTATGCAGCACCAAAGCAAGCAAATAAAGGGCAACCGGAGGGCGAGACTGCTGGGTCTCATTAGCGTAATAGCTAGTAGTACACGTTTATCAGCAAACTACGGCCAACGCAGGAGCTAGTTGAAGGAGCATGTTTGCTGATGATGCCCTCTCGCTGTCAAAAACAACTATAAAATGAAATCGGCTTTGGGTTGGAAAACTGACCTACTGTAATCAAGACATAACTGTGTAAAATAACCTATGAACCAAAAAGACGAGAATTATAAAATGCGCGCACATACGAGTACATTTGTTGAAAATACAAAAAGGTGCCTCGTGAAGAATACATCTTTAGGCCACGATTCAATTGCTTCTAGCCATCCTTCACAAACAGCCATGTGACGTTCGCATATGAGATTCGGGTGTGAAACACAGGCGCTCAAATTTGAATGTGTGATTGATGAATGGATTACATCTTAACGTATTTCACCTTCACAGGGAGGGTGAACAAGCAATCTTTTTGATTAAAATAGATTCGGTTAAAATAAAAGGAAAATATGAACAATTTTTATTAAATCAAACTTGCAACATGTTAAATCAAACTTGCAGCATGAACAAACAACCAAGTTATCTCAAAGTACTCACACTGAAAGTATGACGTTCATACATTGGAAATGCTTCGAAAACAAAAACAAACAGAAAAAGGAAAAGAAATACAAACATAAAACAAACATTCACAAGCATTAGCTAAAAGCTATAAAACTAACTTTAACAAAATGGAATCGATTATTAAAACGACATCATCGGCAAGATCAGGATGCTCTTGTGTTTATACTGCGTGACATAAAAAATTTCAGGGCGTGAGTAAGCAATTATCAAATTTTCACAAACCTGGCACAAAACAACCAAATTGGCCATGAACTTAAACAATAACTTATTAAAAAAATGCAAATGCAATGTCATATGTGTGTAGTGCAGTATGAAATACACTGGAGTATTTTACATGAGACCTAGTATCTAACGAAAAATTCACCTTTACATAAAACCTCACTTCAAATACGCAAATATTTCTTAAATTTGAACAAAAATCAGGTAATGGAACAGATCATGCACGGAAACAGTTTGCACACAAAAACAGTAGCTGATATCATTTAAAAAGATCATCGTAGATTATAATTTTTGAGATTTAAACATGTTCACAGATAATAAGTATGACTTCTTACAGATACATAGTCGTGCATAAAACATCACCTAACAAACAAATGACACGAATGATAATCACAACAAATTGATATTTTCTTAGGATTGGTAGGTAAATGACTGGAAAATTCGACAAGAAAATTTGAATCAAACAAGAAGTAATGAATAAATAAATAAATAAATAATTAATACCGCTTTCAGTGATGATAAGGAGGACGGTTGACATTAATACCCTGTTCTTTAAGAACGGGATCGAGCACTTCGCTTGTAAGAGTATAGCGAGTTTCCTTCGTTCCCTATAAAGAACAATAACATACAACTCCTCCGAAGGAAACATAAAATATTATTTGTTACACCTCCGTAATTGTCGCAAAGATACAACCGCGTAGGGCTATAAAACGTACTTGAATCAAACAAACAAGTCTATGAATATAGCAGGAGGTTTACGTTAATTTACCTTCTTGGTCTGTCCAAGTCCCTTCATTCTGGCTTGTTGCATGGCATCAACGGCAATATCCGATATAAACTTCTGGGTGGCCAATGATAGTAGTCTAAAAGATCGGCTACATGAACAACAAACACCACAATGTATAAATGTTTCACGTATGCACAAGCGAACTCTGTCATGAAATTATACCTGACAATTCGCGGGTCAGCATCGGTTATACCGTTCTTGTTCATGAAATACGTAACGACCGAATCAGGAATAGTGGGCTGGAAGTCGTCCAAACAGTTGATGAACTCATGAAGGTCCGCTCCAGATGCACCCTGAAAATATATGTGTTCTCGCATTCTTCGTTTTGTTCATAACAAACTACAGCAACTTAATTTCGAAATCTACACGCCCAATCAACCGGAAAAACATGAACGAATACTTAAAGGAAAAAGAAGTAATACATACCTTATCGCAACCCTCAACGGCAGCTTTTTGTGCCGGAGTCAGTGGCTGCTGCACAGCTTGTCGGATCTGAACGATCGATGGTTCGTTAGATGGTCCGGGTAGATCAGCAGCGGAGGAACTTGGTCGAGCACTACTGGAAGATGAAGATGTTGATGGTCCCGCTTCGTCCAATGCGGCTCGGAGAGAGGCAGTGGAAAGTGAACGCTCACGAGAACTGTCTCGAGAAGACGCCGCGCTCTGAAAAGAGATTAGGTTTGTTCACAATTCAATGAGCGGTACAGAGAAGTGCAGTGTAAAAGCTTTAATGTGACGACAAAAATATAAAACAAACCCACCGATGACGCAGTGGAAGCTTGGGCAGATTGCACTTTGTGTGCGGGAAGATGCGGCACAGCAAACTTGACTTGTTCTGGCTTTGAAGTTTCCAGTTGTTTAGTTTCCTCACGATTAAACTGCTGTTGTTGAAGTTGTTGTTGTTGTTGTTGTTGTTGTGGAACAGGTGATTGTTGCGGTTGACTCATCTGGTTCGACATATATGCCTGTTGACGTTGTTGAGCATACTGCATCGCTGGCATTTGTTGCTGTTGGCCGTGTTGAACAGACATCATTTGTTGTTGTTGCAACTGGTGTTGAGACTGTTGTTGTTGAGGTTGAGGTTGTTGCTGCTGTTGTACTTGTTGATGTTGTCGCTGAGGTGGTTGTACATGGTGTACAGACTGAGTAAGTTGTTGCTGCTGCACATGTTGCATTGGTTGCAGCTGTTGCTGAGTAGGAACTTGGCGCATTATATGAGGCTGTTGCTGGCTCTGTGGAGACTGCTGAACATGCAGCTGACGCTGTTGCTGCATTGGAGACATGTCTGGCGGGATTTGTCTCTGCATGGGTGCCTGTTCAGGATGCAGTTGTGGCATTTGCTGATGAGGCATGCTCGGATACTGCTGGAACTGTTGCTGGCCCTGCATCACATTCTGAATCTTTGTGGGTGTATTCTGTGAAGACTGAGCAGACACAGGTTGCGCCAATGGTTGCGGTGTTGCTGGTTTCATTTGCGGAGTGGGAGGCTTCTTCGAGGAACCAGGCTTCATAGCCATAGCCTGAAATAATTTCGATGTAATCACTGGTCAACTCAAAGGTCGCTCGATTAGGAATGTGGTGTGTAGCAAGGTGTTTGTTGTTAAGCAGCGACGTAGCGTGTGCACAAGTTATTTGACTTATACATTATATGCATATTTGAGGGCACAAAAGATGAAAACCAACCTGATGCTGCACTGGCGGCGACTGCAGATTCGGTTGTTGCGGAGACGAGAACTGCTGCGGGGACGTGAATTGCTGCGGAGAAGTAAACTGTCGTGGTGACTGATGTTCCATGAACTTCAAAAAAATAATAATTAGTGACATTAGCTAGCTCCCCATTGAACGTCAGAACGAAATGACAGTGAGGTAAGAAAAAAGCGCACAGTACATAGTAAAAAATCTACCTTTTGTGGAGAGTGATGGACCTGATGCGGCTGTTGATTTCCTTGAAATGACATGGGAGAAGTCTGATCAAACTGTTGTGGTTGATGCGACTGGGACATCTAAAAAGAGTTTCAAATCAATGTGTATCCTTGAATTCATGCAGGCCTCTCTCTTCCCACGTCATCCGATATAGATATAGTTGCTTTCAAATATTTACAAATCGTTCCTTCCATTGCGACAAATTCTAAAGAATGTAAGATCGCATAAATGCAACTAACCTGAGGACTTCCAGTAAGCATTTGTTGCAGCTGTCCACCCATATTCTGTTTCTGCATTGCATGCATCTTCTGCTGTGAATGCATAGTCGGCTGCACATGTTGCTGTGATTGTTGAACAGTTTGATGTTGTTGTTGCATTTGTTGCTGTTGCATAGGTTGATGTTGCATGGGTTGTTGTCGTTGTTGCATTTCTTGGTGTATTTGCTGCTGATGCATAGCCATCGGTTGATTTGTCATAGATGGAGCCATTGGCATCTGCGGCATTGGTTGCCCCATAGAATCATGCATCGGCATTTGCATCCGATGTGGCATAACTGGGGTGTCAGACATCATCTGAATAGAACTTTATTTAAAGCGCAATAATTATCATTACTCTTCAAAAAGGACGAATTGTAAGTCACGAACGCGAATTAAAGGATTTTTCAGTGAACATATACATTAGATGCTCCAAACTACAACGACGGAATGTATTCTTCATGTACGCACAGAGTGATCAGAATACTTATTCGGCAGCGAACAAGTAGTTCCCAGCACAAGCACATATGGAGAAAAGGAAATTGAGTTACTCACCTGTTGCATGGTCATAGATTGTTGTGGGTTCTGTTGTGGGATAGTCTGCATATTCTGCTGAACGGAGAATGGGACACCTGGTGGGGGTTGTCCCTGGAAGGGATGCTGCATCTGCGCCTAAACAACTTTTTGATAACAAAATAGAGAAACAAACACAATATTGCTGGAAAATCTATCTGGATATTTAACTGAAAACTTTAGGAGACAACGAAATTACAGAAAATTAAACAGCTGAAAATTTGGCAGTATAATTAGGCGCTGTGCGTGATCAATATCGTACCGGTCCTTGGTTCATCTGTGGCTGTGGTTGTTGCATTCCAAATTGTTGTGGAACCATTCTATTGCCAGCCTGCGGGAAACCAGTCGCTTGCATCTGAACGGTATTTTACTAGCTTCAGTAACCACAAGCAATAGGCTCACCCGATTGTAATTGCTCGTTTGATAAGGAAGCGCCATAAATTCACCCTATATGCCGAAAAACATACTCATTCAGAAACGCGACAGCATTGTGTAGAAAATTGGCTCATTGTACGACACTACGAGTAACCCAAATTAGGGTGGAAATTAAAAAAGGGGGCGTCAAACCAAACCCAAATTATGTTAGCGCTATCGTGCTAAGAAAGGATTTAAGCAACATTATTCTGACCCAGGAAAGCAGGCAGTTTTACGACAAAATAGGCGCAGCTCATACCTGTGGGCTCATTTGTTGACCCATTGGGAACTGGCCAGGAGCTCGTTGCGGAAAATGATGGGGCATCTGAAATTATAAAAGACCTTGTTGGATACTGGTATGGTTTCTAAATAAAAACCCATAGGTTACAGTGGTGCTATTGTTTTGCCAATACAGAAAAATGATGGAATACTAACCATTTAAAAAAAAAGTGAAAATGAAAAGTTAGCTTGTGAAAAGACTGCATGCATGGGGCATAGCGTAGGGCGCATCATAGCCAAAAAAAATGAAAAACAGAATGAAACCAAACAACAAGTGGGTGCGATTAATAGGACGCCCCTTCAAAGAAACAAGTATGTGCAGAATTGAAAGTGTAGAAAGGTGGCACTGCACGAGCACCAAGCTGAAGTGATGTGACCCTATGAACAGCGGATTTAGAACTTAAACGGCTAATACTTTGTATATGCTCTATGCCTGAAAACGATAGATTACGATTCGCCAGCCCAGCAAAAACCAAAAAGGAAAACAATACAGCTATTTAAGCGAGACCATACAACGGCAATTACCATCGGATAACTAACAGGGTGGAGCATTCCGTGGGATTGCAGGTGGCCGAAAGGCCCTCGCATCTGGAACCCTCGACTACAAGGTCATAAAGTTATTCATTCAGGTGATAAAAGTGTTCCGGTGAGATTTATTTCCTTACTTAACTGAATTACTTCATTACAAAACCACGTTATTTATGACCTCGTTTTTTAGTGCAGCCTTGCTCTCAAATTCAAATAAAATGTATCCGTTTATCTGCTTCATGTGTGTCTTTTTTTAGGAGAGCAACAATATGAATGTCTGAAAAAACGTTGTCGATACAATGGAGTAAGAACAATTGTTAATTGTGTGTATTTTACTGCCCAAATTGCACTTTTGCTTCCGCTTTTTTATTGGAAACTGGAAGCTGACGCATGTCACGTTGAGAGTAGTACAAACTACGTGCGATGTGATGTTGATGCACTCAAGAAGAGAAGTAAAGATTCCCCAATGATTAATATAAACTTCAGCGAACGAATTAATACACAAAGTGTTCACATAGAAATAAATCTCGACTTCAATTGAATGCTTGTTGAACCCAGTGTTAGTAGTGGTGAGTTTAGTTATACGCAAGCACACTGTCATCATGAAATACCTGATTTTGTCATCACTCTCAACGAACCTGTTGCATTCCTGGTTGCTGTGGAAAGCGTTGTTGCACACCATATCCAGGATGCATACCCTATAATTATCGATATATTTGGAGGCAAATTTGCGAGCATCAACAAGAATGGACTCCCTCTCATCAAATGTTCTAGATTTATTATGGGTGCACATGGCTCCAATGAAAAACAGACATTGCCGATGGCAATAGAAAGTGAACAATTTGCACAGTGCACCCATCGTGAATGTGCTTACCGGGTGTTGCTGTGATGCCCCCATACCAAACTGTCTGTACTGTTGAGGCGGGCCCTGCATCTGCAAGGACCTAAGGTCATAAAGTCACAAATTCCAATTACTTAGTTTAGAGATCGGTAGTATGAGGGTCATAGCCGTTGGGTATCTGTATTACTGGATAACTCTTTCATAAGTTTCAATAGTGATTTTGTGAGCAGAATAATGTTCTGTTTTGCCCATGCCGCGAATTAACAAAACAAGAAAACGCATACAGGCATATTAGGCTGTCCTGGTTGCTGAGGCATCCCATATTGTCGATACGGCGGCTGGTTATTTTGCATCTATAAGAAACACAAATGGAATGAAAATAAAAAAAAAACATTCATGAAAAAAACTAATAACAAAGCTTAAAAAAGATGAGCGGCGAAACAAGAGAAGGTATACAAAAAAAACCACGACAAGCAACAAGAGAGACAAAACTCTTAAACTTTGCAACTGTGACAGCAAGAGACATATTTCTACCATAAAAGTGCTCACAGCATTTATCGTGAAAATATTATAATTAAGAAAACAAATACATAAAAAAGAGGAGCAGTAAGCAAAACATATTTAATAACAAACAAGCTGCTACATTTGTAGTTATAAACATGTACATAGAAACAAAGACTACGACTATGTCCAGTTTGCGGATTTTAACAGGGACAAATGTAATGTGGAACAATACGGAACAATCCAAGCTAATCTCATTTTCAAGAGACTATACTAATAGTTACTTGCAAATAGTATTATTTAATGGTATCAGTCAATAAATTCTAAAAATATTTGTTCAAACATAACATAAAAGACGTTTATGCGAAATGAATGGTGCAGTTTGTTTTAATACAAAAATTTAAAAAAGGAACCATATGCTTCGCCGAATATTCGACGATGTTATTCGGGAGAATGAATAATGCTTTAATAGCTTTCTAATAGTTTTAGTTCCTGCAAGAAGTTTTTTTCGTCGTGCATAGCAATATTTTTTCTATTGTGTCCTATGTATTTCATGGAAAGTGATAGTGGCAATGAGATTATGAATTAATCGGTACTGTTTTCCATTGAGCACAAGCATGGGAAAACGGAATAATTGCCCAAACCACAGAAAATCCGTCGGTGGCTGGTCACCAAATGGTTTTCACCGAAAAAAAAAACGTTTGGTAACTGGTTAGTGACAATTGGTGTCTAGTGACGACGGCTTTCGAGGAAAGTTGGTCACGACAAAGTCCCCAGGTGGTCACCAAATTTGTTAGCCCACGAAAAAAACCAGGGAACCGTCACCAAATAATTCCTCCATTTTCTACGTAACCCAACTGATCTTTTTGGAAAAGGACCAAAGTTTGCTAGCATAATATGGCTCATTAGTGTATAGTTTGTTTTAATCCCCTTCCAACTGATTCATAGTGGTCACGTGCGCACGGTTCATTTTGTTTCGTTTATAAAAGGTTACTTATTCTAATAATACTCATATGTCTGTTTTTATAATCACTGTGCGGTCTACAGTAGCATTATTTGCTAAACATGAGTTAGAAAACTGAACACTTCATCGTTTTCTTTTCAGACAATGAAAGTTCTTTTGTTTCTGGCATACCTTATTGTAGTAGGATTCGCAGACGACATAAATGTAAGCATGGATCAGAAAATGTGTGAGTTTATTGCCTTGCTTTACTTCTACCGTCAATCAAACTTCTATTGTTAACCTAGATGTTTCGGTTATCGTTTGCATATCGCTATGAAACGACCGTTCACGTATTTTGTTCTGAAAACAATCTCAGACCATCAAATGATGCAGTATCTCGGAATAGCAAGCATGCAGCAGTATAAAGCTAATATGCAAAATTAGTTGTTGCATTTAAGCCAAATCCTCCGCACCAATCGCAGAAGAATCTTCAATGCATATGGAAACAATGAACAAGGTTTGTTTAGTTACATTATTTGTTCGGTTAGTATGTTATTTAGGGAATAATGTTGATTTCTTTGACAGGAAACTTTTTTCCGTTTTGTGTAAAATTCTTGCGATGTACACGATTTCGGTATTATTATGCATATTCTCTAACTATATAATGCTAAAACTGTGTAAGTGTACTAAAAAAAACGAACATGTATGTACATGCTATGTACATACATGTTCGGATGTATTGTTCGACGTTTATTCCTTATTTATATTAAATAATGATGCAACGACTATAAAAATTAGTTCATAATTTATATTCCTTTTCGTTTTATTGATAGCAATGCATGTTATAAACGTGACTCTAGTCTGTTTGATTCCAGCTCGCGGCTGCTCAAGGAGAAAGTATGCAGAAAGCAGACGAAAATATGAATAAGTGGAAAGAGCTTGTCAAATCACACTTTTTGCTGCCTCAAGACAATCTCAAATAAACATCAATAATTTATTTGCAACCAGTGAGGAAATAAAACATGTTTACATTTTTTGTAAGAGTGACATTGAGAAACCGAGCACAATTGGAACATTTCAATTTCAATTTCCGAAAGTAACTTTTCTTTTTGTTAATTACTTAGTGTCGTGCTAGATCAGATCCTCTTTTTATGATTTTTTAGATTTGATCTCGACTCAAAAATGACGAATATTTTCTGTATTTATGTGCATTTTCTCCGCCCGTCACGTGATATCTAAACAGGGGATTTTTATTTCAACATAATTTATTGAACTGCTCGTTATCCAGGAGACGTTCGCTTATTATTATGCCGCACCTAGATTTATATGCATAAACAATGCGCAATTGTTCTGAATACTTGATAATCGACAACCGAAGTAGTCTATGCAAATTCACACTTGGATAACACGTCAAACACACAATTGACAAATATTTTATTATGCGGGACAAATATAACCACAATATTGTACAAAATATATGCAAGATGGACTTAGTGACCCGGAGCTTGACCCATAGTTAGATATTGATATATATATACTTAAGCGAGTAACTTAAAAGTTTTGAAAAAGCATAACTATAGGAAATATTACAATATGAAAATGGAGAGTTTGTGGTTCAATTAACTTCAGCAAACTACTGTTACTTACAAACCATTTAGTTTAAAATAAATACTTGGCAGTGGGTGTCTTGACAAAACGGTTCCAGCAGGAATTTACAGTAATCTTTGGTTTGTTATTTTTTTTTGAAAATCAATACAAAACAATAATCAATGTTGCCGGACATCAATTTCATTGCAATTTGTTATCACAATCGTTGGTTTGTTGAACATTTTAGCGCCGAGAGGACTCTGCTTCAAGAATGCGTTTAAGGCTGTTTGAAAGTCTTTCTGACTGATGTCGGGCACCAGGACCGCTGAAACATTTGAGTTACAATACAGCACAATGTCAGTTTGTTCGCATTTATTTGCCATTATTACCCTCTATGTATTATTTGATAGATTATTAAGCAAATATCATCACTCACCACATCCTGGAGAGTTGATATGTGGGCGGCAGAAAACAGTCGAAAAGCACATAATGCAGACAAAAAGCAGCTTTGCTACTTGAAACCGACCGGCACCGAACATTTTGAGCAGGAGACGTGAACTGAAATGGGTTAATTTATATAAGAAAAATATTTTACGAGAGGACTCGACAAAGTACGTCGCACTTTGTTACGAAATAACTGCTCAAATGAAACTACTGAATGGTTAAACTACTGAAAGGAATGTGGCTAAACTTAACAAGTTTAAGCGAGAAGGACAAGGAAAAGTTGAACAAATGATGTCTATAAGAAGCCGGTGAGTATTGGTGTACTTGTGTTTTTGGATAGCACCAGATCATGTTATAGAACCAGCCTACTCTATCAGCGAACGGCTACGCAGTTTAAGGCTACGTAGTTTAATTAAGCTGCAGAGTGGATTTTAAGTGACTGCTGATGCAACATGATCACTGGTCAGGCGGGGAGCGTAAGAAAGGTCGAACTCCGACGCGTACCTAACTTGTAAAATAATAACGTAGCTTGAACATTCACAGTTGTAAATAGGAAAAATATGTCTCATTAAATACTCACTTTATACTCGCTTTTTAGACTCGGGTAATGCCGAGACAAAGCTATCTGTTGAAATGTGAAAAATGAAAATCATGAATAGATGGCGATCACAATAGGATGTTAACTTTTTTAAGAGGAATAATAGGTTCTTATTGGAATTGATATCACTTTAATACTTGATTCCATAAACAGTGAAAGGGTACGTGCTTTCATTGGAACCACAAAGTGTGGTATTAAATGTCTTCTATTGTTTCATCTCAATTATTGTTTTTGCAAAAGTATGAGTCGCACAGCGACTACATGCACTAAGATACATTTTAGTATAAGGCAGATAAACGTTGGCTGGCCTCTGGTGATTTGTCTTATCTTCAGCCCTTATAAGGGCTCTACATTGCTTACTCCGCCTTCCGATCCCACGCTCGGATGTTTCTAATTTTCGGAACGATCGCCTTTCATCCTTTCTTCTATGAGATTCTTAATAATAGATGCACTGATTGCTGTATTCACTGGAATATTTTCGAACCGTTAATAGAGACGGGGTTCGCTATTACGTAAAATTCGGCCCCCGTTCAATGAGAAAAAAACACATCCTCCATAACGGTCACATGTTTCGATGATCTGCACATATTTACGCTTTGAAGTACAAACTAGAATACGGCAACGGTTGCAGTCGTACTTGTGCTTCAGATCACCATGCGTCAAGTTTTTTTATATCAGTTAACATTGAGTGGTCATGGCATGTCCACAACTACGGTGCATTCTCTTTCAAACTGAAGATAACAATAAAGGACGATGGATTGTTAGCAAATATCATGACTAACATAGGAGAATCAGCACGGGAAGTATGCAAATTATGTTCCATTCCATGCACTTCCAGTCCAGACGGGTGCAGGTATATATGGGAAGGTATGGTGGTCCAGTTGCACGCAAAGCACAATTTCCATATACCGCTTTAATACCAGCTAGACCGAGAATGATACACGAAATCTCTGCTTCTTTTTTTTTTTGTTGTTTCCAGCAAGATTTTAATAAAAATCTCACTACTTGTATTTATTTTCTCAGTCCGCACATTAATGAACTAGATTTGTGAATTGACTGATTTTCCTATTAAATGAGTATAATTCCTTTACAACAATGTCCTATTCAATGATCCTAATTAGACTTTGTGGTGGCCTTGAATGTATATTCTCGTCCATTGTTACTCATTTGTGTTTTATAAACCGATTTTCGGTAGATTAAGGTTTTTTTTGCACGCCCTCAGAAGAAATGTGCAATAAGTCACGCGCCATTTCAGACAAATATATTTATTGTTTGCATAGAAAAATAGCTATGAGAGACAATTCTTGTGTAGAATTGAGTCAGGCGTTCACTCCGGTCTGCGCGTGAGACGAGCGAGAAGATATACTGAAAGGTGTACCAGTTCATGAACTTCGTAGTAAAAAAGCCAGTACAGGTTGGTTGGTTTTCTTTTTCACTCTGCTACGGGGGTGTGTGGGGGTGTGGGGGATACCGACGATATGGAGGGTTTGTAAATTAACTTCTTGGAGTAAAATAGAAAAAACCTTGTGTTACCTGCGTGATCGGTGTCCTTGTTTCTAATGGCGTCGATGGCTGCCTGATATGCCCTTTGACTTATATCGGGAACTAAAAACAGAGGGTAAATGCATCTGATCCACGTAATACATTGTAGAAACATTTTGCGTTATTATTATGATTTTAAAAGTTGTAGATTTTAGGCTCTCGAAAAGGATGCAAGATGTATGCAGGTATTTGATGTCTGTCATATAGAACCAGACGGCAATCGCCGCCTGAGGCGACTTTCCAATACTACACTTCAAAGCCTCACAGAAATGGGCATACTTACATATGAACATCTGAAACGTATGGCTTCTAATTAATGTACTGAGACTCATTTTGCTTATTTTGGAGTTGCGAAAAGTTGGACTGCTTATACCGAAGCCTTGAAACGTAGTATGGATTTCGTTTCCGACATTGCGACAAATAAACCTTTCTGCTTTATATAAAAAGATTATAAGTGATATAAATACTGACAACAATTCAACCGAAGCGGTCGACATTCCACCATTATCGTTATGAATAACAGGAAAATAATACATAGTCGAACCCTGCATATTCGGCTACCAGAATACATCTTATAAACCTGAAACACGTTACAGTAAACGTAGCGTACAAACATTGAACAACATCCAGTACATACAATAACAACCACTACATACCAATATCGTTGGCCCGCTTCCTTCGAAAATTCACTTTTATAGTATTTCCTTCACGGATTTGATAGCATAAATTTTTTTACAGTGCTCTACTTAGGCTGATGTTTGTAATGATGCTTTCTAAATAATTAAAAATAGCTCCTCCTATGTCAATGATGATATTTAAATAGGATGGTTCTTGATCCTCATTTGATCAGAACATATGAAAGTGGTACAATTTTCCCAATATGTTCCAGATAACAACAATATGCATTGACATTTTACTTTTTTATTTTAACTTGAATGAATATGCTTGCACGCTCTCATTCACGTTCTCACTGAAAGGAAATGAAACCATCAAAGTCAGTAAGCGCGCTTCATCTATGTTCTATGTTTCCAGCTCGGGCTCTATTTGACAGAATCTAATTAAACTGTTGGAAATCCAACGTAGTGGTTGCGAGTAACCCGTGGTTTATGAACCTTTATCGCTTCTTTACGACCATAGAAAACATAGTCTCGACGTTCAATTTGTAGGTGCTAAACGAACTACGTGTAAAACGTAAATGCGTGGAAAATGACGCAAAGATGCTTTCAGAATCAAATTAAAGCGTCTCGTTTGAAGTTCAGTGTTGCGCTTAAACGGGTGGCAAATTAAAAGTACTTTAACCATCTAGCCTAAAGGAAATATTTATCGGGCAGTGACTAGAAAATGGGGCAAAGTGTTAGTTTGTTGTTAATTTCGCTCATGCTAGTGATTTTTCTCAATCCGCACAAAAATGTATAAGATTCTTCGATGTGCATTTAGTACATTGGATCATGTACTTTGTTCATTGGAGGTTTAATTTATTTGAGTCGCAGGCTCACAAAAAAAGCGAACTCAATTCATAACAATATGGAGTAAACATATAAAAAAGAGAGCACTCATCGCAATCTGAGGATTACCAAGCCTACTATCCATACACAGCGTATATGTGTAGCTGATGAGCATTCACAAGCTCTCCTCAACTAGTCGTTTACATACTAATTTCATGATATTTTTGGAAATAATTGCAGACTTTCGCGCGTTTATGTACAACGATTCAGATTTCTCTTTTCTTTGGGTAAATAACATTTATTTTTCTTATTTTGACCATAAACGGTTGTATAATTTTCAGAACTACACTTTGTGCTTAACAACAGTCTAGCTTCAAAAATGGGAAGATTTGTTACTTTTTTTCTCGAATACTTACAGGTTGTACGATCAGTCCAAGCTGTCGCATTCTTTTACTTCAGTCAATTGACCAAGTAATATTGACTATATATCCAAGGTACTTAGAATTCTCAGTTCCGGCCTACTGTATCATAATTCCATCCAATATAGTTCAGTTCCTACAGTATCACAAAAGGAACTGATTCTAATTGCTTCGTCAGCAGACTCGTGGGTGTTCGAATATCAAAAATAAATATTAAAACATAATGAAAGGTCCAATCAAAGACAATTGACTATTGTTTTTTTATCGCAATGGGAAATTGGATTAATTAACAACATTTGTATGCACCCCCTGAATCGAATACTAAAATGGAAATGAGCTTCGACGCGTTTTTGTGCAGCGTACCCCATCTTCCTTTCACTAAAGAAAGAAAAATACTAAATGCACCGTTTCACATCGAATATTTCACTAGGAGATAAAATGTATATTTTGCTAGATTGCTAATTGTATGGTAATTCTGGTATTAGAAAGAGAAAACTGAATTGCTAAACGAAATGGACAGTATTTCGGACACCCGACGAAAGTCTGAGTAGACGGTAAAGAAAGACGAATGAATGGAACAAACTCGCCACAAAAGCAACAGTACTTCTGGTACTGTGGATATTGGTAAGTAAACTTAATTAAGCCCCCCGACCGACTCAATTAGCGCTCCTACCTACGCAACGCACCAGCATTTCCCAAAAAAATTATTTTAGTAATGACTTTATTAAATTTACATCACACATTAAAACGTAAAAGAAAGACACATTTTCTGAATATGCGACATAACAGAACTGAGGGCTATTAATAATTATTGATGTTACTCAATGATAAACTCAAACTATTCGCAGCAACTATTGACACACAAAAAAAAACTAGAAGATGAAAACTGATACAACCGGGCGAATTTTTTTCGATAAAGCTAAGCAGTTGCGATTTTTTTGATGAAGCTAAGATAAATTTGTACTGGAGCTCACAGTATCAGTTTCTTATAGTTAAACTATAAGCGCTGAGATACTTCTTTATTCGAATAAAGAAGTAATTGACATGCTTTTGAAAATAGAATACATATCAAACAACAGGTTGGATAAAAACAACTTGTAACAAATTTAAAATAAAGCTATATAATATTGTATTTATGGCTAGCAAGCAACAATGATTAGTAAGTAAGCATAAGGCAACACGGTTTATCACGAATATTTGTAATGTGAATGACAGCCACCACAAAATGGCAGAAGAAACTTTAAATGCTTTAAAAAGATTGCGTTCACCTCCAATTTTACACTATTGCACATGCTATTTTACTTATTGCGGTGATTTATGTTTATCATAGAAAGTCCGACGGATAGCTCCAAAAATAGTATGGATAATTCCACACATCAATACATTAACAATATTGCTAGGTCCACTGCTCAAAAAAAAGAACGTTATAAATTGGGGTCATAGTATCGCCTGATGCTGTACGTTGCTCAGATCGTCTTCTGTTCGAAGTGGAAATTGCGAATATATGTACTACGTCCAGTGGAACGTACAGTTTTGCTCTTAATACTCTTAATACTGCTCTTAATGCATCAGACGAACTTTTATGTTGAAACTAATTGCAATGCTTGGGAAGTGCAAACAGTGTTATTGTGTTTTGATTGCAATGAGTATGTAGTTGTATTCTAACATAACATAAAACGAACTCCATTAGAGCTTTTAGTGGGGCACCATTTTTATGCGAGATGCCTAAATACGAGAGGACATTATCAATATGTAAGCACCAGTGCAGTGTATGGAAGCAGCGTATGAGAACTACAGTACGAAAAGAGTGAATATCAAGACTATTGTCGTGGAGAGTGCAGACAAGAGAGATGATGAGTTCATATGTTCTGAATTGGGTCGCTCTTCCCATCCTTCAGTTAGCATGTCTTCGACGGAAGACCATGTACCATTATGGGGATGTGGCGGTTCAACTCCAAGAATGTTAAGGAACACCTGGAAAGAAGATGAAATCTGCGTCAGCTATAGCAATTAAACTTTGCATTACAATATGCAAGTAGATAATACGGTTTTGCATCAGGTTGAGTTATTTTCTTCCCGTAGGTGTAGAAAACACCTGCGGTATTTGTAAAGGTTTCAGCTTTTTGCAGCGAGATTAATTTAGAACTCGTCGAAAAGGTCGAGATCCGAGTTCACATTTTGCACCGCTTTTTCAGAAATTTAAGTAACAGTTTTCCCATTTGTTTAAGTAAACCGCAACGTCACACCCATTCAGGATACAATGAAATTAGCATTTGCACAATAAGTACGAGGTTTGTTCGCCAATTTAAAAATCTGTCAAAAAAAAGTCTACAAATTGTGTACAAGAACAAAGTGCAAGCTGTTTTTGATGTAGAATCTTTTATAAAATTGCAAGAAAACTACTGACCTGGTATAAGTCTACTATCTCAAGAGGCCCAAATCGTTCGTTGGCCTTGAAGGCTGCAAAACAATTTCATTAGAGAATAAACAAACGTCCATTTAGATTCACTCTCAATTTACATAAATCGAGCTCAAAAAGCAATACTAGTTCCGTAAGTTCGTTCCAACTCTGAAATACTGTATTGGCGCAATAACGATTGCAGCAGCCCTTTTTCACGAATAGAGGGCTCGGACTTGGGCGATTATTACGCAGTTTCAAATGCAGACTTTATAGGAAGAAAATTGTGTACATTCGCGATGTAGAGGTTCAGATTAATATCAGCGAACGGTAACACAAATTCATAAAATGTGACGAATATCCATTGTAAAGGCGATAAGAACACTACAATTGTCATCTAGTTGCACAGTTCGTAGAAAAAAGTCGGCACCTGGTCCTCTGGCCATGAAGACTCCTCTCATTTCTGGTGTTTCTGGATCCCAGCCAGATGTGGATTTGAGCTCTTCAGAAATGTCGTTTGCAGAAGGAAGGGATGGCAACTCGCGCTAGAAAATGATAAATGATAAATGAATAATTATTATTATTCTTATAAACATAAACTGATCTATCGGGCACAGAACTCTGGTCCTCAGGCGCACAGCGCGCAAATGCGTAGCCTATGATATTTGTTTCCGAGCATTTTCCGCGGAAAAACCCGCTAGTTTTTTACTAGTTTCCTACTAGGTTTTTAGTCGGAAAAAGCTCGGAAAACGAAAGTTTGTCGGAAAAAGCTCGGAAAATCCGCGGGAAATGCTCGGAAACGGACAAACAGACAGCTCCCGAGCTCGGCCCGCCTATTTTCCGAGCTCGGCCCGAGAACCTCAAAGTTTCCGAGCTTTTTCCGAGAATCTTCTCGGAGAATACTCGGAGAATCCGCGGAAGATCCTCGGAAACGCAAAGTTTCTCGGAAAATGCTCGGGATTCATTAACGGAGGCCGCGTCCGCGGGAAAAGATTGCAAATTCGCATTGAAAACTTCGAGACACAGAGAAACCTCTTTTCTGCGTCTCCCCCTTTCCCATGATCCCTTTTCCGCGGACGCGCTATGATATTTGTTTCCGAGCATTTCCCGCGGAAAAACCAGCTAGTTTTTTACTATTTTCCTACTAGGTTTTTAGTCGGAAAAAGCTCGGAAACGCAAAGTTTCTCGGAAAATGCTCGGAAAATCCGCGGGAAATGCTCGGAAACGGACAAACTGACGGCTCCCGAGCTCGGCCCGCCTATTTTCCGAGCTCGGCCCGAGAACCTCAAAGTTTCCGAGCTTTTTCCGAGAATCTTCTCGGAGAATACTCGGAGAATCCGCGGAAAATCCTCGGAAACGCAAAGCTTCTCGGAAAATGCTCGGGATTCATTAACGGAGCGGTTACGCATTTGCGCGCTGCGCGCCTGAGAACGTAGAAAAAGTGAATTACCTTAGTGCTCAGGTAGGCCACAATTTTCTCAATGTCAAATGGAGGGAAAATAAAACTTACAGTAATAATTGTGACACCGGGCTTCGTAATGAGCACAATTCCTGACATAAAACGAGATCCTCGCCAGTTCAAATGTTCAGGAACATCGGCAATCCTTAAAAGTCTCTAGTTACTATTTAATCACTTCTGACCTATTTCAGTAATAGGTCAGAAGCTTTACGACTCGTACGCGGTTCCGAACGCGAATGGTACGCGAACTCGAGCGCGTACTGGGACGCGAACTCGAACTCGAGCGCGGACTGGTACGCGGACTCGAACGCGGACCGGTACGCGAACTCGAACGCGGTCTAAAGCGAATTAGTACGCGAACTCGAACGCGGACTGGCACGTGAACTCGAACGCGGTCTCGAACGCGGACGCAAACTCGAGCGCGAACCAGAACTAAAAAAAAGCCTAATTCTAATGGGGTTTCATGTATGTCAAAAACCGTGCATTTTCCTTCCAAGTATCAATGGCAAAATAGTGTGCCAATCTACCGCAATTTTGCTAAATGTTGACACATCCGCACTAAAGAATCAAAGCGGGGAGAGACATTTTTTTTGTTGAACAAATGGTCCGGTGGCTATCCGTCGTAAAAACTGCCTGTAGATATTCTCGTGTAGTGCCAAGATACGGTAAATTTTTCGATACTTGGAAGGAAAATCGGCCATACATGGAAACCCCATAAAGGCTGATGTTGCTAATAAATAAAACCTGCCTGTAAACGGAAACAAGCGGTGTATCTGTGTCCTCGTAATCTCCCATTGGTGCCCATTGATCGCAGACTTTCAGTTCGAAGAAGATCTGGAGACATGTGCGAAAATAAAATTTGAAAAACTGTAAACAATACATATTTCACAGTCGTCAGTCAGTATGAAATAACGCGCCGAGTAGTGGAAGTTGAGCTATAATAATGTTCAGTGCATAAAAAACACATGCTCAAAATGTTCCGTAAGGCGCTCAAAACACCAAAAAAAAAACACAATAAAATAAAATGAAACCAACGTTGTCCTCGTCTTCAGGTTCAGTGAAAACCATAAGCATTGCGTGACTATTGACAATACGTTTCACCTAAAAACAACCAATTTTGTAAATAGTCACGTTACTATGAAATGAGCCCGAGAGCATATACTGCATGGAAAAGCATACCTTCGAATAATCAGCCAAACACTCCTCAAGGTGATACTGGTTTTCTTCGTCGATTGGAGCCAAGCCTAAAGTAGACAAATTGCGATCCAGATATTTATATAATATCTTTATTCAACGTAAGATCATACATCGTTTCGACTCGTGCTTAAATAATTTCGCACTCACCGTGGTCAGACAGCACAACAAGATTTGTGGAGGTGAAAAGTTCGTTCTCTTCGAGTTTTTGCTAAAAAAAAACACTATATTTAGCGCAGATTGTGTATTGAATACTATACATAGTATGCAGCCCTGAAGTTTACACAGTCTACTTTTTTCATTCGGTTACTTTGCATCTGAAGAAAAATGAGAGATACGACGCCACTTATTGGAGGTGATCACCGAAACAAGTATGTACCTGAAGATCATTTAAATGGAGATCAAGCCTTGAAATTGCCTCGTCGGCCTCATCACTGCTCGCTCCATAGTTCCGAATTGCATCATCTAGGAGAGCGAAGCGAACCAAGAACATCTAAATCACATTATATAACGCACCAAGCAAGATTCTGACGCAATTAATTCCTTGTACTCGGTTGGCATTTGCATTTTATTTGAATTCATAGGCAAAAAGTTGCGATGCTTGCTTGTGAATGAATTAGTCAAAGGGATGAATGCGGGTTAAAATCAAAATCAGGTTGCTCAACTTGAATAACCAACCTGTTGTCTGTATGCTTGGTATTTTTTGATCTTGGACACAATTGAATCGAATTCATCTCCCATGGAGTCCGTCTGATCGGGGTTGGACAGATCCGTCCAACGTTTCATTGGAACTTGTACTACCGCGTCTCCATAAGGCCTCTGAAATTATCGGCAACTGAATAACTTATGTTTACTGCGCGATCGATTCTGATTCATATGTATTCTGATTTTTTCCACAGTTACCCTTCGGTTCTAATTCTTTTTTTTTTGCGTACGTGTAGACATCCTAGGTTGAAGCGTTTCGCATACACTTGAAGCAGTCAGTAATAGGGAATGAACAGAGTCGGTTTCACACAATGATTGTGTGTGAGAATACTATTTGTGTTAATAAACAGAATAAAGCGACGCCCAAAAGAAAAATTTGCGCCACAGATTCTGCAAAGATTCCTGGCTTTCAGGGGAGATTCAAAAAAGTATTACTTACGTGACAGTGCGCGAACCAGTAGCAGTGCACTACTACTCCTTTCTTGCCCACGGTGTGCCAGATGGGAGCGGGCAATTCGCTCCACCACACATCTTCGGTATCATTCGCGCCTATATAAATGTCTGTATGTGCACCCCAAACAATCAAAATATTCAGGGGCTGATGAAACATCCAACCACCATTGGAAAACTTCTATTTGTAAGTAATATATCCATCATATTAAACAAACTTTCAAAAGTCTCACCATATCCTCTTCCAAATCCAATGTTCGAGTTTGCATCCCACATATAGTCGGCGGTAAATCCGTGCGCATTGGTATGCAGACCTTAAAAAAATTTATTCTCTGTAATAAACTCTATTAACATCTCCTGTCTGACATAGCATTCTAGCAAATGTCACATGATCGATTATCGGCCCATTCACATGCTAATTTGCTCCTCTCCGGGAAATTTCGAAGAATGCACATTCCCTCCCTTTGACTTGGTTATTTATGTGGAAAAGAGTCTGTCGCGTGAGGAGTCTACTATTTCTCCTCCCGATCGCAGTTTACAATGTCCTTACACATGTCATCTGTTCAATTGCGCATTTTCCAATGACCTCTCAGCTATATGTATGCTAATTGCCATTTAATGAAGTGGCCCAAACAACACGCTACGTATCTTAAAGGACACCGACACCGTAAACGAGCCATCAAGTCCTGCAGTTAAAGAAAAGCGCGATACGCGCCTCTTTGACGCTATTATGCGTTTATCACGTGCGCGGAGGTGTAAATGTCAGCAAAAAGAAGCCGGAAAAACAAATAATAATATGTTATGCAAAACAAAGTTGAACCTGTGACGAGACTGATCCAATTTGGCCATGAGTGAGTGGGAAAACTGGACCTCACATGCTCCACTTGCACTCCGTTATCGGAAATTGCCTAAAAGAAACAAAGTAATTATTTACAATGTGTCTCACAAAAAATTACTCCTTCGAAAAATTAGCACAAATGGATGTATTATGGACACCCGCAATAGATTACGGTAAACATATTTCAATGGGAATCATAAGCATTTGAACAAGAACAAACTTACTTTGAAACCGTAGGTAAGCTCTGGCTTGGTGTCGTTTAGAAATGAGGCCCCCAGACCATCGACCAAGACTATTATCAGGTTCTGTCCTATTGGATCCTTGCAAAGGACTCCGCTGGACACTAATAATAGTAGAGGCCCCAACAGTATCATACCCTGAAACAATTATTCACGTACACAATGAATTGACAATGAATTGTACAATGCAACGTTCATTAAAAATACAAACGATTTTTATTAATGATATTGCATTAAAAATGGGTGCATATACCGTATAACGAATAACTTCACACCAAATATAAAGAAGAACAACACTCTCTGTTTATCGACAGTATCAAGGTTTTTTTATGAGGTTACGGTAAACGAACATGAATAATACATTCAAATTACCGTACATGGGATGCTAACGAAAATACTCAAAAATAATGAATCATTTTGCATGCACTTTTGTGATATGTATATATTCATGTTGTACTATTGTCAGTGTTGTGTTGAGCCAGGACCTGTTCATTAATCAGAGACATGGGAGTGCTCAATTTCCAACAAAGATTGATTGATTAGAAAAGACCCACAAAATCCAATGACATGAAGAGGCTGTTTTGCATGTACAATTCGCGATAACTATGAAGGAGTGAAAAATAGATGTATTATAAAATGCACGAATATAACATAACAGAAGTTCACTTCATACATTTTGAAACGGAAAGAGAGCCAGGAAGTCATCAGGCCCCTCAACTTCATTGGGACATTTTCTTTGACTGTTTTGCCCAAATTGACCTTATGTAGAGCGATTGGATGGCGAATATGATTGATCTCCTTTATCTCGAAGCTAGATAGTATACAAAGGCTAGAATGAGAAAACATCGGACTCCTAATAAAAAATATCCGAAGTTTCCGCACCAACTCTTTACTCGATGATTAAAAGCGTCTTTCGTGTGTATGTTAGATTGTTTTTGAGTAATCCTAACTGGCATATCCTTTTCTTTCTTTTTTTTTTGTCCCGTGGATCATGCACATCACAATTCAAAGAGGAACACAATGGTGTTTGATACAAATTCCCACCGTTGTTACCACTTCTAGTATATCGGGAGAGGTCTTATGGTTAATTGTTTAATTTTGTTGGTACCACTTACAACCGGGAAATACGACGTGGTTGGAATTAGGCAGAGAAATAAATTGTAGTTAATAGCAGAGCAAAACGTCACATTTTTAAGGGATGTGCTTATTCGACATATAATCATTTGTTTTTGATAAACATATCTACGTTGGTCGTTCACAATTTTATTCGATGATTAATGGTGCTCCGGTCATAGCAAACAAACGGCCTCTCAAATGCTTAGTTTCTATGGATGAACGTATAACGAACCTCTTTGGTATCTGTATCGTACCGTCACTTTAAGATCTAGGATATTGAACTCTATTGCTTACGGATGGCTAGTGAACTTGATGAATGATTACAACTGAAAATAAGCGCAGCTCATTGTTGCGCAGGTAAGTTACTTGCAAGCAAGATCGAACGTGGTAGATGAATTCAAGGCAGATAATGCTAATGGAACTACTGTTTAATTGGAAACAGCATTACGTGTTCAACTAGTGCGGAAGAGAACGAGTTCTGGGCTCTCAAAGCTTTTGACAAAGCTGTTGATTGACTACCGGCCATATACGAAAAAGGTTAATCGGGCCATTGCAACGACCAAGGTTACTCATAAACACATGTCAGAATGTCAGCCAGGCACACTTTTTGCATCAGATAAAGAAAAGTGCAGAGGAGGCGAGAGCAGTGGGACCATGGGTGCTTAACCTCTTGGCATCGAGACATTTACCTGGATAAAACATTGGGCAAACGGCTGCTGTAAACCACAACAAAAACCCAGCATGCTGCTACGGATTCGAGGAAAATAGCAGACATATGAGAAGCAGCGGGCACATTTAATAAAATAATAAAACTCGTTTTATTAGTGTTTGGGTTCCTCCAATATTATGCAATAAGAAAGAAAGAGTTTTCGAATCATCAAATATCATCGTTTCGCATGTTCAGCTTTTGGTGATTCATGTTTTTTTTTGAATAGTGGCCCTTCCGTTTTCAACTGAACGAAAAGAAAACTGCCATTACAAATTGTATTATTTTGCAAAAATACGGTAGCATGAGTAACATAAGGAAAAGGAAACAAGAAATGGCGCTCCTCGGCTGATTTGTTACTTTGAGCAAATTGGCGTTGCGTGGACATGACAGTGGGCATTCTCTCATTAGCTATGACCGCTTATGATAGAACGAAATGGGATTGAAGCACAGAATAGGCGGCTTAATTCACTTAGAAGATACGTCTCGAAGAGAGGATTTACACCCCATAAAGAACACATGCGACCGAACAGAATTATTGCCGCCATGAAACGTGATAAATACTTCAAAACAACTAAAATCTCGGATTATAAAAAAACTGAGGAAATGAAGCTCCCGAACACATAATCACAATAACGGGAGTAATCCCTAAGATTCAGTTGTGTGCCTCAAACTACTCTTCCACGCAATGCTATTTCCTCTGTTGAGGATGAATAGGGTGTAAACATAGTCTACTCGAGCACTTACTTCATAAAAATACGAAACGGGTAAGGATAGATTGATTTGTTTGTATATTATTTTGTCTATTCATTATTGTATTACGTGTTTTCTGTGGTATTTCGGAGGATAGACAGGTGGTTGCGAAGAGAGGAATGTGTCACAGATTGTGTGGATCTCAAACAGAGTAGGAAAACACTTTTTAGATGAATGAAGCCGGGGGCAAAATAGACGTTGTAAAGCACGAGACAAAGAGATGCATGAGATTGCCAATATTCAATAACGATCCAGGAACGCAGACACAATAAGGTCAAAATATCATTGAGAATTAAAACTTCTTACTAATTTACTAGCTACCTACTCGTTTTTCAGTAGAATGCAAACATACACGAGTTAGCATATTTTATCCAAAAAAAGCAGTGTCAAGTTGTCTTATTTGAAGTGTATATGTTATTGTTATTTCGTTATGTATTATGTATATGTGGAATTTCGTCTAGCAATAAGGTTGATGATCAAAAAGCGGAAGCTTTTTTATTCTCCGACGTTTTTGTTCAATTCAACTGTGCTCTGTGTTTGTAGATGAACAGTGACGGAATGGAACAACTGTGGCTCACAAAATGCACACAAAAAAAACAGCAAGAAAAACAACAAGACAACGGATATAGTCCTCAAGATCAAGTTTCGGAACCTGATTGATCGAAATAATGTAGTTTCTAGGAGCAGATGTAAACTAAAATTAAGAACTATTGCATCCTTATACACTAAACATCATGGAACACTGGATCTCAAATATCCATGCAATAATGACATGATTTATTTTTCTGGAAAACTCTAAGCGAATTGAATATCCGCATGGTTCACAATAAAACGCAAAAAGTAAGTTTGAACCTCGTGGATGTTTGATTTATTATCCTCCATAATCCCACCATCTATATACTGTAATTACAGGTGAAAAAGTCGCGCCAGTTTATAATCGCCTGAGAAAGGTAGAGATAAATTACTTTAACTCGGTAAAAAGCGACATTTATGAGAAGGAATGGTATAAAATACAAATAACCAACCAGGGTTTTGTTATAAAACACTTAATTGTCCTCGATATATTTAAGAAAGCAAGCTCGGAAGAGGATCATGTTGTGTGAGCGAGCGCTTGATTACACTACAATGCAGGTGTAAACGCAGTCAGGCATACTTGATTCTCGAAACAAATAAGGACATGTGCCACGCATGAAGGGGACTTCCGTCGACAATGTAGGTAATTTATCTTTTGGTGCAATAAATTGTGTATATGTCATGAGTATCGTGAATATGTGTATTTCTAGAAACAGAACCACAAAAGTGATTCTTTTGGTGATCTACCAATCATAAGTTCAAAACACATGTCATTTGCATACTGAAGATGAGCAACGATGCGTCACATACAAAAATATTAGTTATCTGACGAATGTCAAGTTTTCCATTAATAACTAGATTTTAAGAAATGTCCGAATAACATTCAGTCTAATGGTAAGTGTAGCGTTCGGAATACACAGAGTACATAAACATGATGTGTTTGTTGAAAGGATTTGACGCATTTATTTGTATGAATTGAGGAACAACTCCATGGATCCATAGAATATGAACTCACTATTTCGATATGTTCAGATGTTTCTACCTCATTTTCAGCGTAGATATAATTGAAAAGAAAACAGACACACAATTTGGCAGTTCGATATACTACTCACGAGAAAAACATGTCTTATAACAAATGTAACGTTGTCCATTTTCTTAAATAGATGTGTGTGTGTGTGTGAGCTCGAAGCACAATTGTTTTGCATGAGTAAATTTTAATGCTGAAATGATTAACTATATGATTCAGTTGCATATATCAAATGTTTGTGTGCACATGACTTATGGTATACAACATATAGTTGTCTCGGACTTGTTTCTGAGCCGGTGGAAACTGACACCTACAATGGAGCAGAAGGAGAAACACGGAAAAGAGTGTTGTAAGGGAAAATACAACATGGGTGGGCAAAGGAGAAAAGAGGTAAGGCCAAGCAAAGATAAAACATTGTGATGAGCAAAACATAACCACGGTTGTCAAATAAGTATCTCCTATATGAGCGATATCTGCTGATGGAGAAACAGCTCAATCAAAAGGCCTAGATGTACATAGCAAGTTACCACAACATAAAAAAACATTATCGCATGCCGGTTGGCAAAGAGCATATCCAGCCGACCCTAAACATAAGCGTCATCGCACATTTGTCAGTGGTGAAAATTGTTGAGGAAATTAGTTGGTGGGAAGGTGATATGCAGACAGATGCAAACAGTTGTAATTGCGCATTCAGCCACCGTTGAGCGAAGCCAACTGTTCGTCAGCCGCTGTCTTCGCTCTTTCTTTCCGGAATCCGGCTCTATCTCTCTATCTCATCATCTCTTTCTATAACGTCAGCCAGCTCAGGGGAGATTTTAGAGATACTCTGAAGAACACAACCACATACTAAAAGGTAAAACACATACGAAGGAAACAAGGAGGCTTCGATTGTTTGACACCCAGTATCAGCTTGATTTTCGTAGAATAACGCAAAACATAGAACACATGTGCGAGCTCAATTGTTGGTCGGAGAGCTTCATTAATACCATGAGCTCATTGGCATTTAAATTCCTTTCAGTCACAACATTATAATTTGTTCCAAGTGCAGTCAAAGCTGAAATATATGAGAATGATACATATTATACTATGCAAGACTGAAACTAACCGTGTGGGCTGATAAAAAAACAAGAATCGGTGTGCCGTGCAATTTCTCATTGCTTTCGCGTGCTTACAATTAGTATTTTGAAAACATTTCTTTCTCACTGCAGAACTATACGAAAAATTGAAGCCCTTTGGTTAGAAGCAAATCATAGACTTGTTTATATAGAATCCTTTATTTTATTATTTCATATATAATTCAACGGATAATAAAGAACTGAAATGGCATAGAATATGTACATAAAAACTGGGTGCATGATCATCCCCTCGATTAAATATTCGAACAAATTAATTATTAAGGCTAGTTATGACAGTGCGAACGCAGTTTATCATCATTGACTAATCTCGAAATTACACTAATGTTATACTAAAAAGAGAAACAAGCATATATAATTAACATCATTCGCACACTAATATATAAATAGTCTTTTTGGTTAAAAATGTATACAAACAAACAATGATTTTTTTCGATTTTGTATTTATTCGAGAAGCAAATATCTCTCTAGCAGACGTAGAAACTAACGATAAAATCTGCGGTCACTATAAAATTGCTTATTGTAAGGCCTATGTGACATTGTCTTATAAACAAAATTTAACAGTAAAGACCACCGCATGAGCTAACTTTTCCATGTAAATGTTTGGCCAATAATTGTGTTTGTCTGGTGGCCAATTGCTTGTGTACAAATGTGTGGTAAAGTACAGTAATTGAACACTCATCAGGTGCGTTATTGATTGATTTTCGAGGTTTTGTGAACCACCCGCGTTCTGCCCTATGGGCGGGAAAGTAGATCTAAAAGAAAAGAATATTGTACACGCAAGCAACCATGAGAAGAGCTTATGAGCATTGAGTTTAAAAGTAGTGATCAAGTGAAACAGTTTACCTTCATTAAAAAGTAGGATTTTCCTTTATAGTTCAGGTCCATCATTTTCAAAGTTTCCCGATTTTCCAATGGGTATTCGTCAAATATTCCCGAAAAATTATCTGAAAATATTAAATACCATATTGGAACGTTATTGAAATTTGTCGATTGACACATTTTATGTGCTTCCACTAAATTCTATAGTGTATTCAAAACAAGCTGCACTCTCAAGAACCTAAGCGACCTACCAGGCACATAACTGATGCTCATATTTGTCGTATGTGAAGTGAAACAATAAGCCAGCATATCCAGTCTGAGTAGCGTCGGTTTGAGTGATTCGCTCATGTCTGATTCTTTTAAAGGGTCCCCTATTTGGCAATCTTGCAACATTTTTTCCATTGGCCCCTGAAATTATTTGTAAACCGAGGTCATATTCGTATTTCGAACAATGAAACTGAAATTAAAGCTGATCTTATAAATAAACCCTTTTATTAAATCAGGTCTTTGCAACCAACCGTGAGTCCAGGCGTTTTCAATATATCTGTACTGACCCAAGATATTCAAGATCGAACAAGCAAAATCTAAGCTCTACTTGGTGATCTCACCTTCAATACTTTTGAAATTGTGCCCTGAAGTCGTTCAACTTTATAATGGAAAGCTTCATTTTGAGCGTTAGAACATAGTTCGTGTAGCAGACTTTGCACCTGTCGCTTCAGATATTTAACCATTGTTTCTAATCGAATCGGAAGGAGCTGAATGAAATTTATTATTCTTTTACAAGATTGGTTCAAAAGTAGATTCCCTCGTAAGCAAATGTTACACCGTGATGTCCATTGTGCAACACAATAGTTGCTCCACAATAATTTCCATTTTGCACATCACTCACCCTTGATTGGTCCGAGCACTGCGTTTGAGTGGCTGATGAAACACTTAAAAGACTAATTGTCGACTTAATAGTCATCATACTAAAACGTCGCATTCCTGTTGCGGACTCCTCCTCATCTTTATTCAGCTTGTTGAATTCGTTCATGATTCGCGTCCATTGTTGCTGAAAAAGGAGGCACGTTAGATATGGCTTCTCTGATTAGATTTCAAATAAATGGCTAAGGTACGATTTGCTAGATCAGATTGCCGAGTATAGTCGTTCTTTCAGTAATTTACGTTGCATGTAAAATGCCATTCGAATTGACAGTTGAACTTTCCAACAAATACGGGAATGAGGTGACCAACCTGAATAAACATTGCTGTTTTCTGAGGATTCCTCGTGTAGGCTGTTGGAGTTCTGCTGTTCGGTCGCATTTGAATATCATGGCATAGCAGATTGGCAAGATCCTTGACTATGATGTCGACACATCCCGGATCAATCTCGTCCGCCGCCAACTGTCCAAGGCGTTCCATGAGAACTGCATTCATTCGAATGGCCTTTGAATTGACGGCTGAAATTCAACAAAATAACACTACAAAAGTTTGACGCGATTCGAAGTTTGACAATGGACAGTAAGTGAATACTAGTTTTTTGCGAAGATTATACAATAATTCACCTTCAGAAAAGCAGACAAGTTCAAGGTGTTCTGTCAATCTTGTTCGGAATACATCCACGTAAAATGGAGTTGTGCTGATAGTTGAACGCATCCAGTACTAAAATAAACGTTTCTCTTCTTTGTTTGTATATAGCCGTTTTCTTTTGATCAAAGGCTCAAAAACGTTGTTACCTGTGAAACATCAATTGCCGAGCCGATCGATTTTGTTCGAACATGTTGTTGAATGGCACAAAGATCGTCGGCCGAAACATATTTCCACAATTTCTTCTCATCGCGCGAAGAGTTTGCCGACGCCAGAATATTTCCGTTCGACACCAAGAGACATCTGAATGAAAAAGGTTGAACTGAGAAAAACTAAAACAATGTAATGTTTCTTTATCAATAAAGGAGTACTTACCGATTTGTGCCAAGTGACTGGTGAAGATGACTCGAGAGAGTCTTTAGTATTGGTTGCAGCTTCTGTATACTGTTGTTGTAAAAACTTGAGGCACGCACATCAAGAAAACCTAAAAATTATTGAGAATTAGAAAATTTGTTCAACAGTTAACTTGTTGCATTTTCCATATGACATCTTTGTGCGAACTTCGATGCGTTTTAAAAGCGTTAGGTTACGTTAGGTTACGCAATTTTGTAGTTTCACGTTATGTAGTGGTTGATGATGAACGTATTTAACACGTTTTTTCTTTATGCATTGAAGCTATGGGTTGATATTAGTCACCTGGGGAATAGGCAAACGCAGTGGACGCGAGCGCAGAAATCGTTTGCTCTAGGTTTCGTTTAGCACCGTCGAAGACGCTTAGGTCAGTGTCTACACTCTCAATGAGCGGTCCGAAATGAAGCTGCAGGGCTCCTGTTATGACTCTTGTCCAACGAGCATCCCATTGACTCTCTCTAAAAACGAACGATCAACAAGCGCTGTGGTTTGGTTCTAGTTTAAACTGGCATGGATAATATAGTCTCAAAAGAAACGAAAAGAACAATTATGAAATCGTGATACGTCCTTTTGAAGAAAGATACTCGTTTGGATAGGGTGACGTAAATATCTCTTATTCGAATTCCAACAAGCATATTAAACACGATAAATCCTAATGGTGGTGGTGTGTGGGTAATGTGTCATTGTGTACAGTGCACAAAACAGATGTTGTGACTTACTGTACCTTTGGGGCAGCAACTCACTGGAAGGGAGACTCCGGGGTCGTCTTCCCTAGCACCTACAACACGGGCTACCCACCCATTCACGGAACTGTCGCAAACAAAGGCATTTCAACATAGCAATTCATAATAAAAACGACATGTTTTAGTACCTAGTTCGAAAAGGCGAGGTTCTAGCAATAAAGCAGCAGACCTATTGTATGTGATGTAATATTCACCTGTCACAAATTGAAATGAGCAAAAATCCATTATTCAGTTGATTGAATTGTATTCGGGCCGAATCGGAAACGGCCGTTTCATAGGCGTCGGACATTGCAGCTGATGAGCGATAGAGTGAAATCAGAGGAAGGAAAATGGTGGAGACTTGGCTAAAACAAAAGTTCGCGTAAAGGACATTCATCTAAATTCCAGACGGAATTTAATACCAATTTCAAATGAACATTTGTTTGTTATTTTGACAGTCTGATTGCAGATCAAACAAGGATTCACCGAACTCGCACCTTGTGGAAAACTTGTGTTTATCTTTTCCAGACATTTTCCTTGCTGTTATATTTGCCGATTCTTCCGAAGAGTCAGTGAAAACCCCACTAGAAGTGGAGGCGCTCTCATACAGTTCCTAAAAGATGTTTGTCCGTACAAAAATAATGATCAACATTATATGATCTCTCAAAATTGGTCCCCTTTCCTTCGTAATAAATTGTGTTGTTTTTGTGATTGCAGCCAGTTTCAATGCACTTTTGGTTAGTATCCCATTTTAGGACTGATTAAGGGCGTATCAAAAGCTGTACTACATTCGAAATACGTATGATGCCCAAAATAACAACCTTGTTAATCTTTTCATTGAGATGTTCGACGAATTGCGAATCGCCATTACACAAGACAACCGAATTTCTATTGTTCACGAGAAGAAGACCACGCATTTTCTTGTTTCGAGTTTTCTTAAAAGGAGACAATTATATTTACAGCTAACGGTTAAGGTGGAAAGCGCAGGAAATGTGTATAAAATCAACCGAAGAATCAGACGAGTCAACAACGAAAACAAAAATCACAAATAAAGTGAAAACCAATTGTGTCATTCGAATGGGAAGCACAACAAAGCGAAGTAATCCATTAAGTGCAGTGAATACGGCAGTTGATAAGAACGACAAAAAGTCGTATAGCACGACACTTTGAAAGCCAATGCTTTTCTATCACAGTTCATGGTTCTGTCCAACCGATCGAGTACGAAACTTTAAAACATAGAAGCGCTTTGATTAAATATTATTTGCTAAAAAAACTATTATGCTTCTTCAGAAGTTTGGCGGATCGATGCATTTGCTCGACGCATGTTTGTACAAAAAAAATTTACGACACCGAACTTGGCTCCTGGAAAAGCAGACAATAAGTGGTTGTATACTTTAATTCCTTCATTTACGACATGCGGAGGCGCAGGAAAGGATCAAACGGTATGGGCTGATTACTCAATTAGAAGGGCAAGTCACCAAATGATAGGATCGAAAATGATTGATAGGCAAAAGGAAACTTTCAACAAGGGTAATAAAATACTTAGAAGCCGAACAAAAATATTATATTATAGTATTAACAAGGTGTATAAGAAAGAGAAATAAACGAAAGGGTTAATAAAATACTTAGAAACCGAACAAAAATATCGACAATTGTTGCGTTATGGAAAATGAGGATGAAAGAATTTAGTGTGCAATTTCATCATCCAATATATGAATCTGTTTAAAATTAACGAATTTTCTTAGGAAAAATAGTGCAAACGTCAATAAATTTGGACATATGTTCATGGTATGTGTGGCTTATGATTAGGTAGATCTGTTAATTTTTTAAGCAGTGGTTGTTATTTTTGTGTTTGTTACTGAGTGCTTCTTTTACGGTGGTGTTTTCGCAAAAAAAAGTGTTAAAAATGCATCCGGTTTTATTCAATGAATATTCAGTAAATAGGTTGAAAAATCGATGGATTGGTAAAGTTACTGTTTTGCACATTACTAGAGCAGATGGTAGTGTATATGAGTGCAACTTGTCTCGAATGGTTTATCAGTGGCAAACTCGCTGATATGAGGAGTCTGGCTCTGCTCAAGGAGGAGGGGAAAGAGTAATTAAGTAATGCCTATTTTTTGCCTCCAACAACCATCACCAACTAGTCGAAATATTGAAATATTTGGTTAATAAGGTCTAACACTACCGGAGGATCAACAATAATATGTATTAAACAGCAAAATAAGCACGGCAAGGTGATATTGCAAAAATATTAACCAACGAAACTGTGCTTTACCACGGTTTGTTGTGGAGAAGTAACAACAGAAATCAAGACAAGCGATGGCACTACTTTTAGAAAAAGTCTAAATATAAATAATTGCGATTTATTCAAGGTTAGAGTTGTTCTGAATATCATGCCAGTAAATCACAAGAGGGATACTTAATTGACATGTGCGTATGTATGTATGTCGTAGTAGTCAAACTGAGTGGTCAATGATGGGGGCATCCGATTGATAAGTGATAAGACGGAACCTTCTGGACATGTTTATAAATTGTTTCGGACCTCGTGATTTCGTGTTGAAACGTTTAATCACACTAATTGGAGACTGATTACAAATCAAATATTCGAATGGTGCAGATCATCTAGTTAGTGAAGAGTCAGCAAAGTGTCATCGTTTCGGAATAATTTGCGTACTGTGGCAGGAAAACTATGCTAAATTATCTTTCTGACGACACTTATCTGACAATTAGCATTGGTGAATGCGTAAAACGCATTGTCAGTTATGACTGTGGTTAAAAAACAAAATGGAAGTAAGAGTGACGTTTGAAATGGCAGAAATTTGGCTTCCTTGTGTATATTTTATCAGGTCATGGAGAGTAATTACTCCTTATCAGTGTACTCCTTGTCTAGTTTTTTCTGTTTTGACGGCATCCGAAGTCCACAATACACAATTCTGATTATTGACAACAGTCTTCTTTGTTTAAAGTATTAAATATAGTATGGCTGGTTGTGTTCTTGATGGCCCTGTTTGTTGAGCGAATGATCTGAAAAGTGCTTCTTACCGTTTAGTTTTCATCTGTGTTTCACTTCTTAAGTTAAATGAATTCATCGGTAAGACGATGGTTTAATTTAGACTGGTTGTTATGTTAAACAGCCGCGTTTTTTAGTTCTACTCATATTATTCAATCTTTCGTCCCTTGGTTTTTAATGTGTTGCTTCTTCTTACCTGTTTGGTTAAAGGTGTCTCGTGGCTGCTTAATCAAGTGTGCGGAAGCGTGATTAGCTAAAGGGACGAATATCGGACGGAAGCACTGATTACACAGGAGAATTTCATGTGTAAACTGAATTCAACATTTTATAAGAAGAATACGTGCTTTTGTTTTCTACGTGGACACTCTCGTGGTCGTCACAAAACTGTTATGCAAAATTTGTCTTCATACAAATCCATTAAGTGACCTTACTACGTTTGGTTGTGATCACTACTGAGGTAAGCACACAACTTTACTTGATGCAGTTTTTGCAGCAGTAAATTTTTATTATACATAGAAAACTTCGTAGATAAGCGATGGAAAACCAAAACACACACTGTGAAACGATATGCGATAGTTCAACTTGGGGAGTTAAATGTTGCGATTGTTCAATGTTGTGTCCGCATATTTGCGTTGCGACGTTGTTAAGTACTTGAACGTATTTATTCTATAAATGGTGTTATCTCGGATGACAGAAGGTTGTTGTGTGTGAAGGTAGCCATTATCTGTCTTCTGGTATGAGCTCCTGGTATGAGAAAACGATCAACTAAGAAAGAGTCTGCTGAGTTCTTGGAGTTGTATGAACAGAGGCAACATCGGTCGTTGTTGTGCTCGGACGGCTTGCTGAAATAAGAGCAATGCGTTTAAGAGTCCTCATCTTTATTTTCACTAAGAAAAAAAAAGAAAAGGCAAAGACCAACATACGTGAAAATAAAATTGGAATGAGGATCTTCAAGGTAAACGAATAGGAGATCTTCTCTGAGTGAGAAAAATTAATCTATATCACATTACCTGATGTGTCGTTCGAGGGTTCAGGCTCCGGATCACCCATTAACATTGAAGCTAGACGTGCTTGCCTGTCATTCGCTTTGTTTAACTGCAAGTTAAAAAAACACAATTGCATTAGCTTAAATCGGTAAGCAACATCTACATTAATAAACGATAAATTACGACAAAACATTATATTATTGGGAGTACAAAGGCTACCATGCTAGCGGAGCTTGTTGTTCTCTTCGTCTGGTCGTTTAGCGTTTTATGTGGCGAAATCTCATCAATTGAATGGACTGTGACTGGCTGAACATGATATTGTATGTATTATATTAATGGTTAATAACCCGACAAAATAATATGAAGCAACAATGTTAATATTAACAGTGAAAAAGGGGGCTTCACATACATCTGTGGTTGCGTCCTTTCCCGCAGATTCCCTATGATCAGCTGCTTCTTTTAGATTTTTTATGATTCTGTTCTCAGCTCTGATAGTATTCGCCAGAATTGATATCTTCTTGCTTTGCTTCGACGACGTTTTCAAGTCAGCAAAGAAGGGGTATTTGTTTACGTAGCTCACCTAAATATCTCGTTGAAGATGCAAATTCACTAAATCTCGGGAGATTCTTCGCTAAAAATCAGTAACATTCTAGCATCAGCAAATAATGAGAAACTAGTAAAACGTGCCTGCGTCTTTCCGATAATATTAAATGTTCCATTGATCGGATAGGATTTGTCGATCTTGCACTGTTTGAATATCGCCTGATTTTCGTGTTCTTCTTGTGAATGAGCAGTTTTGTGAGGGATTGTGCCAACCACACACGGTCCAATCACAAAATCCATCACATCAGCTCCTATATTTCAAATAATATACCAGCAAAATTGTTTTAAATTCTACTTAAATAATATTCATATGCACGCTTATATTCGGCTTAAAATAAACTGTGAATGAAATCATAAATGTTCATAAACCTTACCGGCACTCTTCACTTTAAAGAACAATTGATATGATATCCGTAGTGGTCGGTTTGACGTTCCCTGTTGTGAATTTAGAGACATTTGAGAAGTACGATGCCTGAGGACGCCTGCAAAAAAATTACCCTTAATCTCGACTTCAACTGTTTTTGAAGTCCTATTATGGAACATCAAATGGTCCTCTTACCAACAGAGATACGCCTCCGTGTCTTTACAACAGCAGTTTGTTCCTCACTCGGAGTGCTGCAATACACACCGTTATGATTTATTTGGGAATGAACAACGAATTGTATGTTGCTGCATATAAACTGTGCAGGTTGAAACATAGACGAGTCATTTATACAAATAAATTTACCTTGGCGGCATTACTGGCAAGTGCATCTTCTTGTCGATCTTTATAATGGAGCCTGGGTCGACAAAGAGTGCAAGACCTTCTTCATACACGTCGCAGACATCAGTCAACAAAGAACTGCCGCCCTCCTAAGATGGTGATATTTTGTAGACATGACTAGCTACGGTCAGCTCACAAGCTCTACGGTCTAAATCTCGCATACTTTGAAGCATTGCAGGCCGAACTTACCGTTGTTTCTTCTTCTGTGCCCGTCGTTGATTTCATTTGAACGATGGCTGCCACTTTTTCTACTCGTCGATCTGTTTTGTTTTCTATTCGACCTTAAATGGTACCATCGAAATTACGAATTCATGACCCCAAAATAAAAGAGAAATGTGCATCACTGCCGGTGCGGGTCATGCACATTTCCCCTCCTTACTCAGCGCCTTTGCGATCACTTCTAGCTATGAAAGCCATTCCCTATTAAAAATAACTGTCAATTCAAGGATTGTAAATTCTCCATTTCATATTGAAACAACTACCAGTGATAGTTAGCGATTCCCCACAAACAAATGCAGTCCGGTCTACACTTATGACCAGCTTTATATGGCCGCCAGTACACGAAAAAAGCCCGAACTTTCGTTGAACAGTTTGGTGTTTTTCCTGAAAGTTGATTATTGGGATACATCAAGCGCATTAAAATTGAATAGTAAATGGTCACTTCGTAAATTCTGTCATTACTTACAATATTTTTTCAGACAAAAAAAAAACGGGTTTCCGTAATTCGGTACCTCAAAAAACTGTTGGGAAGTAATGTTTAGATCAACATCTTCAACAATTGTAATACCTCTCACAGCGTGCACTATAGAATCCGTTCCTTCTGAAATTCAAACAAGAAAACAGTTTTCGATAATTGACAGTTCGAGTTGTCGTTGCGGGATACCAAGCTACGTACTGATGTCGTACCTGCATCTTGAAATGTTAAGGTGGCCTTCAAATGATAACCTATCCTTCCCAGTTTCGTATCCACCGAAGTTGGTAACCCTTGTGGCACGGTTTCCTACAATTACTCATTTCCAATAAGGCTCGTTCACCATAGTCCAATAAAAAAAGTTACATATTATGTATACGCAAAAAATGTGAAACTTGCCTGGAACGATATTTCTGTTGAGTTGTCATTGAATGTGCTTGGTTCACTTAAAATGGCCTTTTCCTTCCGAACATATACGACATCATCTGCAGCATCTTCCTTCTAAATGTGTGTTACTTGTATGCGATGCATTGCTTAACTTAGTCGTTAAATCATACGTATTGGAAAAAAACTTGATTATCTTCTCGCAATGCTGTCTTCATCGCACGTTTCATTAAATTCTTTGATTGTTTCCTTATGTACATTTTCCATGATTGTTGCATGTGACCTACCTTTGTCTTCGTCTTCAATCTACATGATCCGTAGAGTTGAATGTTCAACGACTTGACATCAATGTGACTATTCGTCGATTTGATTAGAACCCTTCCAGTGATCACTTCATTCCACGTATAACAAGGTTCGTTCTTATTCAACTCTATCAAGAAATCGCTTACTGGCGACTGGGCTTTTCCAGGCTGAAATAATCACCAACGTTTTATTGTAAAGCAAGTTAATTGAAACATATTATTTACTAATGCATAAGATTTACCCGTTATGCTACCACTCATATATCATATAACAGAAACCTAGGATTCGTAAACTCGATTGGTGCATGAGCAAAGTATGGGTTTATGCCACTTACCGTTGGCACATTTATCATGCTGATGAATGTGTTGCCCTTTTAGTACTTTCCTGGTAATTGGCTGAACGCATTGACTTTAGAGGAAATTACTTCATATTATCATCAACAAAGGTAGCAAGCATAATGTAGAATGGGAAATAGGGATTGTTTATTTCACTTTTCGTGCATTTATTTTTTTACTAGGTAGTTTGACATATTAAGTAATTGCGAAATGTAAGATAAAGCAATGCAACGATAGGGGACAAATCACTTACAAATGAATTCGGTGCGAATATTTTAGTCATACATTGTATGGTTCTAAACCTACGAGACAAATACGGAGAATATGTCAAAAATGATATCGTAAAGTCAGAGTCGAAGAGCAATTTTCGCATCAAGTTTCCATTGAGTGTGATATGTTTGGTGGTTCAATGGCGCCTTGGTGAATAAAAGAACGTATCTCTAAGTTGTCTGTGTAAAAGTAAATGCAATGGGGTGTGGTTGGGACCTTATCCGGGACTGAGCAATTACAGACACAGAGGAGGGGCATTACGAGAGTTGGTTATTATCCCCTTGGACACTTGAAAAAAACATGGTTTTCGTAAAACTGGGTGGTAGAAGATACTTTGAGTAATCCCTAGTGAACTGAGTGAGCAAAACAATTATATACGTCGATATTTGAGCTACAAAGTGGCACAATGCAAGAATCGCGGGAATACATTTAATCTGTGAACTTCAAATTGTCTACCTATGTCTAAGGCACTGAGAAAACAATGAATATATTTCTATGCATATCTTCGGGGGCACTCCTCAGGCACGTTGTTCGTAGCGACTTTGCATCTGGTGTTTCTTGAATCCATGTGCAGGAGGTGTTTCTGTTTCAGTGTGGATGTCATTTTCTTCTGATTGCTCCCTAACACCAATGCTCTTGATCACCTCGGCGATCTCAGCAAATAATTCTCTAAAAACAAGAATTTTTTTATTACCTCTTTTTTGCTCACACAGAATAGTTTGTTGCTGATATTTGAAATAAGATTCAAAGTTAGAACTCACCGTTTGCTGTATGCAAATTCGATGCAGTCCCACATCATGTTGATTAGTTCGACATCATCACACGTATCCATTGCATAGTCCCTAGACGTATATTACAAGTGCGTTCTTACCCGTTACCTACGCTTGAAAACATATTCGAAAGTGCAACACCATGAAAGAAAAGTAATACTTTGATAGGGGAGGGCATAATCTATAGTAGACAGATCCAATGGATTGGGCCCAAGCCCTTCCTCGTGTAACAATTGGACCACTGGACGAGGTGACCTGCAATTCGCATACTTCCGTGTTTTGTTTGGTAAATATTTATCGCAATTCAATTGCAAGTCACGTGTTTATTTCATTCCATGATAAATAAATCATTTAAGCTACAAGGCCGTGTTCCTTTATTGAGTTGAAGCGTATTTCGAACATAGTACCTGCTCCATAACCATCGATATAAGATTTTTCAATCCCTTTATCACTCCAAGCACATTGCCCATCTCCAACTGACTCGAATCAACAGGCCGTGGTTCCACATGACCAGTTCCAATAGAAAGAACACATCCAATACGGACCCTTTCCTTGAATAAGAGGCTTTGACTATATGCGATCAGGAACAAATGGTTCGATTTAACTAAATAATGTAATGACAAAAACTAAAACCTGTGGTTCACAATTGGTGTTCCAGTGATGAATCTCACTCAGTAGATCAAGGGCTGGATTGTTGCTCATAAGACCTCCATCCAGATACTTGCCCTCTGACGCTGAGAAGTAGGTGGGAGCTGCACATGACCGTCTTACAGCTTTCCATATTAGAGTTTCTAAATTCTATGCATAAACGCTGTATCCCCAAAAAGGCTCTTGTGTCCATGCATATTCTTCAGTTTTTGACGCACTACTTAGCAGCCTGACCACTAGTCCTCTTGAGTCCTCACTTTTTATATATTTTTCAGGCAAAAAAAGACCACACCTACCACGTGGATCAATATTTCCATATTCAAGCGATCGCCCCTTCGCATTGTAATTCCGTTGAAGGCACAACTGTGCCGGTTGTACGTCAGCCTTAGTTACGGTGCAGAAGAACCTGCGAAAGTACACACGGGGTTGAAAGGAAAAATAAAAATTGTATGTATGTTTGAGTAAAAGGATCATACACATAATTATATTTGAGTATGAAGATGAACATATGTAATATGAATTTGCCAGGTAACCATTACTTCCGTTTTAAGTCACCTACTTATTGCTCTCCCTGACGTCATCAAGAGTTCTTTCCATACCGAAAACTCGATGGTAGAATTTCTCCAAAGTCAGTGCGCTAAACCGAAATATATTAATTCAAGCCGCAAGATTTGTTGGCAAGCTTTTGCTAAGAACCAAAATGAAGTATTAGGGTACTTGACTGTCTTACTTGTATGGTCGAATTTTCTGACCGAACACATCATCCTTGAATCTAAAGTAAATCCGTTGTCCTTCACGAACGCTGTTTCCTGAAGCAAGTAAGGTATATATGAGATAGTTGAAGAAGGTTCATGGTCCACAGAATTGCACAGTTTATATTCTAAGGCAATATTATGGAAAATTGAAACACCCAACTGTGCAAATGAAATAGTAAAGAGCCATCAAGTGGCGTGGTCCTTACTGTAAACAATTTTTGACTTGTTTTATTTGGCCTAATGTAACATACTTATAGGGAAAGTCCTACCAACGGTCGCACTTGCTCCAACGCATGAACCAGTACTAGTTGCCGCAATCCACGAAAAATAATCAGATAGAGGACGGTCAAGAAGTTCTTCGATGGACAGCAGAACCTAATGCAAATTATCTAGATTTCACGTCTGTTTGCGATATCGTTTAACAACAAGCAGCAGGAATAAATATGTTTACCTGAACTAGTACAAAACCTTTCACACCTCCGCCGTCCAGCGAAAGAACGTTGATAACTCGCGCACCTCTACCGAGCTCTTGTTTCCTTAGCGACGCGGCCAATCGTTGCATTGAGACCTGATAATAGCGAGTATTAATGATTAGATCTTGATCTGGTCATATAATTTGTGCGCAGTAGTTCAATGGTGTGCATGTAAATTACACCTTATGGGCAGTATCTCTCCATTCATTCCCGTCCTGTTTTAATGATTGAGTAATTTTATGTGCATAAGGATCACACATAATTCTCGCGATCTTTTCGTACGTCGTGGAAAAATCACCTAAAACCACAAGTTTACACAATGATTAAACGTATGTGAGTTTTCTGATATGTTAACCTGTTCGTATTCATATCATTTATAAACTATTATTATTATTTATCGTTCTGCTCCACAGCTCTGCTCTACATCCGAAATGACAGTTGTCAAAACACTGCACGAGTGTAACTGGGATTACAGTTTATTATTCTATATGGATAACTATATAATTAGTGTGGGATCCATATACCTGTAACCATGCATAATTGTCACGAACCGTAATTAATGTTGCGTGGTATGATATCTTCGTGCATTGCCCATGCCCCTTGATGCTGGGCATTGATACATCCAGGGCGACAGTTATCCATATCAGATGGGCATGGTTCTGCTCCGCGAAGCACTAACATATAAAGCAAATCCTTTGCTTTCCTTAATTAAAAACAATTATGGATATCATGGACCAGGGTAACTTAATTGTTCTTTGGTAGAAAATTAATTCTTACTTTGTCTTTGCTGCAATGTGTCTCGCGCTTTCTCCATTTTTATTCTTTGAACTCGCATTCGCTCCAAGACATAAGAGAAGTTTTGTTGTCATCAAATCGCAGTTCTAAAACTTTATGAGATCAGTCATCAACTTCTATGAATTCTGGTTCCCCACCATGTAGATAATTGAACCTTACGTTTTTTAGGTCCTGAAAGTTTAAATAATATTACCAAAGTACTGACCGCAACCGCGACGTGTAGCGGTGTATTCCCGAAATTATCAGCAATATTTACGTCCGCCCAATATGCAAAGATGACTATGATTAGATCGATATTCCCTCGTTGAGCATAAATATGCAACGCTGTTTGACCAGTGTGATTTTTCTGGTTGACATTCAGTTCAGAGACCTTAAAATCAAGTAGAGGAAACTAGACTATAAACAACTAATGGAACATCATGATTTATTGTCGTAAGGCAACGAAAAAACACACATATGAACCAATTTTTTTCTCCTCACCTTCAGTTCAAGCAGGGACAAGAGTGAACGTTTTTGAGCAGTCTTGTGCAAAATTGTGTCGCCTGTCAAGGCGTTTATTTCACGAAGCGCTTCTGAGTTTGCAGAAATGATATTTTCCATTTCGCTGAATTAATACGAGAGGTTAAATGCCCAGAGGGTGACATCTTCTCATAACGCTATTGAAAAAGAGTCTCACGCACATGAGGCACCATGAAGAAGACTGTTTTGAACAAACCTCAGGTTGCAGGCGTACTGTGTTAATGCATTTATCAGTGGACTGTTCGAACCTTCAGCAACCGAAGTTTGCTGCCTGGAACAACTAAAGATAATTTAGTAGTTCTTCCTTATTCTAAATAAACCGTTCAAACGTTATACTTTTTGGCTTCAAACCTTAAGTAATCTCCTTTTGCGTAATCCGCAAGAGGTTGCAAAGATCGTTTGTGGAGTAGCTGAAATATCTATAATTTATCGTTAATCACAGATTAAATATGTTTGTGGTTGTGATTTCTCTGCGATAATACCAATAATGATTTATTGAAGTACAAAGATTAACAACCAACCGACAGAATTTCCTCGTTGTCTTCGATATTGTGAAGCACGTCATTGTAAAGAATATCGTTTATTTTAAGGTCCGCACCGAGAGATAGCAACTTGGAAATAGAAGACTTTCTACCATTCTTGGCAGCAATCAACAAAGGAGATAATCCTTCGGGACGGCAAGCTTCGTCAAGGTCCCTGGAACGTAGAAAACAATAACAACAACACGCAACATAAGTAAGAATTTTTTCAGAATTTCAAATTCGCGTGCACATTTAATTCAAAGCCGTAGTCATACTTGAGATCGTTTCCATTTAAAAAAGAATCAATTCCTAGTTCGGCGGCGATGTGAACAGTGCTCCAAAGAGGACGATTACGAATTGTTGATGTTAGTTTTGTGAGCCATTCGAATGCTTCTAAAAGACAGAATAAATTATTTGTGGAATTCTGTAGGCTAGTAATCAAAAAAGTTGTCGGTAAAAAACAATACCTCTGCCAACTGGAACTTTGCTGAACAACAACAGATGAGGTTTGTATTGCTCAAATCGCACGATTGCTTCTCCCACCTTAAAACAGAATTCAATTTGATATGTAGTTCTCGTAGAAGAAATACGGACCACAATTCATTGGGTGCGTAGAAAAGAAGGAAGGATCTACGATGCTCGACACACACTACATTTGAAAGAGAGCTTCTAGTAAGATACTTACAAAACATGAAAAACTACAGATACAAACAAATGTTTAGTGTTTTTCTGGTTTTTTGTTTCACACCGGGATCTTTCTTTAAAAAGGCGTTCAATCTTAGTAATCTACTGTCATTCCCCCAAATACATGTGATATATGCATTTGTGTATATCAAACCTGTGTGTTTCGATGCAATGAATATTGTCGCAATTTCTTGTTTCTCTTGCCTCTGATTATGGTTAAAACGACGTGGTGACTTCTTTCTTCTTCCGAAGTTGTTCTGACGTAGACATCCAACGAAATACGTTTGATGGCGTCACTGCGTACTAGAAAATGAAACTCTTTTTTAATAACACGTTTCATTGTAGACATTCATTTGAGATCTTGCAAGCCAAATAACATTGATTTGCTATGGAAAAAAACGACCACAGAAATTATATTCCAGAAGAAACATCACAAAAATGTTCAAATCACCTTTTGGATAAAAACGCTCAAACTCGTCGTCTTCGTTGTCGAACGACTTCGTGGATTCAACGAACACTTCATTGAGATTTATTGAATTGTCTATGGAAAGCGTACTGAACTTCCGTGTTAGTGATGCCAAAAAGCTGTAAACGAAGGTCAATTAGAAAAAAACGTACAGACGGGCCCTTACAAAAGACGATTGCATACCGGTTTTTGACATGACACATGATTTGATTACTACACTTTTGAACTCGCTAAATTTAATAAAGCTCTGATGAATTGAATACAAGTACTTTTTCCAAGAGGATGTATATTGAATCATCAAACTGATACCTTGTCATAGCATACGAAAATACTGTTGAAACAAGTCAAAATGTAATTAAACGGGAGATGTTTATAACCTTTGCCAAATAACCTGTTTCTTTTATTCCGAACTGTTTTCCTGAAGTTCTTTTTATACAGACGGTGGCAGTGTCGCGACGCGCAAAAAGCAGATTAATTTGTCAACAACCGTCAATTAATTACAGCCCATTTTACAAGTTTGATTACCACTTTTTTAATTCATAATTCTTTTGAGAACCACTACACCAAAACATAACTAAAAAACCTAATGATGAATGATGTATTAATTTAGTTAGTTTATTGAATCATGTGTACCTTTGTGGTTTGTTTTAGAAGGCAGAAACAAAACGTAAAGCACTTTATTATTATCAGTATATGCAACATAATAAATTAATAAAGCAAAAGTTAATAATAACTTAACCCTTACCCAGAGATAAACACGAATTGATCATATTAAGGAACACAGGAAGGCACGTACAATTCAACAACAGTAGTTCTAAACGTGAGTTTCATAAATAGGCATATGATGACTACTTTACACAAAACTAATGTTAATGATCCTTCTTAAGCTTAAACATCTTTACACTTGAGTCGCTGGATGAGTTTCTCTTTCAGTATTTTTGTATCATCTCCAATGAAAACTCTGTCAGGATCTCCGGCGATATCCTTTAGAATTTGCCTGCAAGTTATTGTTTCTCAAATAAGAAATAAGAAAAATTTAAAGTAATGCGTAATTAGCTTGTGGCGAAGACTGTCTTTAGGGGCCACCGAATGAAACCCGGCAGTTTTCTGAAACAGTAGTCAGCAAGGAACTGAATAAAGAAACAGCAGGTTCGCACAGGCTTGAAAAACTTACGTATTACTATTCCTTGAAAGACTTGCCACAAAGAAATCAACATTTGACATATTTGCAATTTCGCGACCAGGCTTTATTGGGTTGTCTTGGGAGTAACTGAAAGAGGTTGTATTAGTATCACTAATTTACATACATAGAAAGTACAAGTAAACAATCATTGTTTTAGTTCATATACAACAAAAGCAATTGGGGCTTGTTTTTTTCCACATAGTTGTACCAACAACAAACTTCACAAGGACAGCAGATAATATGCGAAGTATTTTTCCATCGACAAAGTCGCGCAAGCAATTCAAAATAAATAACGGTACCCGTCTGAAATGAGCACAACGATTGTTTCTCCTTCTTTCCTTCTCGACGATAGTAAATGAATTGCGCTTTCTAACGCTGCTCCGATATATGTAGTTCCTAAAACAAATTTTTACATAAGAAATATGAGATTTGCATGCCTAAACAAATAGTGAGACGACTAAGTAGCAAATGGCTAACCTGTGAAGTGTCGTACTTGACCAAATGCCCTCATTAGTTGTGTTTTCTCTGTGAACTTGTCAAATGTCCATTCTGTTTTCTGTAGTTTGTAGCCGGCGAATTGTAACAAGGCAACACGGTGAGACTTTTCCGACACATCAATATTGCCAATGAGGCTCAGTAACAATTGCTAAATAATCCAGATTATGGTTGGTATGAGTTATGTTGAACCCGTGCCAGCTCTAATTAGAATTCAAGTTGAAACAAGACTGGAACCTTTTGTTTGTCGTATGCAGATATAATCGAACCGGAGGAATCGACAATAAACAACACGTCGAGTGAACATAGATCATTATTCCCGCCAATTGCACCTTGTTCAACATTCCGGGCAGCGAATAGGCGAGACAAGTTCCTTTTTCTGGTCGTTTTTGATAAAGTTGTACTCGCCTAAGGTGTTGTTATTAGTAGGGATATGTTGAGTGCAGTGAAAGGTACACGGTTAACACACATATTCTTATGCCGATTAGTTTCAGTATTGACACAGAACAAGTTACTTTTCTTACCTTGGGAGTATTCGTTATTGTTGACGTCCTTGGTTTAATAGAAGTTATGCTGGACGTTGTTGTGCGAGGAGTTGTCGAATGTTGATTTGAAGCCGTTGGAGTCAATTTACGAGTGGTCTTCAGTGTTATTTCGTCAACATCCTCGGTTGCAGTTGTCTCTTCTACTTCAATAGAAGTGGTTCGACGACGGAACGGCGATACTGTCTTTCTGTAATTTTCTTGTAGTTTTCAAGATTGTAAGTCAATAAAATTGGCAGTTTGACCTAACAAAGAAGCACTACTATTTATACCTCGTCGTTGTGGGCGCTGCAGTGGAAGTACTTGTGCTTGTGCTCGCCGGTTTCTTGATAATCTTTATTATTCTCTTTTTCTTGGCTATCTAAATTTTACAAAGTTGAACATTTCGATGCCAAACAGCTTTTGGTTTTAAATCCAGTTTTCATTGTAATTACGCTTGTTGGTGAAATAGTCACTCACTTGAGGTGTTGTTGTTGTGGTACTGAATTGAGTAGTAGTCGTCGGACTTGAGGTGCTCTTTTTCTTCCAAACTTTGCGAATCTTCTTCACTCTGTAATTGCATAACGCCTGAATGGTCATAATCCTTTGCCTTTTCTTTGTAACGCTAATTTTTTTTATAAAAACCTAAAAATCTTGTTTCAATTAGTTAACATACTGCTGATATATTAACAAACTTGATGGTTTTCTCCCTGGTTGTGGTCGGTGGTCTCGTTGTTGTCTGTGCCGTTGCTCTTGTGTGTTTGGTCGTATGTCTCGTGGTCGAGGGTTTGGCTGTTGTTTCTGATATTCTGATGTTTTTCGCGGCCACAACTTGTTCTGCCGATATAGGTCGCTTAGAAGAGCTCTAAAGTAAATCACATATAAGTAACCTTTTTGCCGAGACATGTTGCCGTCTAGAAGACTTAATAAAGTTTGTATTGACGAGCAAAAATTATTTAGTACACATATTGCGACCTACCGCTTTCTGTGGTATGGTCTGATTTACTGCAACTGGTGTATTTGCCTGTCGAATGAATTTAGTGGTTGCCTCTTCGACTGTGTTTCCAATTTCCGCTTCAGCCTAAACATCGTGAACATGGTGGTAACTTGTTGATTGACCAGTGTCACAGAGAGGGAACAAAACACACCAGCACTTTTTTGGATCTCCATCCTTACATAAGTATTTGCACACAAAAGAATCACCAAGTTTTCGCTGATGTCGATCAGTGGTATGTACTTTTGTCCGTTTGAGCAAACCCGTGATGCTTCTACTTCTTTGAGGAGTGCAGCTCTCAGGCGCGGCAATTCAGTAGGGCTAGAAGGAAAGTGAAGATTACCTTTGGATCTTGTTCATAGATTGTAATTATCTCATCAGTTGTTCAACATTATTTTTGGTACCAAACAGACTTCAGTCTTTTTTTAGGAGATTTATCTGGTTTTGTTTAGTATATGCTTGTTTTGTCCAGTATTTGCTGGTTTTACCCAACTAGAAAGTTTTTAATAAAATTGTCGAAGAGACATGAGAACTTTATTAATTGCTGTTATCCTTTTCTCGTGGGAGCATTTTCACCTACTTCACGCGTTATGCGTGAAAACCTTTGCCTTTTAAACACTTCGCAACTGGTTCTCTGTGGACAAGACATCAGCAATACAAAGTACTGTATGCACAAACCGTTCTTGTGTCTGGGATTAATTATGTGAAACTTAGGAATCAAATATATGCTACGGGTTGAATGAATACAACATTTTGTGGTTAGTCCCACCAAGAGGGTTGGTTATATCCCCATGTTCTATATTATGTGCATCTTCCTCAAAAAAAAAGAACAAGTTTCCGTAGATCAACAAAAGAGGAAGTTTAAATCAAGATTGTGTTTCGATATTTGTTTGACTCATTTCAGACTGGACGAAACTAGTTTGAAACCGGGGTCAGCGAAAATAATTTGTTTGTTTTCAATCGAGCTTCTTTACTAGTCTCAAGGATATAATGAAAAAGAAACACAACTATGAAATAAAGCAAATCAAAGAAATTAGCACGAACCCATAGGTATCATCCTTATTTCCAGCAATCCTCTGCATTTCCGGAATGAATCCATCAGAACCAACACTAACTACCATTATTTTGTATTCCTGTAAATTATTTATAACATCGACTGATACAACGCCAGGTGACAATAATGAACACAGCAAAAAAGGAAACCATATCAAGACCCTACCTTCGATCTTAAATTATCACTAGTTTTTAGTGGATCATCAATTGATAGCCCATCAGTGAACAAGACGATCAACTTCTTCGCAGAACTCCTGAACTTGTGTTTTATTTCCACTGACGTACTCAATCCGTTGTAAGGCAAAACATGCTGACTATTATGAAAATTCTTGACTTTTATGATATTTGACAAATTGGTTGATATATATTGCAGTGTTCAAATGTTATGCGTGTTACATTTATGCTTCATTTGACTTGCCTGGCTCCCCGGTCCTCTCGAGAAAGCTCGCTGTCTGCCTTACGGAGTGCGTATCTGAAATCAAACGAAACCATAACAAAACAAAACGTATAGAAACAATAAATTCACCACTAATGAAACGGAGGAACCACAAGCATGATAACTCACCCAGTTCTGGTCACTCCACTTTGGAAGGTAATATGCTTTAATCTTCCAATAACTTCAGACGACGAGTTCAGTTCATTTAAGGGAAATTCTGTGATTGGATACCCTGCGTACCTGAAAAATATTTGTGTTTTTGACTTCCTATTGGAGTTGTGCTATTAACAAACAACATGGTAAAACAACTGACTGAATAGTGGTGACTCTGACTGCGCTCTTGTCGATTGGTAATGCATCAGAAAGAGCAACTGTCCATCGAACATGTTCTTGATAGATCTCTTCAATACTCCCAGAAGTATCCAGAAGGAAGGCCACGTCGAGGATAGGTGGGCAGGGATCTGAACCGTTTGTCATCAAACCATCACATCAAATCATTGAAACAATTATAAGCACAAGAACCCTTTACTGGCACTCCCCTCGTTTCCTCGGGAAAGTCTGAGGCAAAGTAATTGTAAAAAAGTTATGCAATGAGAGGAAGTGGTAGTTCAGGATTCCATCCTTTCTGATTAAGTGTGAACTTGCCGTCTTCTTCAATTCCTGAACCCTCACCGGAGCCTTCCTGCCCGTTTGCAGTCCACAACAACGGTAATAAAACAAGAAAATGCGGAAACATCTGAATACAGAGATTACTTGACCTATCAAATTTGAGGAGAATATACAACGAATCAACAACAAGTATGCGTCAGATAGAACACATGAATTTTGTTAGTTGTAAACAAAATTTAAGAAAGAGTGGTACTAGGCGACAGCCAAGACTGGAAGATTTAAAGATTTAAGGATACGCTGCAGACTTGAGCCTGATCCTCAGAATGGCTCAATGTAGACCTGGTATATGCCCTATTGCGGGGGAATAACGCCCCCGCCCCTTCCCGACAGCAGTCCTGCAGGTATGAACGGATCAGGTCTTTTATCCAGCAAACAAGTATGAGAGCCGAGAAGAAAGATATATAGCAAATTACAGCAAACCGCTCTAAACTAACAATCTCGCGTAAGGCATACACTCGAGAATGCTCAAGAGACTGAATGTTGTGACTTGGCACTGTACAATGAAATCGGCATTGTTTCTTGTGTGCTCTCAAAAGATGTCCATGGAAGTGCTTTCAATACAAAGTTGAGCACTCTACAGTGGACCCTCTATGACAAAAATAGACCACAATATAACAAAACTTCAGACAGATTGTCAAAAGTGACATTGATGAGCAAGCTGATTATTTGCTACATCGGAGTTAGCGAGTGAGCCGAGCTAGCTCTTTTTAGTTTTCATCGCAAATTCTTTAAAAAAATACCGCTTTTTATGTGATTCAATCGCTAAGACAATTGACATCTTATTAGCATTCGGCTCGCACATCCAAACAACTTTTTTAGTTATATTCAATTATGAAGGAGCTCTTCCACTTCAATCTAAATTCCCGTCTTTTTACGGAACGCGGCGGCGCCGTTTACAATATCCTTGCTGCGACAGTATTGCAATTCATGTTTCGTATCCATCTAAATAACTAATTGTAAGGAGACCGGCCTTACACATTTGCAAAACAGACATAATTATTTTCGAAGCACATTTGTACCTAGGAAAAGGGATCTAAATTAGCGAAATTATAAAGCAATATGAATCAAAAATTCCACCGCGATCTCAAAAGCGCAAGGCTCTTAAAGCTTAAATCTTGCATGTTTTTCCAGTCGTGCCTGTACAAGGGACGAAATGTTAAATAAATTTTTCTATTATTCTCAAAGGTGGGGCTTTTAAACACGAAATGTAATTAACTGGCCGGGTTAGTGCGCTTTATCTGTTCTTTCTTGTTCACAATCAGACGCTAATATCGTGCCTTCATGGCATGCACATACTCATGAGCACGAATTCTAACGAACTTATGTATTATTTTACTGTTCTGTTTTCGTGTTTCTTTGGATTAGTTGAAAGATATCTCATGGTTCCATGTATTCTATGAACAGTGTTTGATGCTTTGCAGAGAAGTGTTCTTCCTGAAAATAACACACTGTAAAATTTACGAATCCTGTTATATTGTTGCGAGAGGTCATCTGCCTTCTTTGTTTGGATTGCGTTTTGTTTGAAAAAAAAATCGTTTTCTGATATTTTACTTCATAAATTGAATGTCACAATCATGCGAACATTCACGTAGGCGTGCTGAAAGGGGCCTGATTCGACGTTTCCCTTCCTGGTTTATATTGGACCAGCTGAAAGAGACCTAGCGGTTTGATGAAGTTGATTTTTTGGAACTCTAAAGATTTTTGATTTTTGAAACTCTAAAGGAAGTGAATTTATTGTGGTAAAAAGCGATAAACATTTTTCTCGTTACAAAATCATGTTCCTTTATGCTCTTTTGTATGGGTTTTGCTACTATTCAGAGGATGATGTTCCTGATGTTAAACAACGCAATCAACCATTCAACTATTTATTGCACATAAAAGATAACAATATAATGTGCGTAGCTAAGAAGCGATAAAACAAAAAAGACTACGGTAAACGGTGTTAACATCAAAACACAATGACAGCTAACAACAAACTACCAGGTAAAAAAAATGTGGCTCAACTAAAGATAAATGAAGCTCGGGAGCACGAGATGTCTTACAAGGAAACCGTCAACATCGTCTTTCTCTTTAGAGCTACAAACCACACAGTATTGTAGAAAATATCTCGCTGAACAACTTTGTCCTAGAAAACTTGCGCCAATATCTTCTCTAAAAAATTACGAGCCTTATAGCCGAATCATGAAAAATTTGCCTGATTAAGCTTTTTTCACATGGACTTTTTTCACAAATTTGCCTGATTAAGCTTTTTTCACATGGAAAAATTACGAGCCTATCTTCTATATAATGTGGTTAGGTAGCTCAGTCGGAGATTTGTGGGTTTACATGTTAGAGGTGATAGGTTCAATTCCAACTGATGTTTTGGTCTTCTGAAAAGCATTTTGAAAATTAAACAACGGAATCTTATTATATAAAGGAGAAGAGTTTACTTTTTTGTTCGTTTTTTTTGTTTGTGGCTCCAGGACGAAATCAATTCATAAAGAAAATATGTTCCCAATCGAAGTAGAACACACAAAATCTTTGCCTCATGTGGGATTCGAACCCACAGCAGCACACCAGTCCAACGCTCTACCTGTTGAGCTATGCTAGCTTATGAGTCGAGGATCTCATAGGAGATAGACGAGCAAGTGCATTAGCAAATTTGCATGACTTGCAAAACCCTTGAAGTCCCGAGCCACATTATACGTTTCCACATAAACGTAAATGAACGTCTTTTTACCTTTGTAGAAATTCCTTTCTTTAAATAGGGTAACACTCGGCCGAAGGCCGATTCCTCCAGTAGGAGAAGAGCCCGTAGGGCTCTTCGAACGGCTGGTTTCCTAATAAATTACATTGCGTTTTGAACAGTTCTTGTTTTCTTTATCTATCAGAAACAAAAAAAAAACGGATTAATATTGGTGAAATTAAGTAATAAAATGAGTGAAACATAGGTGCTAATTTGGCACAATGAGTGTCACATGCTTTATGAATATGTTAATACCCAACATGAGGATATTTGATAAAAATAGACCATGCCACGTTTTTCATACAAAGTTTTGTTTGAAATATTCTATGTTTTTTTTTTAATTGAAATGTGTGACAATGAAGAAATATCGGAACTTGCAACCATCGCTTTTTATTTACTTCATAGTGTATAAAAAGAAAGACGAAACGATTCATCAGCTGGCATTTGTGAACCACATATTTCATATTTAATATGCTTATGTTTCGTATGGTAAGCGAACGTTTCCATTTCAAAATAGCAAAATTATTCGCATATTGCAGACATCGATCAAAAACTGTTCGGTTGTCACCCATTTAACTCATAGCGTGGGTAGTATATTGCAACAATGAAACCATTCATTTTGGTTCATCTGTTTTCAAAAGTAAGCGGCTTATCTGGTCGTCATGCCAAAAACCGACAATATCTAATGTATTACTTTTTGTGGACGCAATGAAATTGTCACGAGGTTCCGGTACAAAAGCAACCGGAAGCAGTTCAGTAGCATCTCGTTTTCTGTTCTGCAGTACTACGCGTTTTTGGCACAATAACTTTCGTCCTGGAATGTCCGGGATATGCATTCCATTAGTCAAACAAACCCACGTTCTAGCTTTTGTTTTCTCAAAACGGGTCTAAATTAGGAGGACAATTATACATGACGTCAGTTCAATCCGAATACACTTTTAGCTGACAGTGAAAGCAAAGTAAATAAACGACATTTAGGGAAAATAACTCGTGACCTCAACGAATGCAGTTGTTCAAATATATCCATGCATCTTGTTGCATATAAAGCTCGCTTCAAAGGAGCAACAATACCACAGTTGCAGTCCTCCGCCCCAGTAGCTTCTGCCCACAACCTCCTCGGTTTATGATACAATTTACAGTAATCGTCCGAATTAATAACGCTGTCTTTTAGTTTCCGCATTTTGTCCGAATGGGCAGACATTAGTTTTTTTCTAAGCACTGGCACAACAACACAGTTGACTGAAAAATGCAGCAACATATTGGAAATTAAATCCATCAAGTGCTATTACTTTCGACCTAAGCGTAAGCTCGCCAACACTAATGTGAAATAAAAAATATTGTTAGCCAGGTATACCTACGTTCCCTCTTGCTGTTGGTATAATCAGTTTACCAAACTGTGTTAGTAATAAAATGCCTTTTCATAAAAATGATAAGAAGTCAGGTAATCCTTAGTTCAGCATTTATTTGCTATTTGCCGTAAAAGATAAGGTGCGCTCGGCTCACTACTTAAGCTAGTAAAGGCGAATTTAGCATGCAAGAGCACTTTCACTTTGACATAAAAACGTGAATCAGAGTTTGGCCATGATGTGCGACCTTTTTGGTCAACTCTTTGTGACCAGCCTAGACTAAAAGGTGACTGAAAGTTAAACAAAAAATAACCCGCACGCGCAGCCGAGTTCGCTACTCTAATCTATTGACAGCGTTATTTACAAAGCGGTTTTATCGAAGATAGCAAACATCCTCTGGTTTCATAACAAAACCCAGGAAATACGAGTAAGACATCTCATTCATTCTATACAACTGTCCTTTTACGATTGTCTCGATTCTTGACTTTGCGTCGCAATTTCTTATTTTGAAAAATATTCTTGAAGCAAATCTTTCCATTTCAGGAGAAAGCGAGGAAAATGCAAATCCTCTTCGTTTGCGCCATCGTTGCCGGTACGTTTCTAATTATTTACTGTTTTACTTTTAAATTAACACCCTTTATTAAAAGAACTCTTTAGTGCTTCATATTTTTTCTATAAAAAACGCACGTTTGTGTATTTGCAAGGACACCTGTCACCTCGTGGGATACCTTGTGAACCAACTTAGCAGGATTATTTGTGAGAATAGCATTGTATCGGCAACTTATTGTTATCATTTTTTATTATGAAACCAACCAAGTGGTTTTTCAGTGGCCGCGGCCCAGTTCCCAGCTGCCGACAAACAACAGATTATTGACGTGAGTGTTCTTTTTCAACAAACAAAGTACTTTAAAACTCGTTAATTCATACATGTGTAGTAATGGTCTATTGGTTAACAATCAGTACAAGCGTCGACCAAAGGAAACACTAGGACACCGCGCTTCACAACGTGAGAGATCGCGGTTACGGAGAATGAAAGATCTTATTTAATTAATATTCAGGAGCACAATGCTCTTCGCTCTTCAATTGCAAAGGGAACTTTTACTGCGAAGGGAGTAGCAATGCCCTCTGCGGCCAACATGAAGAAGGCGGTAGGTATATTTACTATACTTAATTTCTGACAATGTTCGATCCAGAGGGTTTGCATTGTATGGTTATGTAGTTATACCCATAACTGCAACCATAGGTAGATCTTGATATAAGGCGACTTGAAACTGGATGATGAATTATGAAATTGTAATCAGCAATTCAGGTGTGGAGCACCGCTCTGGAGTCTTCTGCCCAGGCTGTTGCCAACAAATGCAAATTTGAGCACAGCGGAACCAGTGGAGTCGGAGAGAATCTGTACATGAGCTGGTCATCCGGAGTCAACACAATTACTGGAAAAGGTTCAACACATGCTGTTTTAACAACTTGGCATGGGTTTCATCGTTAGTGTTCTTTTGAGCAATGTGAGAATTTAGGCAAGGCCGCTAGCCAGGCTTGGGCCAAGGAATTCCAAGATTATGGCTGGAGCTCAATCTACTTCGACATGAACGTGTTCAACTCCGGAGTCGGACATGCCACACAGGTTAAACTTTTAACACGAAACATTCAGAGACTGATCTCCCGTTCATGTATTCTTGTTGTGTTTATTATCCCATAGTCAGTCTTTATTCATTTAGATGGCCTGGGCTACTTCAAACCAAGTCGGATGTGGTGCTGCATTGTGTGATGGCCAAAAGACAGTTATCGTTGTCTGCCAATATAAGGCCCAGTTAGTTTTGCTCTCATTAGTCGTATTTATCGGATATTACTATGAACATGGTATGAGAAAACTCTTATAAGATTATCATGTATGCAGAGAATGCATAGCACTTAATCATTCTATGGTGATCACAATCTTTGACTTTTCAGAGGAAACTATCTCAACACCTACACCTACAATGCCGGCGCATCGTGCTCGCAATGCTCCTCCAGCTGTGATCAAAACACCAAGCTCTGCAACTAATCAATCCTTTCCCACATGGACCCCATCGTCAATATTTCTTGCGAACATAATATAATGTGATAATAAATACGGGCATTAAACTGTTGCTTCTGCTTTGAGTAACATCACACAACAACCACACAAAATATCCACGTCTGTGACTAAATCCGCCTAATAATGTCTAAAATGTGACTAATAGTGTCTACCATTCAACATTGGGCTTCATTTTTTGTACATATATCAGAGAGGGCACCGAAAAAAAGTTTCTGGGCACCGAAAAAAAACGTGTTTCTGCTTGGTTTGAAGGAAATCTAATGCAACCACTAAATCAAGCATGCCCAAAAACCCAAACAAAATGATTTTCAGTATAAACATTAAAAAAATTACATAATTACAATAATTTTAATGACGCCAAATTGTAAGTCAAAAAATGAACTCCAGAGTTCGCACAAACCATTCGCATCATCTTGTAGATCTTTTCATGGGGAGAATTTCTGTGAAAAAAGTTGCGGCTTCTTGAAGTGCGCCCGAATGAGCTGTTTTGGTCCCTAGCGTACCCCTTCAACTTTCGCCCCTAACGTCCTTCGTAGTAGGCCTAAATTTATAATTTGTTTACAGAAATTCTCGCCATGAAAAGACAAGAGTGGATGGCTTGTGCGAACTCCGGACTTCATTTTTTTTTACAAAGTGGCGTAATTAAAATTAATTAAAATTAATTTTTTTTTATAATTTATGCTGAAAAGCATGCTGTTTGGGTGTTTTTGGGAATGCTTGATATAGTGGCTGCACTAGGTTACCTCTAAATGAAATAGAAACACATTTTTTTTTACCCCTGCCTCAATACTTATGACGCGGCATTTTTTGGGATTTTATTTATTAAATAATTAGTGCAACAATTTCATTGCCTTTTCTTTCTCAATGTATGTCGGAAATGTGCACCGCAAAGCATGTGTTGAACCTGTCTTCTAAAAGTCTTTGTTTTCATTATCATCATTTTTCTGCCTGCATATTCTTGGTCTTTTAGTTAGGTGTGTTTGATACATATCATCTTATTTTTTTAATTCTGTTGCAAAACGGCTCGATCTTTAGTTTCTGGCTGTAAATGTCAATTTTCGGTTGATATGCAAATATTTTGTGTTATAAACTTTGTTCACCACGCGGAAAAACAATCCTTTTGACGAATGTAGCAATTGAAGCTCTGAAAAACAGTCGTGGTTTTGTTGTTATAGAAATTCCAAATAAAAACCGCTTATGCGGATATGCATATGATAATGAAGCAGTCACACTGTTTTGAAAGGATAGGGAGTAAAACAGAGAACAAAACGATTAAATCAACGGGATCGATGTTCGTTTCGTTCCCGATATTGTTGTGGGTGGTTTTTGTGTTTTGAAATGGGATTACTTAACATCGTGCGCATAATCTGTTCCATTTTAATTTCAAATTGTAGGTGAATTTGTTTATAAACCATACGATTGGTTGTGAGACAGAATTCTGACCCGGACAACCAGGAATCTTTTCAAGCTTAACTCTTACAGTTTCCATCACAAATTGACAGACTGTGCATAAAGAAATTGTTTATTTTCATGTTTTCTAGTTGTTGTCTTTTTGAGATTAGCATGCGCATGTTTCAGTTGATAAAAGACTGCACTCACAATGATGCACTATGCTATGTATTCTATCAGAGACCCTTACGTTTCTGCATGTCCTGAAGCAGATGCCCTCAGTGAACTTGCATCACAAACAAAGAAAAAGACAGGCAAATTTATGAGGAAGCTTGCGAAAGCATTCAAGAGGGCGACTGAAGACTATCATATGTTTACCCCCAGGCAAACGGTGAGCTTTATTATTTTTTCAGAATCCAGAAAATTGTTTATACGAGAAACGCAGTTATTAATTTATATGTGTTACATGATGAAACGTCCCCGTTACATTTTTGTGCGGCTTATTAAAAAGAAGATAATTATTGGTACGTGATCTTATGTAGTCTATGGAATTATCCATAGAGAAGAATCGAATAAACGCAAAACAAAATTCAGGCAGGTGGTGGCGTGATGGTTTACCGTCGTCCAACCACTAATGATGAACAAGCAACATTTTGCGAAGCCTCTTCCTCCCAAAAGTACGTTCCACATTCTCATTTCAGTTTCTCGTTAGCTTTAGAATTGTGTGCAATGGACAAATGCATTGATAGCAACTTCAACCTGTTCAATTCGGTAAAAGAGACATCGTTCAGGAAGCGACATTCTTCATCGATTCCTGTGATTATTGAGGAAGACGAAGGTAATATAATTATTTTTACGTGTTCAGTTCTTCCCCTGAATATGAATTATATGAGAACTTCAAGTCACTATAGTTAAGAAAGTTCCGAAAAAGAATGAATCGTAACATTTCCTTTTGCAGGCAGTGATACATTCAGCGATAACAGCACATGCGAAGCGCCACTTATTTCTCTTCGGGAAAACGGCGATAAGCAGCCACAGCAGACGGTAAACGGACAGAAATTGACAAATAGCATGGGAAAACATTGATTTTCGAGTATTGTGAATCTCTAAAAGGTACATTCGCGAGTTTTTGGGGAGATCCGGCAAATATAAAGCGCGCCACATGCTAAGCGACCTTAGCGGCTTAGTGAGTTGTAAGATAGTCAATGTGATTTCCTTTCACATACTCCCCAACGATAATTATTTCTCAAGGTGCAATATCTAAAAGAACAAAACATGGTCATTTATAGACCATTTCTCCTGACGTTCCTATCTATCGTAATGCACAAACATTTTGTTACATGTATTATTCTGATGAGTGAACATCCGATTGTGAGCTGTTCAGAGGTGCAAAGGCCGATTCCATTGATTATTTATTTGAACGCTTCTGATCACATGTTTCCTTAAATAAATAAAAACGGATTTTTTTTTTTGATACGAAATATCAAAAAAAAATAAAATAAGTCTATTGAGTCTAAGTGCTAAATGTAAAAACAAATTCAGTTGTTTGATGTGTGTACTGGTAGAGCTGGATTTCCCCCGTAATTTTTAATAATTGTCCTTGGGTCTTTGTAAAACCGACCCAAATAATTGCTAGTTGGTGTACTAGGATTGTTTACTAATATGATATAATGGAGTTAGAGACGTTATTAAATGTTAACGATTCTTGTTTATGCAGAAGACTTCCACTGGACGAAGCGCACACTATGTGGGGCACATGAACGAGACACTTAATCGTAACGACTGCAACTCAGCCAATTTTCACATTTAAGACTTTTGAAAAACGCAATAAATTATTTATTTTATTACAGTGTAAAGCATTACCGCATGTTCTCAGATGGAAATCAACCATAGAAATCAATACGCTCATAAGCATTTCATTTATTGTCTGTCACCAATTCTGAACAGGTCCTCGAGGAACCTTGTGAAGAAGAGAATATGCCTCGGTTTTTTAACTTTCCTCATTGACCGAAACATATTCAGGGTTCACATGTTACTTTCTTAAACGTCGCATCATCGTTCATCTCAATTTTTGTAATAATACTCTTGTTAAAGGAGCGAAGGTCAATTATATTGATTGCTCATTTACACCTAATGAACCTAGTGTTTCTATTAATAAGAATACAACGTGTCTTTTCTCAAGATAACAGAAGACTACACTGTCAATTATTGGTCGAAAAGACTGCTGACATGTCTCCAGAAAACAACATTGCGGATGCATTAGACAGCGTTGATAAGCATACGATAACGCATTGCTTGCACGTTCCTGCTTTCCATGATTTCCAGATCCACTCTTTACAGTACCTCACTATCTCGTATTATTCCATTATGATCATATAGTCATTTCTTAAAGGTTTCCCATATTTCACCAATGGTGTGGCCCTTTTTGTGATGATCAAAACATCCCGTATGCAGTTTCACACTCCGAACTTCATTCATCTTTCAACCACGATTCCACTGTATCAGCAGTCGGCCTAATATACGCGCTACAAAAGTTCTGTTACTGAACTGGCGTTACGTATTATTGTAGATGAACCTTGCATATCTGGAAACCAAGTGCGCGTTGGCAACATTCAACATACATCCGGTTCTTGGCTCTGACAAGAAGTGGGAATCTTGACCGCAAGCAGTCTTTCAATGAACAGTCTTTCAATTTTACGCACTTTTTTTTTACTGAGGAAGGTAAGATGAAGCCGCCGCTAATCATTTTCTGAAAAGACTCTGACTGTTTCTTCCATCGATTCATCAAACCTTCGCCGGGGGCTCCCCAGGTGGCCAGGTTCTCTTGCTTCGACACTGCCTAGACATCCTCACCATTCATCACATGTTCATCCGTCTTGGAATCTACTTTTACATACAGTACAAAAAAAAAAGAAATCCCTGAGAATTGGTAATGCATAGAAGCTGGCATGAACGAAATATAAAAAAGACTAATGAACCCTTAGATGTTTGTGTGTTCATGTAGATGAGTTGTTCTCACATTGTGGCATATCCGTATTGGATGAAATACTTAATTGTGAGCAATTCAGCGGAGATTCGATCGATTGTTGGTTCGACAAAAATATTGCTGACACGTGAAGAGAAAAAATCTGGCACGTGCGTATTGACAGCGTTGATAAGTATGCGAAATATCCATATATGTATAAGGCATTGCCCGTGTCCGGTTTCAGAATGTCAAATTACAGTAAGCTACTAGTCCGCTACGTAATTCCTTTTAAAGAAACATACTACCTTTTATAGGGAGACTATCGAAGAATAAAAATATTAAAGCTAGAACTGCCCTTCACAGCCCCGTCCGCCAGGTGTGCACTGGACCGCATACTTCATAAATACTGCAGCCCTTTCATAAAACATAAAATTGCACACTTCACCGTTAACACCACACTCGTTGCGACCCATCGCTATGTGATATTATAAGTCAATAGGCCGTGTATATATGTGTATTATTTAAATTCCACAACTCAAAAAACAAGAGCAGACGAACGATCACGGGATAACAGAAGGCTAAGCAGTTAAATGTCCATCTTTGATTTCTAACATGTGGCCGGGAACAAAAATGCTGCGGTTTCTTCTGATAACAGAAGACTACGCAGCTAAATGTCGACTGCGTTGATATGTCTGGGAAATGATAGATAAGGCACCGTCTACGTGCGATTTCCAAATGTCACTTACAGTACACCACTAGTTAGCTATATAATAACCCCAATAAACCAACACAAGGAAGTCGTAGAGGCTAAAGAACAGATACTCCAGCCATGTAACCAAAGAAATCCAGAATACTCTTTGCGGGATGTGCAATGGAAGAACACTAATTAAACGTAAATATATGTCGACCGTCGTTCTAAAACATTGTTAAGCAAAGCTAACATTGCTGTTTTGATCCATTGCTCAAGTGTATGCCCGTAAACCAAGGAAAAAATGAGGTTGAAATATGTTTCAATACAGAATGTTAGAATTGTTTAAGATGCACAACACCTTTCTTTCATGAAATGAAACAATCGATTGTGATTACTTCAGAGGTGCGAAGGTCAATTCTACTGATGGTTTATTCAAAACCGAATTGGTTGTTCTTTAAATTAATATCAAACGTGTCGTATTTCCCGATAACAGAATGCTACGCCCTGAACTATTAGTTGTGCCTGCTAACTGTGAACAGGAGCAAAAACACTGTTGCGGATCCATAAGGGAATTTGCAGAGTTGTTAAGTATGCGAAATACCGGAAGATAAGGGATTGTTTACGTGCGGTTCGGCACGTGCCGTCACAGTACTATACAAGTTCGATGTGCATATATAATAATCTTAAGGCGTCCGGGAATGTTTTACACACATTGCAGCTCATTTTCTGTGTACTAAATTTTTAAATTTATTTATTTTGTTTCAAAAGACAGTCAAAACTTCGTGTGATTAAAAATGGGTATGAATAGCCGAAAATCTGCATTTTCATTTGTATTTGTACCTATTATTTTGTAATTTTCCATGAGGCGAGAAATACAAAAAAAATGACATCAATGTTCATATATTTGACAAGGTCACATATTTGACTGCTGTTTGACTTCATTAAAAAAATACAGAATATACATGTTAGCCAACCATTTATGCGTAGCCATTTTTTTACATTGTCTGCTTTACATTTTTTACTTTGTTTGAAATCTTGACTTTTGCAAAGTCCATCGATATTCGAATTTGAAGCCCTATGCAATTAGGGCAGTGTAGATTTTCTATTTAGGTTTTGTCATCTAACGGTAACATTATTCCATGTTTGTATGGTATAAAGTGGTTTTATTATAAATTGAATATTTCGCAACGTTAGTACGTTTAATAAGCCGCCTTAATCACTCAGAAAATTGGGACCTGCCTGTATGTATGACAAAAATCCGAAACTACGCGTGCCTTGCAAATTCCACACTTTTTGCGGTTTTGTGCATAAATTTTTTTCCTCATAACTAGGCGAAAATATGGGGAAGGAAGGCTAAAACATACTATTTGAGTAACAAACCGGAATCGTTGTGCACGTGGTTTGGTTATTTTCCGGTGTTGGAGAAGCGAGCTAAAGAAAGAGTAAAAAAGTATAATTTAAAATTCCGGCAAAAAGGCAGAGATTTGACGCGTGGATGACAACTAATGCAATCCAACAACAGCGAGACGGTGAGAAAGGCTTTGAAACAAGGCACCATTTTGACTCACTGAAGTACACATATGGTGTGAGTACGATTAGTCAGTGAAATCCAGAGGGAAATTTCCTGTCAATTTCTATGAATATAGCTTAAAAACGTGTTCAGGCGCAAATTCTTCTGTTTTTCTTCAGGATCCCCTGCTCTTTTTCGTTCTTAAACACAATTACGATGACATCAATTTTGTTATATTGTTATATTATATGCGGCATGTAAGAAACTCCTGATTGTGATCATTTCAGATGCGCGGTTTCAAAGCGGTCCGTTATTTATTTCGGGGATCAATGGGATCAAGTGAACCGGATCGATGCTTCCATAAATAAGTATGAAACGTTCTGCTTCTCTGATATCAGGCGACTACAAATTATTTAGTCTTTGGCTTCCGACATGTGGCCAGAAATATATAAAAAAAATGTTGCTGAGTGTTTGGAATTTAAAGGGTTGATAAGCGTAAGAAATATCGAAAGATAAGCCATTTCCCTTCAGTCTTTCAAATTACGGTACGCTACTGTTCTCGCTACTGTGCAAAGGTCATCACTTTCAAAAGTCAAGAAAGCTTCCCATTTTTATAAGGCAGCATGCATAACATTTGTATTCTGTTCTCTCACAAGCCTTTATACTCGTTATATTTCATTTTTAGAATTGGAAAATTCTAGTCACTTCCGAAAGCGCTCTGTGCTCCAATCGGGACCTTACATTTTCTATTTTATTTGTAACATCCATATAGATATGGCGCAAATCAATCTAGTGCTCTCGATTCAAGTTTGCATTGCCTTGATAATTTTCCAGAAATTTAGGTATGAGGTTGCTGCTTCTCTTTGCTCTATGCTTGGGCGCCTCGGCCTGGTACTATGGACGTGATTCTCCGGATGATTTTTCCGTCGGAGGCGTATTCCCACTGCCCGCTGACCTCACATACTCCACGGTATGCATACTGTGTATTTATATTTACCGATTGTTATACAGCACCGTGAATATAATGCAATTCCCTCTTATGCTCGTTACGAGAAATGAGTCACCTCAAATCGTTCACTTTTTCGTTTAATGTCCAACCAAATAGAACAGAGAAACTTATGGTACACTAGGATGAATATGCCTTTTTGTTACTTGACGATACAAAATAATTAGTAACATTCCAGGAGAACTATACAATCCACCCGCAGGGAATGAAAGTTGATGCCCAACAACACAGCGGATGTGATATCATCATGAATATGACGGATAGATATTGTACGTTTGCTTCAAATCTATGTAGACGCAGGCGATTTCCTCTACACCGTTTTCGCTGGATATTTTATCAAATAACAACCACTCCTTTTTCAGTAAACAAGTGGATGTTCCCTTTCCCAGTGACCGTGAAGAATCCCGTTACAACCTATACCGTGTTCTTCTTCATTTCTGAAGCGTGCCCGGCCGATGTTCCACAGGCAGACATGAACGAAACCTGTAAGATCATGTTTATATATTTAATTGATTCAGATACTAGATACATAATTGTCAACGTGAAAGAAAGTATTTGTTAAAATGAATTGTGGAAGCTCTGCGTTTCCGCTCTATAGTTTAATTGTGGCCGGTTCAAATGTAGTATTTCAGATGCAATTCGTATGACGAACACACATGCCACGGTACAGGCCCAATCAGTTTGGGGAGCGCTGCGAGCGATGGAGACCTTCTCACAGCTTATCTATTTCGATGAGGCAGTCAGTGCGGTACGCTGTGATCAAACGTTTAAAAATTAGAAGAATTCTCATATTATCCAAACAACTGTGAGGGCCATGCCGTTAATAGTAGAGCATAAAGAAACACATTTTTGATGATTTCTTCAAATTTAGTACAAAGTCCGCTCTGCGTCGATCAACGACTCTCCTCGTTTCCCATGGAGAGGTCTTATGCTCGATTCTTCCAGACATTTCCTGACGACGAAGATCATAAAAAGACAACTGGTTAGTAACTTCGTCATCGGCTTTAGAATTCAGCAGTTGCTAAAAAGATCATCCACATCACGCAAAAACCAACTAAAATATTGCAAGGATGACAATTATTACTGAATCGAAGATGGCCAGTAAAATTTCCACAAATGCATGTAGATCAAATAGAAATAAACTGGAGATGTCGTTCAGGATTTGATGTCTCAAAACAAGCTCAATTTGTTCCACTGGCATATGGTTGATTCGGAAGCATTCTCGTATGTGAGCAAGAAGTTCCCCGCGCTGAGCGGTGTTGGAGCCTACACCCAAAGACATGTCTATAGCCCGGCTGATGTCCAGGATATTGTTCAATATGCACGTCTGCGCGGAATCAGAGTCCTCCCAGAATTCGATACCCCTGGTAAGTTTCAACCGGGCGGAAAAAAAAGATAAAGATAAAAGCTAACCGCACCCGTTAAATACCACCTTCTAGTTTAATAAAAATCAAATATTAAATACACTTGAACTAATTGTAAGTGTACCGATTAAATGTGTTGCATTTGTCAACAACAAATGCTTAGGTCACACCGGAGCATGGCGTGGAATTGACGGACTCCTCACTAAGTGCTACGACACTAAGGGACGCGACACCAATCTGCCCAATTTGATTGATGCCTCCAATGAGAACAGCTACGACTTCCTTATGCAACTGTTCCAGTAAGTGGAGTGAACATCAGTTTGCGATATTTATGCACATGCTTGTACAAATTTAAATAATTCGAGCATTCACAACTCCTGGAATAAGAATCACAGATGCAAATTTATTCCGAGAGTAGTAAATTCTCGAGGTATATCTTCTCCCATGGTATCTCAACAATATTATAGAAACTTAGGAACGTGATTAGTACACCCGCCTTATAACTCTTCTATAAAATGGTGGAATTTCGCATACAGAAAACATTGCTGCACTAATGTCCTCTAACAGCGGTGTGCAACGCACACTTATTCCGACTAACTAATACATCTAATTGCAGGGAAGCTGCTTCTGTTTTCCCCGAAAAGACAATTCATCTTGGAGGAGATGAAGTGGACGGATACATTCAGAGTTGTTGGGTTCGCAATCCGAAAATCCAAAAGTATCTGGCTGATCATGGCATGACAGCCAAGCAGCTTCAAGCGTACTACTTCAAGAGACTACAGGAAGCATACAAGAAGGCCACAAGCAATAAGAAAATCTTCTGGCAAGAGGTCTATGATGACGGAATGAGCCCGGTTGGTTTCTACGATTATCACTGATTTACAGCAAAATGGCATGTGACGATATCCAATAAGTTACACAACTTTTTCCCCCAACTACATGAGCGATGAGTGACACAACTAAAATTATATCGGCAACCTAAAAAAATCATTAATCTCATGCAATAATATCATTTAGGAAAAGGACGCGATTATTCACATTTGGAAAGGAGCCACACATACTGATATCCAGGCCCAAGCAAAGAGATTGACTGGACTCGGATTCAAAGTTATTGTATCTGCTTGCTGGTAAGTAGATATTATCTACGTCGTCTTACCACCAGAAACTTAAGCACATCTTCGACGACTTCTTGTTGTTGGGATAATTGATCACATGAAACATTTCCAGGTACATGAACTACATCAAGTATGGAGCAGATTGGGCTTTCCTGGATAAGTCGCAAGCTGCATCTCACTCGCAGTCAGTATAGTATTATCTTATTGTTTCTATTCAAATGAAACAAGCGATTCGGTGATCGTCTCATACCTGCTCATACGTTTAGTCAAGAATCACACATAGTGGAAGCACTCGCTCTTCACAAATGAATTGAATGAAATGTCACAATTTCCAGATACTACTATTGCGATCCAGCCAATTTCACCGGATCGCAGCAGCAAAAGGACATGGTTCTCGGAGGCACAATTGCAATCTGGGGAGAATATGTCGACTCAACAAATGTGGAATCGAGACTGTGGTAAGCGGTTTTATAATGAGTCCAGGCAGGAATTTAAGCAACTATCTATTTTTGCACTGTTTTTCGAGGAAATCCTTTTCAGTTGATGCAAGTGTAGAAAATAAACATGTTGTGCCTAGAGATAAAGAAACAGTCATAGTAGTATAAATGCGACAAGAGAGGCACGTATGTAAGTTTTCTTAGGGTGACTACAATCCTCCCTAATAATCACATCGACTTGACCCAAGACCGTTTCCGATTAATTTATATGTAATGGCTCGTTTTTACAGGCCTCGCTCTTCTGCGGCTGCTGAAAGATTGTGGTCTCCTGCCGCCAAAACAACAGATCACGAACAGGCATGGCCAAGAATGCACGAACTTACGTGCCGACAAATTTCACGAGGATACCGTGTCCAACCCGTATATAACCCCGACTATTGTCCTTATGAATGGGCCGGCGAGTAATACCATATAAGGCGATCAGAAAATTATGTAAATAAGTAATGAAATGTCATGATGTAAATAAATAAATTGTATTTCGTTAAACTACCTTTTGATAGTATATCCATTATGCATTCGGGAATCGTGTCAGCGAGTTCCTGTGAAAAATTGTTCAACTCTAAATACTGCTCATGTAAGAATCTCGATGCTTCTGATATCTTAATCAAGAAAGGTCATCAACTATCACAACTAGTGTATTTTCCTAAATCTTGTGTCACTCGCATTTTATAAATGCACATTTGTTCCGTTTTTGCCGCCTCTTCATGGTGCAATAAAGTATTATTATAATTATAACTTTTTTCCTTGTTGTGGGCACGAACCTCAAATACATATTTGTTTGCACTCCATGTCATCTCTTTCGCGAACTGCATCGGTCGGGTTGTTTACTAAGCTTTAAAATTCCTGTAAAATATCTCGGTTGCGGCTAGAATGTTTACCAAACAATTCACTGCACAAACCCCAGTTTTTTTTGTCGGGAACATGCACGCACGTTAACTGGATAATGCACAAAACAAAAGTTTAGAATGTGTGTACTTTTGAAATATGCTCCAATGTCAGATTTTTAATCTAATTGGCCACACATAAATTTGCCGACATTTTTGGTAGAAGACTAGCGTAGTACATGCATGTGCCCTTACAGTCCAGCTGATATCAAACATGCTTTCTAAAATGGATACCCATCATTGAATTGATGACGTTCTTGTAAAATCCAGAACAAATGGATAGTTGATTGCAACAGTGTTTGTTTCCATGAACTGCCTTGCCACTAATAGGATTATAATAAAAATTTGAACGTTTTAAGGGCTCCCAACTTAAGTTGGAAGACGCCCATGTTATTCTCATTTTTAAAGAAAATCAATTGCATCAGCCGGTTTGCTTTTCTTATTGCTAAGTGTCCATATCGAAAGCATTAAACCTTCAACGGAAACCTATATTTGTTTCGTGAAGTGTCACTCTTTTTTGTAATTCAATACAAAGAATTCAACACAATTTGGACTTAATCGCGCTCCCATTCGCACGGTTTCATTCATGTTTTAATTTTCTGGTAGTGGTTTCCTATCACACCAAGTAGTTCATAGAAGATTCGAAATGTTTGTTTGTGTAATTTTCAAAAACTTGTCACCAAGATTGTCCTGAATCTTAAAACATTTCTTCATAATTACTTCTTATTCACAACTAGAATGACTACGTCAGCTACTATTACTCCCTAGATTCGGGTTGTGTCTCAATGCAGCTATTGTTTTCGTTTCCACTAATTATTATAGTAAATTGCGATGTGATGTGGGGCCCAGAACTGAGTACAGCCATAATTATCTGTTTCCGCGTTATTCTTTTTTTGTGTGGTTTCTAGTTATGGGCATTGATGTTTAACATAATATTTTTTGTAGATTCTGAAGTTTGTTTCCCATAATTTTCGAACACTTAGACCTTCGCTCTTTATCTTATTTTGTTTCTGGTTATATTTGGTTAATACACGCCAAAAGTCAGGACACTGTGATGGTAACATCTTCCATGGTTTCTTTCAAACATCTCTCAACCAGTCAACACTACCGGTTCAGAAGCAAAACCGGAAAATAAGTATATCCGTCATTTTTTTTTGTTTTACTCGATGACTTACAAATAGATATATCTTCTAGTTTATCTCGTTCATGTTATCACCCATAATAACAAATCGTTTGTCAAAGTCCAAGCACTAGTTGGTGAAATCCCCTGTTTTAATTCCACAGCACAGTTCACCATTTTCATTGGTGTTTTTTGAACTAACATTTACACATCACGTTTAGTTGAATGACCAAGGTCATGAAATATTTATCCTCGTAAGGTGTTAGGCTTTCGAATTTACGTTGCGCATGTGTGGCTTCTCAATCTTGCAGATTGCACCCATTTTTCGGACACCAAAAAAAACGAGATTTTAATGCCTGACGAATTTAAAATACATCCACGATTTTTTTTGGTAATTTTCCTGTTTTCTGTGATATTGACAGTTCTTGTGCTCTGTATTGCATTGTGCTATTTTTGTTGATGGATATATAGTGGCGGTTTATTGTTTCGAGCCGTCTGAATGGATAGAGATAGCGTCGCATAGTTTCGTCATAATCGGAATGGACTGGTTGAGGAGGTCCTTCTCCTTAGGAAACTCATTAGACAATTGAACCCCCGAAGGCGACTTTGGAATATTGAAAAGAAGCAAATGAGTTTCTACTCTCCTCTCGTTCTCGAAGTTCGAAACTTAGTGACCGACCCACTCTATGATGCTGTGTTCGCCAACGCTCCATATTTTTGTCTGGTCTCAGGAAATAACAATATGTGTTTAATTTCCACCTTAGGCATACACTTCCGAAGAATTCTAAATTCGCTCTGATGTTGAATCCACACCACTACATCAGCCAGGTTATACATCAGCCAGGGTATACATTATGCATATGTTTGTCATTGCATGATTTACCCAAGTAATTAAATTAAATGTTTTTACTACCTTTATGAATTTTCAAGATTTCACATAGGTCGAGCCTGGTATTTTAATTGTTGTTTTTTTAACGTGATTTTCTTGATGGTACTCTCCAAAATGGTTCTTTTTCCCAAAGACCATAATTCGAAAATAGATAGGATTCTGAACCGAACAATCGTGGATGTCCATGCTACATTGTCTTATTGTGTTTACTTTCCCCTTCCTCATTTCTCGTTTAAAAAAAACGCGGATGCGTTGACTTTACGTGCCAAATTGTAATTTCCAAAAGGAGAAATTTATCGAGAACAATTACTCTAGGCATATTGAATGATTGGGATTAGGCAATCATCTCCATCAGTGTTTCCATAATTATTAATATTTTGGTACCTTCAGAGACTAGGACAGTGAGTTGCGGGTAGGTTTATGGAACATGATTGTCAATCTATCTTGTTGCCCAATTTCACCGGACAGAGTAAAGAAAAGCACAGGTCTACGTTATGCATATTGTATATACTTCGGACATTTCCCCGGAAAGGCATACCATGAAGATCCGTCATTGACGTAGCGTTTCGGTAGAACTTTGATATCACAACATCTGTCGCATTTATATATATTCGACAATATTCGACGCAGTGGACTTGTCTTGCAGATGTGTAAAATAGCGTTGACTTTGTAATATAGAAATTGTCAATCAAGTATCCACCAAGAATTGCGCAATTGGAGATGTTTTTTGCTTTAATTTTGGCACATTCCAGAGACATTTGACACCTTTGTACCTTATTGCAATTTGGATTCGTGTCTAGTCTGTGAACGTAACACCTTTGTTTTGATATATTTTGGAACACCAATTTATTCTTTCTATGTAATTGAGGCCAAGTGCGCGAAGCTGTTATTTTCATTTTTTTTATTATTATTTTTTTGTTCGTTACATAGTTAGGTCATACATTATAATTATACATGCTTTGAAGGTAAAATAGACAATACCAAAACCAAATTTTGCTTCGATTGAGAACAAAGTCATTCAAAGACGATTCCTTTTTCTCACGTGATAACGTTTTTTTTTCACAAAACATATTCTTATGGGAAAATAAGTTTTCCTTATTTTTTCTTATGCCGAATGTTGTTGAATGCGGGTTTAAGAATTTAAGTTCCGGACATTTTTCACAAGAAAAAAATTCCCATGAGCCATCCCTTTAATGTGTGAACTGTAGCGATACATACAATCGAATATTAAGGGCTTTTGAAGGAATAAAAATGTAAAACAACAGAAAAACTAGTAATCAAATTACCGACCAGAAAAAAAAAGAAAAAAAAAAAAAGAAATGATTGCTTCAACAGTACAATAGCACTGATGTTGATCATACTACGTTTGATAAACATTTTCCTATATTATCTCGGAATCTAGAATATGAGAAATATAAACATTATGATTTTGGTCATCAGACGCAATATTTATGAATGATTAGTTCAGGTTTCGAAATGCGACTTAAGCAACAGCAGTATGTCGTTTGTCTTTAGTCTTTTGCAGACATTTTCTGCCTGATTTCCCCTTCATCTTTCATAAGATACTACGGGTACTTTTTTCCAGTTTTAATAAGAGTTATCTAGTATTGAATTTCAACGCGTCAGCTGCTAGACGCCAACTCAAACAGTTGATGGTTCTATTGTTGTTCTTTTTAGGTTGTCAAATTTTATTATTATCTTTTATAATGTTTTTGTTATACACACTTCGGGTCTTGGAAGCGAGCATCCGAATTTGGACGTTAGAATACGGTTACAGAATATTTTCATTGATACTTTGTTTTCCGTCTTGCGAAACAACAGCTTTGTGGGAGTCACACTTATGTTTCTTACCGTCTTTTTGCAGGATTTTGTTTCCTGACTTTCTTTGTTTTGAATATATTGGAAAGGAAACTTTGCAACAAATTTTGCCTCTGCATAATGAAGAACGGACAAAATTTAACACAGTGGTCGATCATAGAAACCAAAAGACTTTCAAAATTGAGGTATTCATTGTGCCTTTCACTGTGCGCTCTTCTTTATTACTGCCAAGCAACCTGCGATGTGACTTGTGTTGCTTTCCAAAATTATTATATCACTCTACGTTCAAATGTGAGGCGTATTGTTTCCCCCCAATAGAATTTAGGATTCCATTCCGCTTAGTTTTCCGCTTATAAGATTTCGTAGTGTTGCACATGGCTGTTATTCTCAATTGCTACATTTACCTGTATTCCTATCACACAGAAATTACATCAAAACAATCGCTTCCCCTTTCAAAGCGTTTTTTTATCCAGCTGACTAAATATTTTCGTTTATTTTTCCCGTTTTCTCAACCTCTGTTTTTTTCCTAGAATGAATAACACATTCCCCAAAACAGAAAACTCTCAATTTCATGAGTAATGGGCGCTAATTTTCACAACATACAATGAATTTAAATTGTTCTAAACGCCAGACAAATCATTTTTTGTTTTTTAAGATTTTAAAGGATGTTTTTGATTTATTTTAAATGGGCTTCTAAGACTCCTATGAACATTAATTTGCATATAGTTTGGCTGTAATTTTCATATTTTCGATAAAGCTGTAAGGAAACAAGCATGGATCGGAAACCATGGCTGTCTATCTTCATTGACTGTCCCCGCGTGTAATAAGCTGTCCCCGCATCTTACATGTTGGACCCGACCTTTTCGTCAATTCCATGTAATACTTTGTGATGTTTCAACCAAAGGATCCAAACGCCCATCTGTGCATCCAAATTGCGTTAAAATATTGGATATAATAATTTGTTTAAGCAACGGCCAGAAGCATGGCGCGTCTTATTACTCATATCTAGTTTCTTTTCATTAGTGTTTGAGGAACCGAATTTCTTAGTTCCCGGATACTTATCATAATCCATGAACTTAGGTTCATTTCCTGTCTTTCGAGTAAGATTCATACAGAGAATTACCCAATATTTACAGAATTGAACGAGACAAGATCCGTATAAGTAGCGTTATTCGTACTTATTTTGCCTTTATAGGCCATGATATGTGATTCGCAGGGACCTGCGTTCATAACTTTTAGACTGATGGCTATACATGCATAGATCGTGAAAATACATTCATGCGCGCCATTTACGTTTTCCATCATTATACGTGCCATGTTGTAGAATGAGAAATTGACTTCCCACGGTATCTGGTTACCGAATGGCCATCGTTCACAGTTTAACTTATACTCTGGAACGGGCTACTCTCATTTTCGCCCACTTTCATATTTCGCAGTAAACATAGTTTGTAATACGACACTATATCGCTAGGAGTGGTAAATAACAAAATGTATTGATAGAATATGTCTCAAGTGTTGTCGCCCTGTGTAATGGTGAACGAGTTGTTAGCTGATCATTGTCTGCTCGAAATGCCAACTTCTGACTTAATAATCTACGGTTGACTTTAATTAGGAAAGTGAATATTTATTTTCATACCGAGAGGAAATACGGTTTGCGCAGTGTGTCAACATCTCAAAACCCAGGGACTAGAATGTTGTTGAGTGTTTTATAATGCTCTTCTGTGGAGACAGCAATAGTTGATATTGGTTGATAGATTCAAAGAAATATCGCATATATGTTAGTTCAAGACTCCTGTGTGACATTCTCAGAAGCACTTTAACTGTTTAGCCATCTATAATTCTTTCCAAGAATCCTTCACATTGAGCAAGTATAGACATTGTGCTTAGTAAAATGTGAAGAGGATTTCCATATTTGCAATACGATATTCCAGCTCCCGTAATGACCGCCGTGTTTTGCTCTTCGTGTTTTACTGAGTTTTTTTAAAGCAATCGGAACTCAATCTTTTCACTCAATTATTGCATTTTCATTCAGCATGCGTTACCGAAGTTGACTGTTGTACTCAGGTCAAGCGTATCATGAATCTCGATGACGTACGTTCCTCGTATTAATTAGATTTCATTCGTAAATTTGTGCAGCATATCGTTTATGCCTATGTAACTTTGGTGTAAATGAATCTGCTTCTTTCCAAAATGTTGACAAATTGGAAAGATGATACCTGCCGCGGCTTTTTTTTTGCAACTTTCTTGAGGAAGCTGTTTTTTGTTTTTAGTTCATAATATGAAAGATCATTGTTTGCGCACATTTTTCAAAATTGGATTTTACTAAAACAACAACCCTTAAACAAACAGCAATAATGAAGCATGAAGGGTTATTAAGTTTTCTGAAGGGAAACTTTGTGGTATGATCTCATTTCCCCGTATTGACCAAACTTGAGATGAAATTTTAATGGAAAATCACATTTGGGTTAGGTTAAAGATTTGCATTCCCTGCTAGGGCCGACAAACAAACGATCGTGAAGTGACCCGACCCTTAAAACAATTTTTTTTAATGATCTTGTGGTAAATATTATAATAACTTAGTGAACGAGGTCTTTGCAGCATGTTAACAAGGAGTGGAATGAACTGTGTAGGTCTAGTTCTTTTGTTTTGTTGTACTGTTTCCTGTATACATGTTGTGTTTTCTGTATACATACTGTTTCGTGTACACATGTTGTGTTTCCTGTATACACGTGTTTCCTGTATACATGTTGTACATGTAATTACATTACCACGATTTAATGACAAGCCAAATTTGCTCCCTAATTTCATTGATCTTGCCTTTTCGTAGTTTATAGTGTTCTTGACAAATGCTACTTTCGAACGCCATCTTGCAAAGTAAAAAATATAGGAAGAATAGAAATTGACATTCCGAGAGATTTCAACCAGATTCAGTGTCAGAATGCAATTTACATTTAGTACATTTAATTTACATTTAGCTGTAGTAGATTTCGAATTCATCAAAGACCTGGCTACAAAGAGGATATTGTTTACATGTATGTATTTATAAAATAGTGTTCGTTCTTTTCCTGCCTTGATATATTTCTGTCCTATAATTATTTGATCAAAACTACATCTCATTCACAATTCACATTGAAAAGGAACGACGGCGTCACAACCTTATAGCAAATCCGTAGCTAGTAATATTTGCCAGAATGCCTATATGTCTTTGGCTGGCGTCAACTACAGGGTTTGCTTGTTATTTTTAAGCCGGTGGCGACTTTACATCGGTTTACGATATCATGTTTGTAACCTGAGCATTTTTCTATCATTAGTATCCCTCTTGACGCTTATTTTTAAATTTATAGAAAGGTGTCTCCAATCTCTGCAAAGCAATGTATGTACGTAGTTTTTTTTCAAATGCCTTTAGGCGTATATTATGTGCATGGGCAGCATTGAATTGAGTGTGAGAGACTAATTGTACCACAATGTAGAAATTGGTTTCTAATCCGGCTGATTCATTTAAATTTTCTAATCCGGTGACATTTATAAAGCCCTAAAATCTTTAATTCGTTAGTCACTAGTTACCTACGTGCTTTTCATGAAAGCAACAATTGGCGAGTGAAACATGTCAAACATCTGCTAAATGTTTACATTATTTAGTCCGAATATTTTAGAACCGGAATCGGCTAATAGGACACTTCAAAGGGCATCTTTGGTTAGTACGATCAAGGGTAAGTTTCTCATAGTTTTTTTTCTTCAGGACACTATGTATCTTCAAAATCGCCCGAGTAAAACCCGTTTTCACCGCTGGATATGTGATTTCTCTTTTAAGACAAAATAAAATACCAAAATGTAAAGTTTAGTGTTCCTCTACAAAATTCCCTCCTTTCAGGATTTATTATAAATTCGGCGGGAAATTTGCATATTTGAGGGTGGGGTGTTCGCTTTTTGATTATATACTGCGTACGCCAAGTTCTTGTTTTGGTAACATAATTTTGTGGTTTTCGTCGGCCTTCTGAGGATGTGCGAACTGGTCATTGCTCTCCTAACCTCTGTGATGAAAAGATGCAAAAGCAGCCAAGATGGGTTCAAGGAAGACCCCGAACGCGAGAAAAAGACACAGAAAAACGACAGAGATAATGCCAGATAAGGCAGACGGTGCGAGATTTGAGGGAGTGAAAGAGGAGAGAGGGAGAGTACGAGAGTCGCTCAACTTTACTGACTATCGAGATTGTAACGAGAATGCGGAACACTTGATGTAATATTTGTTTTCATTATTTTCTCCCCGCAATTTAGCTGGGGTGTCTAGGCTAATTCTTGGTGTTTGCCTTTTTCGGTGTGCGAAAATCAACGAAGAAACCTTATTACACGTATTACATTGCGCTTTTTTTGCATCATTTTGTCTGTAGTAATACGTTCTTTCCCGGAATGCGAATAAGTACGCATTGGCCCTTTCGCGAAGTACACTCGAGATGGGCGAAAACATGCCGAATGCGAAAATTCAGATTTTATTTCTGAGTTTTCACAGCGTCCAGCGGAACAAATTACTTTGCAAACAAAAAAAAACGTATTTTTCCGAGCAAAAGTGCAGTAATCAAAAATGTTTTCTCTATTGCGTTATTGTAGGTTGTATTCTGTAAAAGTTTGTGCTTTTACGTTTATTTAATTTGTGTTCCGTTAATTTCCAGCCTGTTTATAGTTTCTATACAAAAAGTCCTTGAGCCAAAATTTGACACATCACTTAAAATTTCGTTTTTGTTGTAATTTCGCTATTATGCTCGTCAAAATGTTGTATTGAATGATCAAAAAAATGCGTGTCTTATGGTTGTACTTCCTGCGATATGACATCTGAAGGACCACGACTGTGAACTTGATGTTAGCGGGGTCCATTCCGAATGGGGTCGGGGGAACTGGCATTTTTTATACGACGATCTAATTTGCTATCCGATGTTACCAAAAGTTAGGCTAGACCCAGGACTGTCTTTTAGTGTAAGTTCGGTGTTTTGCCTGCCATCAACCCGCTCGACTTTTCTGAGTGGTTGGTCATTGAGAGAAATGTCTGATTGGGAGCTATTCCTCCTAGGGATATTTTTGATTATGTATTTCTGAGGGCATGTGACCAAATAGGTGGCCACTACCTTCGTGTCATTGTGTACGAAACGCGGAGGCGACTGCAGGCTTGGGTAAAGCGAACATATTTCGAGCTTTGATGATTCCGTTGTTTCAGAGAGACTTTAAAATAAACTATGGACGAAATTTTATGTCGTTAGCTGTCCTCCGTATCTCTTCGGTATCTATTGCGGTAAAAATTGTAAGGCTCAAAGACTTTTTGCGCACACTGTAAACTTGCTCCTAGATGTTACCCTGATGTTACTTGAATTTATTTTGAATCGCAGAAGTTTGCCCTCCATACATTTTCACAAAAAAAACTTCATAGATTCAAATAGATTTTTCATGACAAACACACTTCAACCTTCAACGCATAAAACTATTTGCATTTTGAATAGCTTCCTACAATTCTTGTTTATCTGGTTTAGAAGCCTTCGGAGTTCGGAGTTCGTATTTTGTTTTCATTTCTTGTCAGACGGGATTTCAGACCCTATTCTATGGGGCCCCTGATTTAACGAAAGGCAAGCAAAAGTTGAATTATAAATAGACAGCCGGATACACATGAAGACTTCGTTCACTGCTTACCTAGAACAATTGAAAGCATTCATTTCCCTAGGGGGCCATATATGGCAATGGCAACTTCCTTAACTTTTTTGGCGGAAGACGAAGTGCATAGGTTATGAGAGCCGTGCTTTCAGCCAAAGTTCACCTTTTGCTCTTGCAAATACGATATGCAGAGTTGAGCTGACCTATGGACACACAAGATATTCTTGGACTTTTCAAAAAATACCTGCAAATATGTAGAATAGAGTACAATGCAACTTTCTATTCCTGGCGTTGGTTTAAACCACCAAAGTAGGTGTCCGAGAAGACCCCGCTTTGGGAATCTGTCTTTTAAAATCCAGAGCACGCTTCCCTCATGTGTTCGCGTGGTGTGATCGTGTTGCTTCTCTATGTTTGTGCTAATTGCCCATATTCAATTATCTCCAGCCAACTGTACCCCTATGTCTCGCATCGTAATTATTATATACATTGTGCGAAATATGTTGATTACGTTGTCGAAGAAAAAAAAAATTTTCAACCCAATCACGAGTCGAAAAGAGGGGTAAAATTTGGGCCCAGATATTAATGAATGTTTTACCATTTAAAGCTCATCGTTGTTTGAGATGGCTTTTCTTAAGTTTGCTATTACAAAAAAATAAGTTTGCTATTAGAACCAATGATGTAAATTCATTTGGACAGCGTACTGCGTGATATGGTTTCACAAGATCATTCAAACGCCTCTAAAACTTGTTCAAATCTTAATCATATTCATCGTGCTTTGAATACCCCTCCTAAATTCGTTAAAAATAGAGAGTTCATCTCAGAGGCAATCGACCAAAGAATTATGACGTTCAGATTCACACCCCATCAAGCATTTTCTGAAGAGATTCCGAATTTATTTCAAGTGCCGGGGAATATTTCCCCAGAAAAATTCCATTTGCAAACCGTTTTATCAAGTAAAGAAAGATCGAAAATGTACGACTCTTTCTAACGCACCTCTGTTGTCGAAGTTGGTTCAATTAAGGATAAGCGATTCTTCAATTATGCTGTTTTCAAATGAAGCTTCTGTTCAGATTATGCAACAACAATGCCCATTATGCTGGCACGCCTTGTTTATGAATACAATGTCAGCTGCCCATTTTCGGTGTTTAGTATTAAGCACAATAAGGAATCAGGACACAATTGCGACAATGATTTTGTATCGCGTTAAACCCCAACTAATCTTTTTTAATTAGTTGGACGTAAAATGCTTTTACTTGTGACTCGTGCCAGAAGGTCTGTTTAGTGAGTATTTCAATTGTTTCCAGAAAGCACTTAGAAAATTACCGGTTTCCGTGCACATGACATCCCCAGCAACTACTCACCTATACAAAAGTTAAATCATTTAAACGTTTAATCGTTGGCCGTGCAACATTTTCAGTTGACTACTATTATAACTGCTATACAAGAAATATTTTAATTTGTAGAATTTTCTAACTATTGTACAAGTCTACAGATATTCCTTCTCTTTATTACTGAAGAATAACACTGTTCGTGACACACGTGATGCTCCGAAGTTTGCCTGGCTTTTCCTATAACCGTGCACTGTTGTTAATATGGAGGAAAAAATGTACCGGAACCTGCCGTCTGATCATATTAATAAGGAAACACGTTTCTACGGACCTCGATGCTATTAGCGATACATTTGGAGTTGGGCGCTGCGTCTAGAGCGCAACAAACATGTAATGATGGTTACACTGCCAATTTGCTTAAAGTTCAATGTGTACATATCCCTAAAATTATAATTTATTTGTGCACATATGTTGGTTCCAAAAGACGGTGTAACATCGAGGTATATGAAACTGTTGATTGATTGTGAGTAAGAGATTTTCTAAGCATGTGACGCTGTGGAATCCGTTAAGCAACTGTGTTTCACAAATATTCTGAGTTCTTTTCAGTAACTTTTGTTTCTTAGTCATTTGTAAGAACTCAAAGAATGTATATCCCAAATTTGGGCTCAGTTACTTCTCTATCAAAACAATATGGGTATTAGTTAGCGTAATTTCAAAGCCTTTTAACCATGTCCACGTCGAATACAATGCTTGTTTTTCACCACCCCTTATTTCCTTTCTTTAAACGTGTTATGTGTATTGTATCTTTTTGTGTGCTTAATCCTGACTCTTATACTAATATCACCAAAGATACCACAAAGTTTTTCGCGCCTGTTCTACCAGGTTGGGGATTATACTAAATTTTGTCACATCAACAGATTAATGTGGTGGTGAGTAAGCGCTAACTTTGTATTACATGTCTGTTTTTGCTAAACGTTCATAAGTTACGAAAACGCTTTCTTTCCCCGATTGTTACGGGCCGCGGTCAATACAAATTCGTTACTTTTATTCTTTGCGTAAAAAAACACGAAAGGAAGGATCCATAAATAGGTCACGCAACAAAAATTCTGAAATACCCTACCATTCTGTGTTTTGCTCAGGCTACAGAAGGCATGGCAGGGTTAATGCTTTGGCTATGGAGCGAAGTCTGTAAGACTGTGGGGCGGTTTAAATTATTTCCTGATCTAATCGGTTACTACTGCTCAAAGCGTAACCCAAAGCTTGTGGTTTTGTGTCGGTGAAGCTCAGAGGAAGTTCCCAATATGTAGTGACTCCTCCAAGAATGTCGCTATTTGCACTTTGTATTTTCTCATTATATACTTCAAGACGATATACTATACCAAAAGCTCCTCAATAATTCGCCCATTGGTAATACCTTTATGTAGTATGCATTATTTAAGCAAAATCTAAGCTAAAGTATTGTCCTCTAGCGAGCAAGTTGAAATACATTGTTGCTACTTTTCGTTTTGCATTCGAGGAACTAAATTATTCTCAAATAGATTTTAGATAATCCTCGTTTCTTAAATAGGGCAGTCTAGATGGCATCTATAGATGCTTATTCCGAAACTGTCATCTTAATTACTGTCCACAGAAAACACACAGAAAACGGACATCTGGTTTCAAAACACTGTTTTCTACTCGATCTACGAATTGTGGCCAACGATCTACTATAATACGCAACATGCTCAACTTACTAAGATAGGGTCATCGCGGAAACTTTATGATTGAAACTAAATATGTGGACTTAAGATAAAGAAGTAGTCCGAATTTCTTTTAGTGGAAGGAAATTGGTTCGACAAGTGTCACTTTCAAAACTGCAGATCATATCAAACGAAAAAAATCTTGGAGGTATGTGTGACAGAAACTCACATGATCTGTCGTATTCAAAACCTTAAATACTTTTGTTGGGTTTTACAGTTACCAAATTACTTGGTCAGTATTTTGTATGATAAGAATATCCTCATAGAACAGCGCCTCGATTACGGTGACCCCCTTGAGTAACTTTCTTAAACCTCATATGAAGCCCTTCCTTGACCAAGTACGTACGAGCTTTACTTTATATTCTTTACAACATGAAAAAATCAGGCATAACTTGTGTATTTTGAGATTCTTCGCTCTGACCATATATTAAGTGATTCTCAGCATAAACGAAATAGAAGCAGTGAATTGTGACGCTGGATTTACTTCAGAGTTTTTCTGTTAATGTTGTGAGGTCCAACCGTCTAACCGACTGGATGTCTGAAACTGGATTCCGAACAGTTCTGTAACAATCATAAAAATAGCGTTATTATTGCTATGAAAAACTATGAAAAAAGTAAGCCTTTTCTATTTTTAGAAACCAACATGCTTACATTGTGTGAATTATGCGGACTCGTTTTTGGGCCCTGATCAGTTATAAGGCGGTAAATTACTTATGTACCTTTCGTAAAACTTTTACATTTTCCGACTGCGTTTTAACTTCACATGTCTACAGAAAATGAAGGGTACTACCATTTAGTGTTAATTCAAATAGGAAGTAGCCTTTAGTCAGTTTATAATGTATTTGCGAAGTCGAACTTCCTTTATGTACTTTTAAAATGCCGAGGCATTAGGACAATTATAGAGATTAGCGAACTGAACATCCACAGCGCCATATATTTCGCACATTGCCGTCGGTTTTGTCAGACATACTAATTTAGATATGCTACTTATTGTACTTCGCTGTTGATTAAAAGAGTGTTCCTTTCTGCTTTGCCTATTTTCACCCGAGTTTAGCTTTTTCAAAAAAGCTTAACTTTTGATATGAAATACTGCATCCTCAGATTTGATGGCAACCCACACAAGTGTGTACAAATTCGGTATGTGATTCATGCCACAAAACTGGTTGCAAGGTTTCCTTCCTATGTAAACAATGTGTTATTTTCTTAGTCCATGTTAAATGCACTTTGAATTCACATAACTACTATAATCTTTTTCAACCTCTAGCCTTGTTTTTCTATGCATGATTCTCACCAATCTACGTATATTTCTTACGAGCACAACTTTACTTTACTTTGTAGTTTATCTTCTCAAGAATTCTTAGTTTGGTTTTCAAAGTTTATGCCATCTTATTGTTTGAATGAGATGTGACGTAGTGCCATTCTTCCTTATTCTCCATTTCAAGAATCGCATGAACTTTCCAGAGGTCTACGCTCCGTTCCGAACTGTGAAAACAAAGGAATCGCCTTCCAGTAACTGAAATCTTTTCAAATATTCATCGGTCCGTGCGCTGGCGTCTGAGAGTTTTGATACGAACGCATATATTAAATAGCCGAGAAGCAGTGGAAGTTTAAAGCTCACATCAACGCGATTTTTGGACCATAGCTGTTCATATAAAACAAGAATACTTAGCAAAATGTACCTTTTTGTGTCGAACAGTAAGTTCTCTTCTGGGCCAAGATTAATAAGCGGACAGCGCGGATGCGGCACTTTTTATTCGGTATTTTGAGAAAAGATGTTATTGGTAATATGGCTTCTATGCACAAACGAGGTTTCGTCTGTGAATCTAAGGCATGCGCCAAAATTGTGGAATCCTAATTTTTCCTTGCATCAAGGAGGCGCGGTGGAACCACACATTAAGGCCTTGACTATATTTGGTGTCTTAATTGGAGATGGCATTAACCATCAATTCACGAAACACTCTGGCAGGTCTTTTCAAGCATAAGACTAGGACATTTTCTCCATAACTGCCCTACTTAAACAAGCTCTGTTTTTCCACTATGTTTGCCCTTTTTGTCGATTACAGTACTATGTTTGTACTATGCGGACGCCGCTAATTTCCTTAGTATACGCGATTTGTGGTTACATATTAAATTATCACACTTCACAATCACGTTTTTTCCTATGACAATAGCACTTCTATGCATTATGGGATGTGCTACACTGAGAGTGTTTCTGATTTCTACGTGTACATACATTGAACAGAAAAAAATTTGGGCTTATTATTTGAGGATTGCGTTGTGGGTTATCGCGTGTTAAGATGTAGGTTGAACCCACTTGGCTCTTCTTTTGACAGGGCTCTCATGTTCTGTTTTTTTTTTTTGCATTTGCTGTCCCACGTAGGGATATGCATCTATCACGCAACAAATAATTAACATACAGCGTTGGTTGAATTCTTTGTAGTGAAAGCATGAGCAAAGCATATGTATGTTGATCTGTTGCACAATTATTTTGCGATTTCCGTTGTAAAAAGCGCAGTGGAGCCCGAGGTGGTGTCTACAAAAATTGTCTGTCTTCATAATATTCACCAATGCATGCAATCAGGCTTCGAATGCTTTCCAATCAAAGTGAACTTTATATTCAGGCGATAGCCACGACCTCGCGAAATAAAAAAGAAGCATTCTGTAACTATGTACAATTTTTCATATGAAGAACATTGTCAAAGTCTCTTTGTTTTTCTTAACAAATTTGTTGAGCTCATTATTTTTACGTATTGTCGTTATATTATGGATCACAGTGAGAACGCAACATAATTTCTTAATCAAAATTTTATTGCAATTTTTTTTTCTGTTTTCACACGTAAATATCGCAACTTAAGACATCTTCTGGAATTGAGTAAGGCTTCTCTGTTGGACACATGATCTTCAATATATGATTTTTTAAATAGCAGCATAGGCTGGGTATTTTTTAATGAGCGACATTTCATACTGTAGCGGTGCATTATTGGTGACAAAGTTCTCAGTCAGAGTAGAGGCACTTTTGGCTGGTGTTTCCGTGGCTGGTTTGATTGTTTTGATAGTGCATCAAGTATGGATAAGACAACTTCTGGAATGTCCTATTTGTGGTCAGAAATCGTAATAAAGTTGTTTTGAATAGGAGCAATGTGAAGTAGCGCGTGAAAATGAAGAACAATAGTTACATCAGGGAGACTGCACGGACTCTAATGGGGGAGAATGACTTGCGAAGCTTGAATAGGCATAAACCCCTAAAAAATACAATCATCTGTTCGTCTTCACTCTTTTATTTGTTTCTTAACCGATGAACTCATATGCAAAGTTTATGGGCGGTTTTAGAGAGAGGGAAAAAAGATGTCCGAATAAATATTTGTAAATTCGGCCTTTTTAAAGTTAAATCATTGTTAATCCACGAATCATAGTGTTGTTACTAGTAATTCATGGAATTCATTATCAATTATAACGTCATTTAATGGGGATTTCACAGCAAAACCTAAACCAAATTAGGATAAGTTTAGTAATTTGGTAAACAAAACATCATACTAATTTCATACCATGTTTGGGTATGTTATTGGGAGAATCGATATGGGATGTTTAAAACATAAAGGCCTCTATTTCCATATTCTGAATTGTATATATCTGGAAATCTCAAACGCTATGCAGCTTCGCAAAAATTAGTTGTCTGTCAATCTGATGCCCTTTCCTTATAGAATTCGTCCCTCCATTTTCTCGAGGGCTTTGTTTATCGCTGCACCGCGGCCTTCTGACATATCCTGTTTTACTTTTGATGATTTCGTTGTTCTTACAAAGTAAGAGAAATAAGTGATGTGTTGGAGTGTCGGCGGCGGATCTCAAATAACTCCCACTCCAGTATGCAAAGTGAACTTCTGTGGGTTAACTTGATTGACATTCGACTAACAATAAGAAGACGAAAGCCGCCCTCTAGACATCGGTTTCCAATTTTGGTTTCGAAGTGTCAAACTGTCAGTTGGGACGTTTCGAAAAGACTAATTTCCCAGGGCATCACCCAAGAACGCTTTCTAGAAGCGCAAAAATACAGAAAATGACCACGTTAAACTTAGCTGACTAATTCTGTCCGTTAGTCAACCGGGTAAAAATCTCCGGGTGAACCTCATCCGATCTTAATGCACCATTTTTCTTGATAGGGCAATGCATTTTTCTCTGAAATATTAAAATATGCGTGCATTTTTGATATCATGACCGACTGAGGCGCACGGACAGAATAGTGCACGCGATGTGCAGGAGTTAGAGCTCACATTTTTCTGTGAGTTGGCTTCGTGTTTTGTGGTCGCCAACCTCTCTTACGTCTCATGCATTTTGTGTTATTATGTTAAACAACTTGAAGGAAATAGCGTGCTATTGATATACCAAAGTTTCTACCATTCGAACAGCGATCATTCTATTTCCTATTATTTCTCCCTCTAACTCATTTAGACAAAAAAAATTATGTCATCAACTGCAAAACGTACCAGCAGCAGAACACAAATTTCATTATAAAAATCGTTAGCAAGATCTTATGTATGCGCCCAACTTAATTATTATTACCGAGAAAAAGCCGGTGCGGCATTTGATACGGGAGGCGAATTAAATAGCGTAATAGTAATTATCATAATAACTCTGCTCGCCAGCCTTTCTATTTCCTGTTTTGTTACCAAACCCAAATTAATGAAAGGCGACAAAAATGTTCATAATACTGCTCTGAATTGAAAAATTCCACTCAAACTCGTGCTTCATGACGCTGCAATCAAAACAAAACTATATTTTCTTGTATGAAAGGGTGATCTTAATTTTGCCTCATTTACAGTAACCTGTGATCAGCATCCAAAGATTGTTTTGAGTCTCAATTGCTACTTGCCTGGTCTATCATTATCACGCTTCTATCTGTAGGTTCCTCGCCCTGCAAACTTGAACTATGCTGTTCAAAAAACGCTTTGTATAAAGGCTGGCTGAATTCGGTGTCTTAATTTTATTCGCAATGTGCTTTTCACTTTCTTTCTATAGTAGATAGGTTTTGTAAGTGGTTCTTCAAGTCTAAACCTTCGAGCACTTAATCTATTGTATATTATCTAATTTACGTAATCTCTAAATCACCCACTGAGACTGCAACAATATTACCGATCTAGTGCACTTTCCAGACAGTGAAAGTGCATGATGGCTGGCTGCCTGCCATTAGGACCTATATTTTTTTTCCGTCGTCGGCTTGGCTTTCTTACGGTAGTTAAGTACAATACACATAGGTATTTTGTCACTTGATCTTTTACTTTTTTAGGATATGGCGTCATTGTCTAGATATGTAGCACGATGTGTGATTAGCATTGAACCCTACGTTGAGTAGGAGTCTCAGTTTTTTCTGTTTTATTCGTGAAGTTTACAATATGACGAGTGAAATGGTGCAGAAATACTCCTACACGTAAATTTGATGTAATGTCATATTTTACCTAAACTTTGCTTCGGTCACGCCCCATATTATTCTTTCTGATATTGCAGCCAAGCGATAAACTGGTGACTATCAACCGTTATATTTTAGATTTGTTTCATTCCTTATTAGTGCCATTTGAGGGTTTTCAAGTGGAAAAGTAATGTGCCCCGTCACGTTTCCTCACAAAACGCCCATGACAGATGGTAAACAATAAGGTTTCGATAAATGATCGGAACCTGTCAATTTGGTCCCGATTTCCTCCTTTAATTGCTCGAGTTTTTCTTAATAATACCCATGAAAAACGAAAACAACAATTGGGGTCCCAATATAAGTCAGATGCAAATACCGGCATATTGAGGTTATCATCAAAATACCGGGGAGAAACAAGCAACTCCAGCATCAAAAGTGAAGGTTTCGCACCCTAACATGTGGAAGCTTCTCCTACGCGTATGCGTAAAAAATCTTTACGTCTTTACCTTCTTATGTCTTTTGAGCTCTGATGTTCTCTTACAAACACGCTGATTTTGACTGCACTGATGCGCTAACGAAATACAATGTATTCATCTTATTGTAATGTTTTACATTGCTAATTTCCGCGATTTTCTGACAATTAGTGCTTGTTCATCTAGTGCTTCCCCGTGAATCACGTTTTTGTAGTTTGGCAATGCGAGAAATTCCGAGCAACCTCTTTTCGATATAACTTCGGTATAAGTTTATGTGCGAGGTCCAAAAATGCTTCCGTATACCCTTTTCTTCAGATTGAACTCAACAGACGGCTCATTTTTATTTTACAAAAAAATGAGTACAATAAGTATGAGGGTTCGACTTTCTTTTTATTATTATTCTTTGCTTTGATGTTCGTTTTGATGATATGAGTATGCGTATTTTTGTAGCTATAATTTTTCACAATGCTCTTAAACTAACACTGCATTCGCGGTTCATTTTCGCATAGTTTTTGGCATCCTATTTTACATTGTTCTATAGTTTCCTGTCCGCCTTTTAAGTAATATCGTTTTGAACAGTTGATTCCACACGCTAAAGTGGAGTTCGAATTCCACTATTTTTTATCATTCTATAACATATCGATTTCAGACTGTAATGTACTTGTGATAGAAGAACTGCAACCAAACGTCTAGCAATATGAGTGAAGGGAACGGTTCATGTGAGGGTTCATTCACAATAGCCTGCTTCTCTCTTGGACAGACAGTGGTGACCGTAGCCTCGATGCTCACGGTAATGTTGGTGAGTTTTACACAATCAATTAACTGCCTGATTACCTATTAAAACACAACCACATAATGCTGCGCGGTTGATGACATCATAACGTCATACATAGAAATTGACAAAAGTTTTCACATTGGTAAATGAATAAAAAAATTGCTTTGTGCGCGAATATTCGATTTTCAACACTGATTTCTTTGACCCCTTTTCACTTGACACATTATTCCAAAGCAATGAATAGAAGAATTTGAATATTTAAATTTACATCAATAGAATATCGAAAAAAATTCTGATCAACACCCCTCATTATATGTCGTATAGCATTTTGTTCCGAAAAAGTTATAATATGGGATCTGAGTTCTAAATGCCAGTTTCTTTTCAAGTCTACCGTCACATGTGTGTTCTAAGCTGTATTTTTAATGTTTTCAATTTATCCTCAAGGAAAGTAGCTTCTTTTTTATTGTTTCTACCGAGTGTGTGGGAGTAAAATACATTTACTTCCCATTTTAACCGATGGTGCCGGTTGAAACAATTATAAACCAGGAAGTGAAACTACTCATTCATACTAAAGAGCATTTACTACTTGGGCTCCTTTTCCTTCAACAGACGAAATATTGGAGCTACATGAGACAGATTTCAAGAAAGGGAGTTCTTCCCCTGGGTGCCTTTATCAGATATAAAGGGAGACGTGACACGGACCCTTCAACCGGTTGAGTGAATGCGTCAGAATGGAAGATAGGGGGACATCGGATGCTGAAGATGTTTGCAACTGTTTAGATATAACGACATGAAACTTGGCTGCTGAAATTAGTCAAAAATTAAAGTGAAACACTTATAATTCAAAATGTCTAATACCAAGCAGAATAGCACTATAGTCCTACAACCATTATTCATTCATAATAACTAAAGGTTTGATCATAAACTTAGCTTCCGATCACTTTCAGATAATTGTTTTGGGCAATTTCCTCGTCGTGCTCACTGTGTACAGGGACCGGAAGCTGAGAATGCAGCGACAGAATTGGCTGATCGTATCATTGGCCGTCGCTGACCTGCTTGTCGGTCTACTTGTTATGCCACTTACCCTCATTTACGAAGTTATTGGAGAGTGGAGATTGGGTAAGGTGCTTGCTTATGCAGCTGCGAATTTGGCATTGGAAAAGATAATGATTATTACCGAACAACAGCCACATTTGAGTCACCGAACAACAGCGTCATCTAGGTTGGGAACTATCTATAATTAGACACATAGGTCACCATACTTTTTGCAGGTTTGGTGCTCTGTGAGATGTGGCTGGCTCTTGATGTTCTTTTCGTCACCGCCTCCATCCTGCACATTTGTGCTATTTCCCTCGATCGATATTTCTCCGTGACGTCACCGCTGACGTATCCAGCTAAACGAACACCAGCGAGGATGCTTACTATGATTGGTAAGTGCCTATTGACCTCATGGTACCACAAATGAATATACAGATAATGGTTATTGATCATGTTAAATGATTTGCCTAACACTTTCAGGGATCTCATGGTTGGTGTCTGTATTAATATGCTTGCCTCCTATCCTTGGTTGGCGACCAGAACGGGAACAGGGAGAGTGCGCGTTGAGCACTGATGTTGGTAAGCATTTAATGTCCGTGTGGGCCGAAAGAGTATCTTTATTCACCTCGGATCAAAAGAAGGAGGGTCAACCATACATGGGATAAACTCAAGTCCACATGATATTGTCATACTCTCACAAACTTGTCATTCATTCTTGTTTCAGGCTATGTTCTCTATTCATCCTTTGGTTCATTTTACATCCCGGTCATTATTTTGGTATGTGTGTATGCCAAGATCTACAGTATAACCATTAAACACAGGTTTGTTTTGAAAGTTGTTTCCTTGATGTTTTTATAAATGAAAGATTCAACGCATAGTTTCACAAGAAATAGCCTCGTAAATAATTGCTCGTGTTCAGCCGCCAGCGTTTAAAGGAAACGGAACGCCGCGACAAGACCTTAGTACAATTGAGCACATCCGGGTTCAAATCAAATGGTTATGTTCACACAACCACACTAAATGGTAGTTTGTTTATTCTTTTCGATAATTTCCATCAGGTGAAAGGGGTTCATGTGTTGGCGTGCATCCACATACATGTTTCTGATCCTGGTCGTTCCTTCTTTTCCTAGATGCATTTCTTTGAAATTTTTGCAATTTGACATAAATCTTTAGGAAGCACTCCAACAACAGACTCTCCGAAGGATGTTGAACTAGAGGAGAACTCTGACCCAAATGACGAGGAGAAAGACGGAAAGGTAATCACTTAATTACTGTAATACACTCAAATGTTAAACTTTGTCTATTTCTTAAGCCGTGTTTTTGACTAATGATCTCTGCCTTATTTGCAGGAAGCAATCACCCAAGTATGCTGGCATTTGCGAAAAATTTCAGAAGAACTGTCGCAAGCGAAAAATGATGAGAAAAAGAAACAGGTATGGTAATTAGCACAATGTTGTTTTTCTTCATGCTAACATTCCTGGTCGATTTAATAGAAACTGCTTACAATCAGACATGACTCTTTGGTATGTATGAAAAACGATTCACGAACGTCATATGCTGTCGGTAAAACAGCGACCATTCTAACGGAGGAAGTTAAAGCGATCACCTTATCTAGTCTATCATAGACCCAATTATAAAAATAAATAAAAACTTCTTGTAGCAGATTCAACTCGCCGTCTTCCTCAACACAAAAGATAACCGGCCAGCAAACGGTGAAAACGACCGGCAGGTGGCCATTGAAAAAAGGCGAAGGAAGCTAAAGGTTGGCATTTTTAACAATCAACACCTATTGACTAAATCGCCTCTTTTTGCAGAAGTTTGCTTAGCCTTGATGCTACACCGTAAGTATGGGCGATTGTGATATGGGATATCTGGTGGTATTTAAGTTGAATGAAAATACATGAACATACGCTTTAGGCGAAAGAACGGCAGGCCACACTGCTCTTGGGTGTCATCCTTTCCGCTTTCATCTTATCCTGGTTGCCATTCTTTGTAAGTTTCTGTTATTGTTTCTCCCTTTGGAATTTACAAGCGTCTGGCCTGAAATTATGATAGCAACGACAAACAGACCAAAAGGAAACGCAACACTTTTCAGGTGATGTATGTAATTGGAGCTTTCGGATTGGAGGCTCCTCAAGTGATTTTCAAGTTTTTCTTCTGGCTCGGTTACTGTAAGTTTCTTTCTGTTTTCTTCAGTTTGCTTTTTGCTTCTGACTATCGTATCACGAAGCCGGTTCAAATACTGTAGTACTGTTCAATGGTTCATTGTTCAATTGTAATAATACTCATTACAGGCAATTCGGGCATAAATCCCGTTATTTACACGGTGTTCAATAGAGAATTCAAGCGTGGATTATGTCGCCAATTGAAGAAATTTGAACGGCTTCTCGAACCTATAACAGAATTTTACAAATAAGCGTATTTTTACTGAACGAAATCCCAAGAAACCCCGTAAATATGTCCAGTCGATTTTTTTTTCGAATTCAAACGAACATTTTATTGACGATATTCGTGTGTTGTAAAATAAACCCTTCTATAAGATACCTATCTTTGTATATTCCCCCTATTACAATTGCCTTCCTTAGTTAATAATTTATTTAACGTGTAAACTATCTTACATTGTTTATCGTGTTCAACCAACAATCTATCTTGCCCTGTACTGACTAGCTCGAAACTATTTATTAGAGTTAAATAATAGTACTTCTAAAGTACGTCGTCTTATGTAGCTGTGTACTTTAACTTAATTTCACACGCTTTCCAATGACTATGCGTTACTGTCCTTTCATATCGAGCTTTTTTCCGTACGGTTCCTTTGTCATATTGAATTTCGTTTTATTCTAATAAGCAGATTTCAACATTTTTCTTTATGGCGATTATTAGACCGATTCTTGAATTAGGCACCACGTCGTAATGAGAATTATTCTAAAACATTGTTATAATAGCATTAACGTCAATAAGCGCAGTAACCGTCAGATTCATTGGGTGTTGCGGCTGGCAACCATTCTCCTTATGTTCAGATAATAATTTTCACGGCCAATATTTTTTATTTAAAAGAGTTGATGCGCCTCCTGCGGTGTAAAGCAATAAAATCGTTCTCTGTATATTTGTTTCAAAAGAGATAGCAGTGCTAAACAAGCCTATTCAGGCTGAATAATTGTTGTGTTTTTATACGAAAGCAAAGGTTAGATAACTGAAAAACGTCAAGCATTGGATATGATATCTTGTTCTGGAGCGAACTAAACGCAGAACATCTTAGACATGATTGAACGTAAAATAAGTAAATCGTTTACCTTACAAGTTACAACTACGTGATCCTTTATTCAAGAAACACGCTCCAACATCGATGCATTCAGAGCTTTAAGAAAGAAGTAAGCAACACGGTGAATAAGCAAGGCAGAAACGGGGCATATTATCCAAGACAATCCACATCTCTATTGACAGTTTTGGAGCTTAAGTACATTTCATTTGTAGTGCCTTCCCATTATTGTTCTATGCCATTATGCGCCCTTTCCAGAGTGGTGTGAAAAAAAAACGAAGGTTGCTTGATGTTTCTGATTTGTTATTCAAACTACGCGTTTTTTGAGCAAAAAGTGTGGTGCAAAACATGATCTCGTGACATACTTAGATGTGCATCTCCAGGAGTAATAAGCAAAACATTTTTTGATCTTCTGCAAATAAAAAAAATAGCCGCAGTCGAACAAAAGGAATTCGTTGGTGTAAGCGTTTTTATATGAAAGGGGTGTTTACGCTCTGTTTCGTATTGTGGTTTGAGTATCAAAAACCACAATATTTCACAAAAATGATGATTTGCGTTTCTCGCAGTAAATTACCATTCTTTATTGTAAATAGCCGTCTATGACAATTAGTTTGAAATAACAACAATGTTTACCAAAACTGAACGCAATCACACTCAATAACCAACTTACTTACGAGGGTGAAGTATGGAAGCAAAATATATTTAAGAGCCAATGATTTAAAATGTGTACGCTGTACTTCGTTTGGTTCGGAAGTGCATGTGCGACTTCGAGAACTGCCACAAGCTGGAACATTCCGACGTGTGACAAAATAACGCTGTCCCGAAACAGACATAGCTGTGCATATGATAATATACAGCGAACGTAATATATTAATACAAAAGACTTTTGCTTTTATTGTGTTTGTCATAAATTACACGCTTCATTTTGTCTATATTTCAGGAGGGAAGTCGATATAGATGTAATTTTTCTTTCCTTTTTTTGAGCAGCTCCCACTCATCCAATTTTCTAAAATATCCTTAAACTAAAAAATCTCATTAACGTGCTCCCGGGGGTGGCTGTTTAAGGCTCCGAGCTGGAATTCTGCTAATCCGTAGTTTAATGTCACCAAATAGGCACCGTGAAAGGTTATTGTTCTGTAAATAAAATACTTTGTTCAATTAGTAAACATTTCGCCTTACTGTTCGTCGCAATGTCGCTTCAACCAAATGTTGCAAACATAAATACAAATCGCCCAATTGCGTCCTACTTTCCAACGGCAAACGCATTAGGCAGAAGATGTATGTTTATTGTCTTGTCAAATCATAACCAAGATTTGACAAGATAGTAAATATCATAATTAGATCATCACAATTAAATAGTTACTGGTAGGAAGTAGCATTCACCACAGTTAAGTTGTTGGCGTTTACCAGGAGAAAAACATTCACCTTACAATTTCCAAAGACATGTGTGTTTCGACCTCTCCTTGCTGAAAATTGCGTGCTGCTGTTTTCTGAACTTGAAATTTGAAAATTCGCTTAGTTTGTTCGTTTTTCAACTAATTTCCAGACTGGAAAACAGATAGAAAATCTCCTATGAACAATTTGTTTGTTTTCAATGGGATGCTTACCTTGTTAGTACTCATCGGTTTTCAGGAGGCACCGTTTGAAACCGTTTTCTATTATAATGATTTTTATATCGTTGTGTCTGAAATGTTATTAACTATAGATGCTTCCAAACACCGCTTATAACTAAGGATTTGAAGACCACTTTCACCAAATAATTTTCCTAAAATGAGGATCCGGTACGATTCTACGAAGCAAATCTCCGATTTAATATCATTGATAACTTCAACTAGATCATATATTTAGATTAATCACGTGTAATGTTTGCGTGCACTCAATTTCTTCAGCCAATATTTCCGGCTATCGTTGTTTGTTTGTAAATGATTGAATATTCATATGTGTACACACCAATTATTTCAGTTCTCGGTTTTTTTTTCTTGAGAATCGTCGTTTCCATTCGTACAGTTTGTCTAAATTGATTGCAGTGTTACGTATAATAGAGCCACGAGGACGACACAAATCACGACGAAGATAGTAACAAACCAAGCAGGGCAAATTCTGAACAACATATGTGCCTAGTATTGGTCTAGTAAATGGGAATTTGCAAATTGTCTCATTTTTCTATATGTAGCTTGGCTCGTTTGCTCCATTTTTATTACACCTTCTTTCTAATTTTACCCGAATCCGGCGAGTGGATTTAATAATTCTCTCATTAAGAGATGTCCGTTTTGGTGTATTCCTCGCCGATTAAAAATTGATTTATTCGGTGAGAAATTCGTCTACCAGCGATGCTACTCAATCTTATTTATTTCGCTTGGTGTGTGCTGTAAATGGCGCATGCATAATGCTACTGTCCATGTGACAAGGTTAAATAATTAAATTTAGTAATTTGTCGAATGTTTGGTGCGCAACTACATACATTTGTTGCGTAGTGATGTATCCAAGAAGTTATAGACTTACAAAACACTACCATGGAACGCAATACGAAAATCGTTGACAGTTGCAAACTATTTCAATTAAATAGATATCTCAACTTCGATGGTAAAAGTCTGTTCCTTCCACTGTCAACAATATTTTGCGCGCACGTGGAAACACATTTTGTGTATATTCATATGCACGTAAAACAAAAGAAACTTCTTGGCACAGACACTAAATTGGATTATCGTCGGAACAGGATATCCCCATGTGTCCTTCTTCAATGTGCGTAAGGTTTTTTTTCGAACTTCCAACGACATTCCCAGATCTAATAATATGACAAAGTTGGTTTTAAACGTTTCCTATCTTCTGCTTACATTGCTAAAGACAATATTGTAATCTTCTTTTTTTGCTTGTTTAGGGGGTTTCTATTCCTTTATACATTCGATGTCAGTCTATCAGAGAACTTGTGTCACATCTCTCCGGAATCATTTTTTATTCTAAAGAACGATTCACAAAGAATGATTAAACTTTTGAATGGACTTGTGTTTATGATATAGTATTTGCATAATGAACACTATGCAATATACCGTAATACCGTAAATTGAGGCCTCAATTCGTTTGCGACAACTCATTTAAGCGCTTAGGTAAGATCGATATCCTGATATAGAGTAAACTGTCATGTACTTTAAGAACCACGGTCAAACTTACTTTCTTCGTTTAGAATACATCTACACCGGTTTAGCTCGTACATATTTGATATTTTCTTTTCTTTTTTTTTGGTATTTCTTGTTTAAAACAACATACCGATTGCCCCGTTAAATTATTGTCGCAGACTGTGTCTTTATTACTGACCGACTAAATGTGCATATATTTCACGCTGTTAATAAATCTTAACCGATTTTGGCTTAACCCCTTTTGATATTTCACGCGATTAATAAATCTTATCCGATTTTGGCTTACCATTAGCCTTTTGATTGTTGTTTTTTCTCCTAGTTTTACTATGATTGTTCGAAAAATTCCTCTGTATACTGGAATAGTCATTTATTTTATTTTACTTATTCTTATTCGGGTTCACCCTCTATAGTGCGTCAATTAGTTGAGTCCTAATGTAGGCAAATCTCTTGCCTCATTCAGTGTTGTTCGTGTACAAATTTGTGAAATCTTCTTAGGGCTACCAAGAGATTTAAGTTTTTTTCTTCACAGAAACACCCTCACAAAGATTAGGAAAAATGTCTCCCACGGCACTAAGCTTCAACTTACTTGCTCATTCTAACATTTGAGCCGGACATCTGCGTAAAAGTAATTGTATCAACAAACATGGCGTGGTTGCCGCGAACTTTCAATTTTGATATAATTGTGGGATTGTCAAAAAAAGAATTTCCGATGAAATGCTCAAATGGTCACTGGAATTTTCGTACCACTGGAATGACTGTTCTACTATCATCATATTCTCTATGAGCCTATAATATGTATAATGGACAATTTCTTCCCACCTTCGCACTTAAAAAAGAATCATTGTATTGCCGGATTAAGTCGAGGATTATCCGTACCTTAAGAAATGAAGAATTATACTCTGTGTACTAAAATTGCTTCAAAATTCAGTTAAGCACAAACGCTGCGTAAAATACTATAAAATATTTTTTATTGAGCAGAAACCATTTGATATTTTTTCTGAAACTATGCAAGTTCCGCATTTTACCAGAATGACATTGTCGAATGATGTTTTTTCCCTTTTCAACTTATCCAATTATTATTTTTTTTCCGCGCCTCATTATGGGAGATCATCGGGAAATTATTATATTATTCTTGGACCCCCACATTTGCGAGTCTTCTGAATACCAAATAGTTTATTTACCTCCACACAAAAGGTGAGATCGTCAACCAACCCTGAATTATTTTGTGAAACTTTTCAGCCATAAATATGCATCGAGTAGCAGCGATTTCGATAAGACGTCTACTTAATATTTATATTTTGATTGGGAATCGGGTGTGATTAAGTTCGAAGACTGCGGTAATTTAATCTTTGTACTACACCAAAATTTACAGTGTAATAGTAGCCCACTGACAACATCAGTACTTATCAAGGTTTAGGTTTGTTTTCTTTTTTTTTTTGAAACTATTCGTGGCCAAGTATAAATACGAAGAAAAGTTGGTTTCCAATATGTTGATGCTTCCGAAGACCTCATGAATTAAGCAGCTATTTTCATTGTGTTGGATGGCATCAAGAATTCAGACCGCTGACGCCTTTTTATATATACTTTTTCCCAGAATTTAATACACTTGAACCATTATCATTTCTAGAAAATAGTTACTTCCTCTTTACAACAGATATCTACGTTTCGCGCACTGCTTATTAGTCTGTTCCATATTTTCTCATGTTGAGCTCGTCTTCAGAACAATTCGAAGAGTTCCGCTATTAGGTTTGCACACCACAACAGTACATGTCTTGCAGTTCTGCTTCCAATAACTTCCAATATATGCATTGTAATTTGTAATGTGCTGTTTTCTATCAACCCCATATTTCACATCTTCAACATTCCAACACTAAAATAGGAAAATTACAAAATTTGAACCAAGAAAAAAGGTCCTGAAATTGGTGAAATTTGTGAAATATTTGGTGCTGTATCCCCGTAAACCTTAGTAAAATCCCAAGTGTTCGTTGGCCAAAAACGCATATTAATCAAGGGTCTTTCGGGTTGCCGTGCGCTGCACCAAGCAGAGCTTTTAGAAGTAAATGGACGAAGAAAAAAGGAAGAAAGAAGTTGAGATGTATTGCAGACAAAGAGGGGGACGCGGGTGGACTTAACCAGGTTATCTTTACATCCGACACAATACTTTCAAAGCGATCTTTGCTCCCGCTTTGAAAGAAGCTTCCCCTCTTTATGTATTCAACAATTAATAAGAGCTTATTGTTGGCAAAGTAAACTTTTTCAAACGAATTTGTCATCTACTCCGATTATTACTTGGAAAGCGATGTACTTTATTAAATGAAACATTCAGATCTTTTGACGGAACTGCTGGAAACCACTTAGTGTTTTGGTATCTGGTTAGACTTTCTGATGATACTGCACATTTTTCCCACAAAGCGGGTTGTCCTATGGTTAGTCAGTCCACTCCGCAATTTCTCCTTTTAAGTCCCAGGCACAGGCAAGCAATCTCTTTGTTTGGACAACAAACTCCTCCTCCTCAGCTTCTCCTCTGTAATGAATCCTTGCCGTGGGATATAAGCTTATCCACAGAGGTACTGGCTAAATAGGTATTCATCCTTTCCTTTCACAAAAGCAGAGAACAGGCATCATGATCGTGTGAAAGGGGTTAATAGTAGATCTTAAAACTATAAATTCGATTTTTAAATATATTTCTTCATTGAAACATGACAAATACAGTTGCAGGATGCTAAGTAGTTTGACATACAAGAATTCTTGTAATCTTGCCTACACAAATTATGCTAATTTGCAACAACACATAAAAATGTAGCACAAAAATCTTCACATATTCACATCGTTAAGAAAGGTTAATCGTAGATCTGAACACTTTAAATTTGATGCAGGTCTTTGAAAGATGACAAAACATGTAGCGGGATGGTAACTTGATAATTTATAATAGAGTTTGATTTACGAAAACAAAAAGAATTTTTATAATCTTGCCTACGCGAATTATGGTAATTGCAACAACACTATATGTTGCAGAATATGTTGCAGAAAACTCTTCACATATTCGCTATGATCGTGTCAGTTTTGAGTTCACTTTTACGAACAACACAATGAGTACTAAGAACGCATATTAAGCACTTGTTGCACTTGTTGCACGTTTTCACATCCGATCTTTTAAAATGTAGGACATTGTTAGTGTGATGAAAGGACTTCCAGAGACACAGCATACTATTCTTTGGTCATTTAACTATTAACTTCGATTGTTATAAGCGTTTAAAGTTGATGTTTGATATGCAACGCCCTGGCCTCGGTTTTTGCTTTACTATGTTCACGACTGATTATGCTTGTTTTGTTTTCATTCGTCTTATTTCCAGGTGTTAATTGAGGTGAGATGTAATAGAAATAGCGAAATGGAATAAATACATCAAATGTTTGCTGCAAATGTAACATTTTCTTTATGCACCATCTATCTGGGCTGAATTTCCAATAATGATATAGTAACTATTGCACTGTAAGATTCTCCCCAGCTTGACCAATGCATAATTTTCCACAATCTGCCTTATTCATTTTCGACTGAGTGAATGTTTGCAAGACAATATACATATGGGATGTGGTACACGGTTGACGGGGCTAATTCTGGTCTTCGGTGATCCACGAGCTTTTCTTTTGTTTCACACTGGCCGGGACCACTAACCGTAAGACAGAAAGACCCCACATTTGTATACGCATGACTCATTAAATGATCGTACAAAGGCTAAAGCTGCCGTATTGTTATATTGAAGACGCCAACTTTTTGATGGGATGCATTTTAGACTGAAACTTGTAAAACAGTCTACGTTCCCTCTCTTTCTCCCTCCCGCTCTTGATTTCTCTCTCGCTAACAACTGTCACCTATGTTTGTAATCAGTACGCACTATTAATTGCATTTTGAACTTCTGTAGAAAATGCGCAGCGAAGGATTCATTACAGTGAAAATATTCATTAGGTAATGTCAGAAGTTTCTATAATTGTACCGTACTCACATCAAAGAGCATCTGATTGTGAGCTTCTAACATAATAGCCCTTAGTTAACTACAATTAGTCACCTCTCATCGATGCTTAATTTTTGAATGCTTAACGGGATGAGATCAATTCAAATAATCCCTGTTTAATTTTTACTATTGAGAATACACCTAATGTTAGTCACAATACAGCACAAAAAATAAAGATCGAGGCTCCTCGCTGCAGGAACATATTCACTAGTTTTGATACCTCACTTGTATAAAAACAACTGACGTACCGTAGCCTGCCCAGCCGGCGGAAATAACGTTATAAGTCTAGAGATTTAGGGACAGAGACTGACGTGCTAGGGAGAGACTGATAAAACCGCACTGCATTTTCTAGACTCTCTAGCCGTATAAGGCTATTTCCGCGGGTCGGGCCGGTTACGGTAGTTGTTTTGTGCTGTATTGTGACTAATATTGGGTGTAGTATCAATAGCAAAAATTAATAAGGGATGATTTGAATGGACTTCATCCCTTTAATCTTCTAAATAAAACAGCACAGAGTAAATTGATCCTGCTTACGAAGACATAAGCATACGAATAGAGTTTGTCCATTCTTCCATGCTTGGCTTATTATGGACAACAAGGAAGCTCCTAAATATTTAACAAAATAGGAAAAACAACCTGATCGGCTTTTCGCGTGTGGGAATTTTTTTTACTTTGGCCGTGATTAAATTTGGAGGTGGCACTCCAAAAACATAAGCTGCAAATATAACATCCACCGGTGTTATTTGAACGGAAAAATCGCACACACAGCGATGCATACGGCCTGCGTAAAAATCGTTCTGTGCGTTTTTTTAATAGTGATTGCTAAGGGAAATTTACTGACTGTCAAACAACAGCATTCTAAACTGCAAGCATAAATCCGTTCTCTGACATTGATGAGTAGAGAATATGTTACTGTCTTTCACTGTTGATAGAACCTATTGTTCCCACCGACAACATTTGAACTCCCCTTGAACGCACCTCCTGCTTCACTATAAGTAAAAAAAAAAGCGTTTTTCAGTAAGTAGAACGCTCTTAGCAAGTTGTTTCAAAACGAGTTTGCTGATCTTTCTGGGACTTCCACTTCCTGCCCCAAACAAATGTGCGCATTAGCATATGAATATGGAGGTTGACGTCAATTTCCAGAGGACAATATAATCCCCTGTCCCCCTGGGTCTCGCGACTGCATCTCCGGGGTTCGAGGTTTACACATGACTGATTCGTGATTGACTCTTCTACCAATGTCCGCATCCCGGCCGATTGTTTTTGGGCCCTGACCCGACCGGGGCAAATCGCCGTCCTACTAAGAACCCATCAACATTTATTCATATAAAGTTATTGATCGGAAACCTTTTGTCTTATCCACTTTGTAAGATAAAATGACAGTTATATCATGGACTGTCTGACCCCGTGTAATATATTCAATGAAAACCAAAGATGTGCATTAGCGAAACATTCTTTATGGTAATAATTGCACCGGAACGGCAGTTTTAGTGAGTTTCTCGGAGGTAATGTACATGCTGGTAAATCTTCGGCCGACTTTCATTGTTAATTACTGGAACTCACTGCTGACTTCATATATATTGTTTTTTTTTTCGGGAAACCTCACAAAATACTATGACATATTTTACGTACCAGCTGCAGCCCTGATAATTTCTAGTATTCAAATGGAAATGACGAAAAAGTGTTTGCATTGTTGCGTCGCTTTTGGCCTAAAGCTTATAAGCACTAATTTCTGCTCCTAATGTAGAAAACGCTTTCTGAAATTTTCTTGTAATTGTAGTTAGCGGGGCAAAAAAAACAGCGTTTTACAAGCGAAACTGAGGTGCACCCACAACTCGCTGCACACCTCGCGCATTCTTCGCCATCGCGAAAAGATGGCAAAGATAGAGCGAAATCGCCGCGCGCCATTTTATATGGTGCTCCATCAATTTCGCATCTTCATACGTTCGTCGCGTCTACCTTTCGCCTCGCGGAGTTTTGGCGCCGAGGTTTCGCTGAGCACCACGCACCACCCTAGTTGTTTCTATTTTCCTATTCAAACCACATACTCAGGTCTGAGTTGTCAACAATTCTGTTAGGTTATAGGTATGCAAGCAACTGATTAATTATGCACTGCCGTGGTGGGCAAACGTGATGGCGTCGTACTTATTACAACTCTTACTTTAGCAAACGAAGCTGCTTCATAAATTATATAAATGAAAAATCGGTTGTTTGAAACTTTTAGGTCATTCTTCATTGACTAGTAATATGTCAAAAAAATACGGGGAGAATTTGCTCCTTGCTCCGCCTGCTCTATTCTTTTTAGTTGTTTTCGACAAACGCTTATAATGAGTATATTCAGTCCATTTACATATTATATAAAAAACTCACGAATATAAAATAATTGTGTTTATGAAGTTAAGTTCTGACGAGCAAACATGAATTCGTTTCTTCTTTTCCGTTGCTATCATAAAACCGAGTGCCTACTTGTTCATTTCACAATTGGTTTACTCGTCAGTTGTGCGAAGAGTAGTAGAAAGAGTTCAGGAGTTCAAAGGGTAACTTCTGAGGTTTTCCAATTTGTTTGAACATTCTCGCCTTTTGTCCTGCTTGATGATGTTCAGAAACCATCAACCTAAAGGCGAGTATTACAAGGGTTGATCTGTGTGCACACAAACAAATAACCTCGTTTAACCTGGCCTGTAATCTCAAGTTGACGTTTTTGCATGCAAACTATATTGACTTTAATAGTTTTATTTCCGGGGTAGTTTTCTATATCATTATTTTCCTTCAGCATCTGGTATCGTCTGGTGAAGGATTTGTTTCGTCCTCTAATAAGAGTGTTGGTCGTCTGCAGGCTATAATGGTTAGATACTACACACATCATCGCATTGCCTCCATGACCGTTTCCCCTTTATCTATCTACTTTTTTATCGCCGAAACATCCGCTCGTCCGGAAGTTTTCCGATTCAATTCATCCATTTCATTCGAATGGAAGAAGGTCGTAAGGAAAGAAAAAGGAGAACGGGTGTCCTTGGTCGGGGGTTGCCCATGGGACCTCTAAACTACAAGAACAGTATTCAAGACCTCCAGTACTATATGTTCTCTAAGACTTCCGACCATTTTAGATTTATATGAGACAAGCATCATTTCATTTGCATACACATACTTTGTTCGCATGCCATTTTCAAAACACCTGCATTTTCATTGAAAACTTACCAGTACTTGTCTGTAAATCAGCTACATTTGTTACTCTTTTTATATATATTTATGAAGGGACAGCAATAACTTGATGTACTTCCGTTTTTCATCAACACTAAGACATTTCCTGGTTCCGAAATTGTAATATTCGTCCTCTTGAAACTCCGTTTTCTGCGTTCATTCGCACTTGCACTCATCCTATACTTATTGACAAACGCAACGACATTGGGGATTATATCTATTCTGACGCTGCACGTGATTGCTATTTAGACCAATGGATTCCTTGTACCTAACTGATATTTGTACATACATAATGTGTATTACAGCAAGTACATAGATCACCACTTGACGCCCAAACTTCTTAATCTGCACCACCAAACTCTGACACGAACTTCTACAAAGCTTATTCTCATATATTATACCCATCAAGTCTTTGAACTGTTCAAAAGTAAAACACAATATACGTTCCAGATGATGGCAATTAGCACAGTAAAGGATGCCTTTAAAATTAAAAAATGTATAGATCTTGATTAGTATTCTATAGAAATCATTTACTCGTGCCACGTTTCCTTTCTCTAATGCTCAGAATAATGTCATTTTTCTTGAATTTGGCTCTTCACATTCAGGACAGACACTAAGAAATTTTGGTTGTTATGGGAAAATTAAAGTTAAATTTGCTGCAACAGCCTCTTTGGCTTTCTTTGTGTTATTTAATCATATCAAATATACCTAATTATAAGTTCAACACATGCATTATGTCAAGAATACTCTATCCCACGTATACGTATTTAATGAAAGCCAAAACTACAACTACATTTTGCTATATATGTTTTCGTCCTGCAAAATGTTTTAAAGATTTCCAAAATTAGGCACCCGTTGTAAAAATAATAGTTAATGGTTCACTTGAGAGTTTATATATTATGCTAATAATGGCGTATAGTAGGCAGCTTCTTCGGTTCTTCTCGTTTAACACGCTGAAGAGAATAATATGTTAATTACATCCAAGAAGTTAATAATACTAATTAAAATTCCTTTTTTTTAAAGCGGCGACTATTCCCTTTATAGGACTTATGGAGACACTTCATGTTTTTATGCTCAAAAATGTCAATGAGTAGATGGTTTCGTTTTTGGGTCGACCAGTCTGGTCGTAAGTCTTAATTAATTTATCCGCGCGTTATATACGTAGAAAGGTGTTATATTTCTGCGCTCATGCGTCCAAGCAGCAACTTTTTGGTTTCAGCACTTTTCTTACTACAACAGCTCAATTCGAACACTACATGTTTCTCGTTTAAGAACACAAAATATGTTCTCGATGAACGATTTTTTGACAAGGACGACTCCGTTAACTTTCGTAACTTCTCAATGTTTCCAGGTTTTATCCGTTCATAAATCGTTTTTCATGATCCTATTAGCTTACTTACTTATTTCATTCACGAAAAATATGATTTTTGACACTTAATATTTTTGTCAGAGGGAAGCCATTCTGTATCTGTCTCCGATTACTGAATGACGGACATTGACGGCAAAACACATGTTGTTGCCGGCGATTGGCTCCATTTTTGGCAATATACCATGTTTTAACCGAAATATCGACGTTTTGCCCTTTTTAGTGACCTTTAAAGTACGTTTCTCAGTATTTCGACCGTTCTGAACTATATTTTGTACATTTTTTTTACACAACTAATTACAACTTTACACACAACTACCCAGCTTCCATTAATTTAGCTGCAGACTGCAGACTGTTTTGACAAGCCTCTTTTTTTTGCTGTTTGTAAAAACCTTACTTTTGATGTTGGTTACTATTATACAAGATCAAGAACCTTTTTTCGTACGAGTTGACGAGCGGGGGGGGGGGATATCATCGAGCTGTAACAACACGTTTTGAACGTGTCTTTGACGTTGCGTTATGCGTGTATTCTTGATGGTTTAGGCAATAATTGCAAGAATGCAAGAACACTGTTTCATATCAATATGTCAATAAAAGTTCACATCGTGAAACAAACAGGGGAACTTTAAAAAAAAAATAATAAACAAAGTATTTGAGAGATGTTACTATGCAGGGTCTTGGAACACATGTTATTTTTTTGCATGAGTAATCAACGTATGTCAAAAACACGCTACCACATACTCAGAAAAAGAGTTCCGCTTTCATACGGCATTCCCAGCCACGACAATGAACAAAATATGTTACCTAGGTTTGAAATATATATATTTCGTTTTTATTTGAATTTATCACCAATTTCCGGCTGCACTTCTACATGTAACCGTTGAGTTCAGTTGACTATTCCTTTCTAAAAGAATCACCCGGGACGAGATTCGTGTTATAGCGTTTGCAGTTGCATACCTAAAACAACTTCACAGGCATTGTGCACGTGCGGAGCTAGAGAGATATTCCGCCCGATTGAAAGAAACATTTCCTGATGCTACCGAGATTTGTAGAAATGTCTTTTTATTTGTATTCATTTTCTCATACATACATTTGCACAAAGAAGTTCTGACTGCCATCGCATTTAGGCTACATGTAAGAACCATTTATTTGCAGTATTCTTATGTACTTTCCTACGTATTCCTATGTGCCGCTGATGCAGATGGGCTTTATTTTTCGCAACGTGCTTTTACGCAACTTGTTTCTGAGTCGAGTGGTCCGTTAAACTTGCAGGTTTCAAATCGTCATCACGCTTCTCAAAACAACTCAGTGATTCCCTGCGAAGTCAAGTGCGAAATGAACCATGAAACTTCTGCAGGGGAAGGCGGTAGGCGCTTAGTTTCGTTAATAAACCGTGCATAAATGACAGTATCTAGATTTCAGCGTATACATTGTAGTACCAGCGCAGTTCGAATGCATAAAAACTGTCGCCCATTGGGAATTGGGCACTACAATTATTACAAAATCAGTCATCTGAATATGTATTTTCAGAAACCACGGTCAAATGGCGTCATCCAGCTTTGTCTGTGCTCCTTCTGTGCGTTTGCCTGATCACAGTGGCTGGAAATTGCCTTGTTGTTCTCGCCGTTTGCACAAAGCGATATTTGCGGAATCCAACGGGGTAAGATTTTAGAAAGGACACACCTGTAGTTTAACCGATAATGAACCAGCCAGAATATCATCAACCAGCAGGAATGCCGAATGTCATCTACATAAGTTATAATCAATACTTAAAGGGACAGGCCCATCAAAGTAAACCTATATTTAAGATACGTTCATAATGACTATCAAGCATTTTTATTACAATATATACAAACTAAATTTCACATTTATTTGCCATGGGAAACTTTTTTACGATGCGCTCTGCTTAAATGTATACCATAAAGCCGCAATATCCTTGTCGTCTATGCAAATTTATCGTGAAATTATAATGCGATTAAAATTTGCATATATAGCTTTGAAATCTGCAGTTTTATGGTATACATATGCGTTGAGCGCATTGGAAAAAAGTTTTCCAGGGCGAATAATGGTGAAATTTAGTTTGAATATATTGTAATAAAAATGCTTGATGGTCATTATGAACGTATTGTAAATATAGGTTTATTTTGATGGGCCTGTCCCTTAAAGTAAACAAAAACGAATTTAGGTTTCTCATCATCTCGTTGGCAATCGCCGATTTAATTGTTGGTCTCGTGGTGATGCCACTGAATTCCCTGTATGAAATGACCGGCCACGTTTGGTTACTTGGTAAAAATATTTCTAATAATAAGTACTAGTATTGCATGGGTTGAATTTTCACCAAAATGTGTCATAGAGATTTACTATAGAAAACATTATGGCAGCACTCTTTTTGGGGAGTCTGCCCTAGGTGCGCTTCACTGATTGTGAGTCTTCTTTGTATGTCATCACCAGTTTGGGTATTTAATCCATTTCCTAGGTTTGACAATGTGCGATATTTTCCACGCACTCGACATTCTTGCTTCGACCAGTTCTATCTGGAACCTCTGCATTATCAGTCTGGATAGGTAATTACAACTTTACTTAATTTTTGCTTTTTCATTAATAAAATGTTTTCATTTAATTATTATCATGCAAGGTCCACTTTCGAGGCGTGCGTATCGAAGCACTGTACCTAGGGTTTTCTCATCATTGGTTTTCTAGTTTTGTTAACTATATGTTTTCGGAAAACTTTTTGTTTAAAACATTACGTAAACATTTTCCAGATACATGGCGGGGCGTGACCCGATCGGATATCGCGACAAAGTATCCAAGCGACGGATACGAATAGCTATTTTCTTTGTTTGGGTATCTTCGGCTGGTGAGTTATCGCATCCAAATAGCTTGCTTATTAAAAGATCTTCGTCAGGCTGATCATGGTAATGTGTTATAATAAGCATACAAGATAAAACGACGGAAAAAACTCAAACAAGATAAGGGACAAATATTTAATTTATGAATTATAGCCCTTGCCTTTCCTGCAATTGCATTTTGGAGGAAATCGTCGCCACATTTGTACGAGAATCAAGTATGTTACCTACGGGTTATGACAATTTTACTTATTCTTATTCGTTACCCACATTGCCCTCCTTTGTACGACAGACGGGACGGGAAAAAAAATATTTTCTCAAAAAAAAGAGGATATTATATGCATTTTTCCAACAAATGCGTAAACAACACTTTGACCTAAAAGCTTTCCTTTCCAGTATCAATGTCTATTCACGGACAGTGTGATGTACATTGGCTTTTCGTCTCTGGTGTCTTTCTACATTCCGTTGTGTCTCATCTTATTTGCATATGGAAAAGTATATGTAATTGCAACAAGACATTCTCGCGGACTGATTGCCGGAGTGAAGACTGTGAGTTGTTAACGTCAATTGCAATGTGTTCAAAGTCAGTATGCAAGTAAGACCAAACTAGGAAAAAATAAAAATAAAAACAATAAAAACAATAAACAGAAGTTATCGGACGTTGGAGTGAGACAGGTGTGGCCACCGCCAACTGATCGCGGTCATCTTGATAACATTTCATATATATCCAGGTAAAACACAAAAAGAAGAACAATGGCGAAACCGAACCGATGCTTGCCGGAGACAGCACTTCTGCGCTTCGTGTGCATTTCGGCACTGGTCAAATGAAGAAGGCTCGTAATGTACGTGCTCAAAAGTACAGTGGACAGGTTGCCGGACAGTTGATCCTCTCGCAGGTTAGGCAGAGCACAATGCGAAAATAGAGGAATGTTTTACTGCAATTCTTTCGTTTTTTATTTGTTTTGCTTGCGTTATCAAGATCTCCAATTGAATGTTACTTAAACCAGCATGAAATTCAAACACGTGTTAGCACTTTTTTATTGCGCTCTCGTCACAGTTATGTGCCCTTTTTTTGAGTGGATCATATTTCCGGTTGCCTTTTTTCGTTTATTATTTTCCGTTTTCTTTATCACAAAGCTCATATAGATGCACTGATCACTTTTTGATTTCTTGGGCCTTAGGCTAATTGTTTCCCTTATGATGAAAACATGAAAACTGATTCCGCTCATGATGATGAAAAATGAAACGTGCATCGGAAATTAAGCGACGTGGTGAACTAATTGTCTATAAACGAACAAGACCAACAAATTAATGTGGCTGTTTTAAATGACAATTCAAAGATGTTCGCAGACATTAAATCGACAGGCTAAACAAATTTCGGTGAAAAATTTGATTGGGTTCTCCTTTAGATGCCCTGTCGTGTAATCGCTCCTCCGCCTTCTCAGAAGAACTCGGTTTCTGCAATGAGCTGCCATTCTCTGAGGGTCACCCAGGTATAAAAACCGGATAATTCCACTGACTACGCTAAACATAATAACGCACATGTTTCGTTTCACAATGACCAGCGGAAAATTGTAACCAAAATATTTAATAAGTTGAAATAAATTCTGACTGAATTAAACCTGAATACTTGCCCCACTATTGGTGACAAGTGCCAAATGGGTAGTTTAATTGTCAATTAATACATTTAGCACAGAAGGAAGTATTTAATCAATAGGACATATGTGAGTGAAAAGAAGAGAAATCGAGATAACTAAACAAATATTCACGTAGGAAAATTGCAAACACAAAGTGCACTGTATGCAATAAAGTTTCAGATAGACGACGAAGCAAGGCTTCTCCCAAAGACGAGCGACACTTCTTTGAACATTGTTGTAAGTGTCTTAAACTCATTGTCAGCTAACAAATGGTCGGCCTAATGAAATAGTTATTGCAGAGGGAGAAGAAGTGCTCTGACGATATTTAGAAGGCATTCCCAATAACGTCTTGTTAAGAACTGTGTGTCCTTCAGAATTCGGATACATGCGCCACAACATTTATCGATGATGAGCAACAACAGCCACAATCAATACCACCACCAGCCCGACGTTATCGACGGAGAACGGTTACCGCGAAGCGGAGAGTTGGAGTGAAGGAAAAATCAAGGCAGATGATGAAGTACGTAAACTTTATTCATAATGTCCACGGCATTTCATATTCGTTACAATTAGAAGATTCTATGTTTGCCAGCTAACCTCGAGATAGACAACAGACGGAATTTATGGAAAAAAGTACTTTCTAGATATGTGCATGAGCAACGCGCGGCACGCACACTGTCAATCGTTGTGGGCGCTTTCATTCTCTGTTGGACGCCATTCTTTATATTCTCACCAATGGTGGCTTTGTGCGAAGACGTATGTTATTTATTTTATTTTTTCGTTTTTTGTATACAAATTATACCAAACCGATCTGGCATGGAGCAATACAGTGAAACTCAGGAGAATACAGCTATTTAAAATTAATGCATGGAACTGATTATAATAAGAGTATTTATATCACGTTCTGCTTTCGGCGAAACACAATACATCCATTCAATCATTCAAAGATGTGATTGGTTTAATTGCATTTTATTGTCTTTCTTTTCGATATTAGACAATTATCAGAACATTTTAACGGTTAATCCTTTCAGTGCTTCGCCAATAAGGATGCCTTGTTCACGTTTTTCACATGGGCTGGACACCTCAACTCGATGTTGAATCCTTTGATATACTCCCGATTTTCAAGGTAATCACGGTGTAATATCTACACCGTTTACTTTTAAACTTTTACGTGCGCATCAGGCTTGTGGCTCAAACTGTGTATATAAGCGTTATCCTTTAAAGCGAGGCAGAGAGTTCGTTGACGATATGTTCAGACCATGTACATCGGCTATCTTATAAACCAATTTATAAATTTGCTTCTACGTTGACAATTGTAATTTAAGAGCAATATCGTGGTTTAAAACTTAAAAGGAAGGATGCAGTTTTTTATCCCTTGTATGTTCTTAGTATGCGCAATAAACAATGTTGCTAAGCAAGACAATAAATAACTTTTTTTTGTGCAGAGATTTCCGTCGCGCATTCAAGCAAATCCTCACGTGTCAGCGCAAACACAAGGTCGGTTTTATATTTAATTGGTTCATTATTTTCTACTGGCTTTTTCAAAAACCCTACCATCGCTCGCTTAGCTTTATTTATGAAATTTGTTGATGTGATTATATTCTAGACGAAGGTCGCCATTAAAACTCCCCTCTCGTTGGTATTCACACAACTGATATCGATTACCCAGTTTTGGGAGCAACCGGAAGCAGAAGAACCCTAGTGATTTATTAATTTTTAACTTTTTTGAAATTCCATTAGGCATTTTAGATTGAACCCTTCCATTTTCTGTTGAGAACGCGATCGCAAATTTTCTTGTGACATTTTCTTATATGTTGTTATATATTGCATTTAAAAACATTGTATCTCATAAAAAGTCATTGATCTCTTCTAACGGGTGTTATTTCGGTTGTGTAGTCATAATCTCGCGCCCATGTCACTTGTGGACATTAATAAGCTGTACATTTTGCAATAACTCGTTAATTTGTAGACTTCGTAAATATAATCCATAAAGAATATGCGTCCAGTTATGTTGAAAACATACGTTTAAATAGAAATACATTTTTTTTTCATAATGGCACAATTATTATACAATAAACCATCATTCTTAAGAATTGCAGATCTGTAGCTCATTGTTTTTTAGTTAACAGAAACTCACACCTTTCTTCCGTTTAATTTTGCTATTTCAAGATAAAGTGCTTATCTTGATTTTGGTGAAAACAAGAGTAATATATGGATTCTCTGGTTTTCGTGTGTTTTCTTCTAGCTCTTGTTTCCATATCCGTAGTATTTCTCAATGTTTCTAATAAAAATTCTAATAATGTAATTTTTAATACATTTTCTTTATGAAAAATAAATACATTTAAATAAGTTGTCCGTTGACGCGTAATTCCCAGCATCCTATCCTCTACGTAATATACTCGTTGTTGAACATTTATTGGAGTGCCACCTGAAGGTAAGTAAACCAATAAGTGCACATTTGCGACACATTCACCGGGTCTCGAAGGCTTTGAAAGAGTTTTTTTTGGAAAAGAACATCCAATAAACGAAGAACGTTTCCTTCATATTTTGTGTCATGCTTTAAAGGGACGCGGTCACCGTTTTGGCCCTTATGTATACTTTGTGTTTTTATTATCTTCATTATCTATAACACATAGTGTTGGGAAAATGTCTTGCAAGAAACGCGGCAACATCGAGTAAAATGATGACGAAAAATTTTGCCCTCTCTCCAATAGGCACCGTAACCCTAGTAATTGTCCAGCATATGATATGGCCGTGAATGACTCGACGAACGTTATTCCACTAATTAATCGGTCGAATACCTCGCGGGCATTATAACATTTGGTTTTCTATGGCTAACTGTGGACCTTGGATCGGATGCAACATTTTTAATCAATGAATTTCTTGCCGAAAACAGCGTTTTTCGTCGGATTTTTTCCAACACTATGTTTTTCATACTGTGCAGTTAATAAAAACACAAAGTATACATAAGGGTCAAAACGGTGACCGCGTCCCTTTAAAAACGTTGGGTCATTTACGACCTTCATGATTTGATATTGGAACCATACATATCTTTCTTTACAATAAATAAAGATCAGTGCAAAATAACGATTTTAAGGTGACCCCGACCCTTTGAGCGTTCATTACTTCGTGCAAAATAAAAACTGAATAGCCACTTGCCATTTATCCAAATCAGCATAGACCTTTTTCCGAGGTTGTTGAACAAGAGCACACAAACGACAGTAGAATTTCGTATCGACTAAACTGCCCAGCTGGCGCCACGCAAAATATTCTTCGTAAGCAGTTTGGTTTCTCGACAAATACAGTAGATATCTGCACAGAGGAGATTGAACTAATAAGTTGTTAGGGTAAACTGCCTCAAACTCTTCCATATATTCGAGCCGTGTTTCTTAGGCAAAAACCATCGCAGTCAAACTTACGAAGCTAACAATTTTGGTGTTTCGAAGTCGTCAATATGAATAAAAGAATTCGGTGGAGCAATTTTGGCATAAAATTCTTTTGATGGACCGGAAACGATAGGCACAACTCCGTCTCTAAAATATTCATATTACAATGCAGATATGAAAATGTATGCTTCGCACAATTTAATAAACGGCATACAATAAAGAAATAAACAAAAAACATACTTTAGAGCATTTTGAAAGAACTTCTCGGTGACATATTCATCACAATTGGAATTCTCAAATGACAAATAAAATCGATAATCCTTTCTCAGGAACCTTTCAGCTTCTCTTCTTGACGGCTCGACACGACCACATTTTCCATAGATATCCACCTTAATCGAAGGAAACCTCATTTCAATTTTGTAAGATATAAATATATTGAACTGAAACAACCACCTTGCTTCTGCTGGCGCCATTTACTACTGGGTTTCTGAAGTAGTATACGAATTCCGGAACAAATACCTGAATGTATTTGGCAAGTTCCACAGCATACAGCATCCGGGAATTACCTGTCAGACAGTTTGACACCAGCCAAGCAACTTGCTTTGTTTTTCCTGAAAATGAAATGTAAATGCCAGTAAATCTTTTCCAGAATAGTGTAATTTTCTTTACTGCAATGCGTGTGCGATTTGAAGCTGCGCTGCGCCGACGAGAAACCGACCCCGTATAATATTCGTATCGATTGCTGTCAGTACGTGTTGTCCCCGTTCGAACTTTCCATATGGTATGACGAAATCGGCATCCCAACGATAACTCGCAGTGTAGTTTACCTAGAATTGTATCTTATCCAATGATAGGTGAAATTGTGAAATTCGTGTAATCAGAAATTGGTTGTTTTTGGATAATGGCTTTCTGGTATATTTAAACTCCTTACTTGTCCATTAAGAAATTGTAACGATGGAACATTCACTGGACTTTCCAGTAATCTGAGAACGAATATTTGTGAACCGTCCGTCCTTTTCGGATAAAAATCTTCGTCGTGTGAAATGTAGACCACATGGGCTAGTGGGAGGAATGAGGCTGAATACGTTAATCGATGTTGTTGTTGATGGTTCAAAGAGATGTGTTAAAGGGGATTTGCACCTTTTTGGAGATACAGGGCCCTTTTATCACCCTCTGTCTATCACAACAATCTCTTCTCCTCTAACCCTGTCGCGCTATTTCCCAAATAGCTAGACTGCGGTGCCCCAGTTGTATTATAAATTCGAGGAAGCTTAGCGTTTTGAGCATGCTCTCCTGCCTGGGGGAGCAAAGGTAATTTGATGTAATTTTCACATTGTGAATGTTTTCGCCCACACTATCAATAGAAAGTATTCAAAAAGGTGCAAATCCTAGTGAACCTATCCCTTTAAGTCTTGTACACTTGGTTTAGATACTTGCCGAAATAAGTCGCTCACTCGAAGAAGTCAGAAAACAATTCTTGACGGGACATTCTGATTCGACAAATATTTGACGCCCAGAGGGAACTTCTGGATCGATATTGGAGGCTTTGAATATGATCACGGGCCGTTCCGACAGCTAAACGGCTAACAGTTGCAGCGTAAAAGTGACCTGTGGTATAAGAGGGTTTACTTTGCCTAATTCATAAAAAATGTAAACTACCTTGGTTGGAATAAAATTCAACTGCTCTGTGATTCTGTCATTTTTGCTCAAATATGATGGATCTGGGGCGTCTTCGGGAAAAATAATTGATGTTGCCTCTTCCCCTCCGATAAAATCATTGCGGTATCGATATGATAAAACGATGAAATTTACCTGAAATATGCATACACTTGCATTTTTAAGCAAACATGATTCTTCCATTTATATACCTTCTTTGGTTGGGTCATTGGTTCAAGCGAAATTTGTGAATACAATGTAACTATTGTAAGTAGATGCGAGAGACAAAGGTCCTTGGCTTGTTCTTTATAGCTTTAATACCAAAAGTTCTATACCAAATGTAAACTTTAATTAGCACTTACAATTAAAGTGATGGTGGCAAAAACGACAACAATTGTTAGAAAGTTCCGTCGCATTGCATTTCCTTTCGGACGTGCTTCATTGTACTAAAAAGTATACTACTATTCAATTTTGCAATTTTTCAATTTAGTTTCTTCTTCAAAAGACATCTGGTTCGAAACCTCCAAAGGAATGAACAAGAAAAGGAACTTACTAAATAAAGAGTAGAAATCGGATGATGACGCAACAGTGTGAATATTATAGAGTCTGAAAAAGATAACTCGTACTGTATTATAATACATAGATCAGCTTTAGGTTGTACAAAAATAATGTGAAAACTGAATAATTTCTCAAAATTGTCACCGAGATGAGTAAATTTGCAGTGAATATAGGTTTAATCCGAAGCCGCAAAAACTGGCTATTTAATGCTAGACAAAATGTGTCGAATGTCAGAAAAATAATCAAAACAAATCAATGTTTAGGAATGAATCACAAACAACGCAAGTAAAGAATAAAGGGACTAGTAGTGAGAAGAAAGAGCCATGAGGTGTGAAAGTGTGCACTAGCAAAGCAAGGGGGCATAGTTCCGTAATTGAATTTACTGACCGCTGCCCTCTAATGCTACAGCACATGTCCGCCAACTAATGGAGGCGAGTAAAGGAGAAACATTTTATGCCTGTCTGGTTGAAATGGAAAAGATATTCATTCCTGAAGTGATATTATGCATAGTTGGAATGTCGAGTTATTATATAGGTATTTGTACTTCTTCAGTCATCAGTACTAAAATTAGATCGACAATTATTTTCATTCTCTGAACTGTGCATTGGTTAAAAAGTCGTTTATACTTATTTTAAATAGTAGCCACACAAACTACCTAGAAAGTTTATGATCAGTGCGATTTTGATAAGTTATTGGAATAGCGAGAAAATAACAAATATCACGGAGCACATTTTAATATAATGTTTGAAAAGTAACTGAAGCTGGTTGCAAGTTACACAAAGCTTCACTTTGTGACGGAGTAGGTCACTCACTCAGGAATGGTCTCCACAAGTGACATATGTTTGGACATTGTCCGAAGCACTAGACAGGAGGGGCGTCAGCGACTAATTACCACCCAGCTGACCGACCCTAAATTAAATTAAGACAGTGGGTTTTCTTTAAGTGATTGTGAGCCTTGATTGGCCAAACCAACAACTACACGAGAAAAAGAGCTAAAACACAATGCTTTGCGAGAAATTACTCGACTATATGTCAATACGTGCAATAATTTCAGGTGTGCAACCTGTTTTTAAAAGAGTAGCGCAAGACTTCATAACTTACTTTGTAGTGCTAATACAAAAAGAAGAAAATATACAATGCAACGTTGTGGCTAGCCGCACTTCTTGACTTATCTTGTCTTAAGTCATTCCTAAACATGTTAATGCTCCCGTTTACAATTTCGTACGTATGTTCTTCAAATTCCGTTCAATCACTAGTGCACGTATGTGTGTGAGCTTCAAAGGTAGAAAAGTACGAAACGCCCGTATAATGCACGTCACCAACACCAATTAAAATGCTTTACAAATATCAGTTCCGGGCTCAGAATGCAAAAAAAACCTATCTTTAAAAATCGGAGCCGCGCTAATTGTGTGTATATGTGGCTACTTAAAGGGTGAACCTGTGAACCAGAACACATGTTTATACGGTTTAATCATTCTGCTAGTTGACCATTTTTAAGACCAGATTTAAAAGGGTATTTCCTATGACAAATATTATTTGTTTCAGCGATGCGGCTCTGTAAACAGTATTGTGTGCTCGTATATGCAATTTGTCTTTGCGTCATTACTTCGGCTCAAAATGAAAATGAGGAGTACAATTTCCTCTGCCAGAAAGTTAAACAACTGATTCTTTTGCCCGATGTGGTCAAGAAGGTCGATTGTGCTGTGCCAAAACCGGTTAGCCATTACTTGTTTGATACGTTTGAATTTACCTATTTAATTTAGTAGTCAGGTAAGGTGAAGGACAGAAGTTGAGCGGAGATAAATAACAAAAGCGTAAAACAAATAAGGGTAAACGGAATACTTAACTTTACAGTTCTTACCATAGCTCTTTTAGATAGTGAAACAAGTGGCAGACTTCTTGATCGAGAATAACAAGCTGGCCATGAAACCAATGGCTAACAGTAAGTCCGTTGTGACTTGTTAGTGTACTGTGATTCTATGATTTTTCAAGTTTTCATCGACTTATAGGTGAAGAGAGGAGTGTATTTCATAGTATGTTATGTTCTTATCAGATGCTTTGTTACAGAGATATATGATTGGGTCACGAGCAACATGAACCAATTCATGGGACCAATAATGAAAAATCCACAATTATGGGGAATGGGTTTGGCGGTGCTGAATGGATGGTCAAAGACGCAGAGAGTAAGTGAATGTTAAGACTTAACAATTTGCTGTTATAATTATAAATCTCATTTGTGTTTATTAACTCATTCAGATCACATTACTCAAAACAACTGCTATGATTATTATAGAGCTGCAAATCAACCACCGATGGAGTGAAAGAGCGCTACATGCAAAAGCTGATCAAAACACTGCAACCATTCTATCAAGGGGCAAGTTTGTCAATTGCAATCAAGAATATTATAAAGTACCACCAATGACCCCTTTATTGATGTCCCCATGAACTAGTGGTTCTATTTATAGGCAATCCCTAGCTGAGTATGAGAACATAATTTCACACATTGCCCTACATTTTTCAATTATTTTTTAGGCAAAGAAAAAAATTGTCAACTGGCAGAAAAATTCCAATGACAATTCGACTCTTCGAGCAAAAGGATATAAATATTGTCGAAGTGAGTTTACATGTAGGAATATTTCGACAAATATTATTCGTATTTTTAGTCGTTTTTTTATTTTCCTTATGAAAATGTGATTTTATAGGCTCTCTGACGAAAAAACTGATCAAAAAAGGAGTCAAGTTCTGCAAGCCTGGTGCTTGTGCTTGTGAATGGAATTCGATGGCAAGCATTCTAAAGAAATATGGCAAAGTGCAGGAATTCGACAATCCCAATATTCAGATGTTGGATAAGCCATGCTGGTAGAATCACATTCATACCTCCCATTTTAGACGTGTTTATGGTGTACTTAAAAAGCAGTGTACTTATGCTTAATCACTGACAAATAAACTATCCTATGCATTACAGGAAAATTCACTTGTGTACGAACCAAGTAAATAATAAACAAACAAAAATTCTGAGTTACGATGTCTCCATCACAAATTAAATGGTTTATTACTGGAGCAAAAGGTTCACTCAAATCACTTCTGTTTATGGGTTCATCCCAACCAGACATCTCAAATGAAAGTTAATCTGCTCCATTACGATGTATTTGTCCGTATAGTTGTTGATCTCAATGTCATAGCCTCCGAATTGGAAAGTTGTGATCACGCGACCACTGCCCAGGGGGCTAAAACAGGATAAAACAAGTAGTTCCGTGCAATTATAATAGCTACAGTCTGATTTTTTACTTATTGATTACTCTACTAAATTGTGCAAAGGAAATGGGGAAGGGACACGAGGTGTGTCTCGCTTACTCACGATAGTTGCACCTTGCAAAGGATACTGAACTTCCGTCTTACCTAATTGTACCCACGGTGACCGTAATCTTCTGAGATGCTTCGTGGATTGTGAAGGGTGTAAGTGAAGTCACTTCGAAGGTTAATCCTCCTCTCAATGCTATCTTTTTGGAATTCGTATTGCTTGGCTTCTGAAGGAATTCTTACTTAATTTGAAAGGCCATTAAGTATTTGCTGGAGAGGTTCGTCTGAGGACTATGGAGATTTTTCAATACTTCCTAGAAATTCTAGAAAGAAACACGTAAAAAACTTTGTTCCGACATGCCTGTGGGTTTTGGACCTCGCCAACGCTGCACTTCGCCGACTTCCCTTCCGAGCTCATATGCACTCTTTGCCTGCTGTAGTTGATTACCTCCACCCTATACTCCCCCATTACAAAATTGCCTTGCATTGACGGAGAAGGTTCTGCAGAGGAGTCACCTGAAATCAACAATCAACAATGTATTCATTTATTCTAAATGTTCATATTACCTTTCTATACTTACAAAATCACAGTAAATATAAGATCTATCTGCTTATGGTTTCATTTAATAATAGTGGAGTAGAAAAACACCAAGTGCGTGGATAAAACAATAAACCAATCCATAAACCAACCAATGATTATTTTGACTTCGAACCTCCCTGGTCGCTCAATATGATACTTCACCATGCTCTCCATATGTATCGAGTAACCGTATTCCAGGTTAACGTTGCCTCTGTACACCACGTTACTCGTTGCATCGTTTGGTGGCCTAAGTTGAAATTCTTTATGGAGTCTTTTGACATCCATTTGTCAGTGCGTGTATTTTTCACCTATATTATACGATATTGACTTTTACGCACCGAATATTCACTGGCGCCTCCGTGGCAACTGTCGTAGTAGTGGTGGTTGTGGTTGTTGTTGTTGTTGTGGTAGTAGTTGTGGAACTAGTAGTAGATGAGGGGGTCTTTTGAGAAGGTCCAGGCACAGGTCCAACCCGACAGGTAGCACGCCTGGAGAACCATATCACTTTATAAAGCATTCTCAAGGCAAACGTTTCCAGTCATTTTAAAAACCAAGTAATACAGAAAGCATGATAACAATACCTATCGTCCATCGCCAGCTGAATGGGTTCAGGCGAATAGTTGGTGATGTTAAGCAGATGACCATTGTAGGTGTAACTAAACGTATCCAATTTTTATGATTTTACTGCAATTGTTTAAGTTTCTTGCGATGAAACCTGCATTTCGACCCAGCATTATTTCTACTATATGCCAACATATACTTAAGTAATTAACATATATTTAGCTACATGGTATTCGTTGCTTACGCATTACTGTGAACGTCTGAATTGGATGGACTTCCGACAATGAGATCCATTCCCGATGAAGTTCTGAATATTTTGAATTCAACCCGGCTCTCAACACGAAACGTGTGCGTGGAGTCGAGAGGAACTTCCTAAAAAAAATAAGACATTTTATTTTACTGTTTTACCTTTAATACCTGTGAAACTCCTCACAATTAGAACAATAAGTTTGTATATGCAGATGCGCTACATCTAATGTCACACATGTATTGAAAAAAAACGCTACCTCGGAAATCAACTCCTTTGGTTTTTGTGAGGTGCAATCACAATCACGCACACTTAAAGTGATTTGTTTTCCATTGGCGCGACGATCGAACTGGAACAAATTTTACCGATTAAAAATGCAATATCAATTTCATAAAGAATTAAAAGCCATCATTATGCTGTTTCAATCATAATTAGGCATAACCGTTCCTTGTAATACAAAAACGGTTGTAGTGTCTCCTTAAGACACATCGTATCATGGTTAACCTTTTTGAATTGTTAGACCATGTTCAGAACAAAAAAAGATGATCGAAAAGAACCGACAACTGAAAATCCAGGCAAGCTTTGCGGCACTACTAAATATTATTTCTCTAACCTTGGCACCTCCCTTATTCAGAATCCAAACATAGGTGAGACCGTGTCGAAATGCAATCGATTCTCGGCCGGGGGCGTTTTCCTCGCCGAATTTCACGTTCACTGCACCGGTACGCGGAATTTCGACTTCAAAAGGCTTCTCTGTACTTTCTATCCTGCAAGTGTTAACTGCCGAATAAAAATTGTATTGCTTCTTGGCATTTGTGAGTTTTCAGTTACAATGCCAACAACACGTTAAACAGTTTTGCGAGCCAATTATCGGTTGCTTACTTCAGTGATGTTCCATCCCCAGTATCGACAATCTGTGAGTAATACTTGATTGATGTACCCAATGCCGAAGAAAAGTAGAGTAATAGTAAGAACGATTTCTTCAGCATATTTGAGTCGGTGACTGCAAAGCCAATTGAATGTCGAAGGAAAAATGAGCAAAGCAGTTGTCACAAAATATATATTTTGTCAAATGAATATTGTTTAGAAAGTCGAATGAGTCAGCTGGGTTCCTTCATTTGGTAGTTTCTATTTCCAAACAGAGCATTCACCGAAGGAAGCGAAAGAAGAGCAGCAACCAGTCAGCGAGATTGAAAAAGGTTTGAAAACAGTGCAAATTGAAATGTGCCGAGACTTTTGGCAAGAACTGAAATCGCAGAAACACAACCAACCGTCAACCATGAAATTGGAATTTCAGAAATTTTCTATACTCCGAACTATCAAAGTCTTTAAAACCAAAACAGTAATACCGGTTATCGGTCTGGGTGTAAATCTTTATTGAGGGGCGTAGAAAATTAAACACCACAATCGGTTGTATGGAGGGAGGGCCATTTCTTTAAATACTAGATTGCATTGCGTGTTGGCTAATGACATCTGATAGTATCTCGTAAAAACTTAGCGCTTAATCATAACAGACAATGCAGGCGATAGTAAAAAGAGGTTTATATTTGAATGACCACAAATCAACAAACATGTAATTTACGTATGACTCTGTATACTTTTTCTACTTTTTTCTCGACATACCAACTTGCCTTGTTTATTGAATTGTCTGCACACAAAAAAATATAAAGAACATTTATTTATTCAACATTGATTCTGAAAATGTTTTGAATTGCACGATGTATATGCTTCAGGGGGATTTTCTAGGACGCAAGGCTGCTTAGATGTTCGATCGCTGCACGCAACGAATTAAGTTGCGACATCACCTGCAAGCATATTTTCTCATAAGTGTTCAAAGGTTTTATACTGACTTTGCAATGACAGGGCAATACATATGTACGCTGACAAATCAGTCATACTGTTTGTGAGAAAGGGGTATAACACTACTATTTTTCATGAATGTTCACGAAAGTTTACACCCACAGAGCATTTATTATCATTGTGTACACACTGGGGCAAGCTCTACTATTCCTCAGACCTAGAAGAATTAACCGCAGAATCGGTCATCATCCCAAGAAAGAACATGTCGAACACAAATTACCTGACTGAGGTTGACACAGTTGATGTGCACACTCATCCAGTTGACCACTTCAGGCCCTCGACTGAATTCGTTTCCGATTTTTGTCTCCAAATCAGTCTTTCTGAGAAAAAGGCTCACATATTCTGCCCTCAGTTGTTCCAAAGCAGACGATGACACCACTCGCTTCTTGGCAGCTATTAAACAAAACAATTATGTTTACAACAAAATTGCTAATTGAAGTGGTCAATTGATTTATAAACAAGAAATACGCTTATTCTGTGTTTTTTATGAGCGTATTTACTTTAAGAAACCTTGGCAGAAATTGAGAAATAAAGGTAAACACTATAAACCTGGAGAGGAAAAGCAATCGTCGCGAGCCATCTGAAATTTGTCAAAATATAGTGTAGAAACCGATCGTAGAAGTAACCGAAGCCCAGAAGCGCTGAAGTTGAAGACTGGATACGGCGGTTTAAACGCGCCTATATAAGGGAGCCGAACAAATAAATCATGCAAGAATTCCCAAAATTTACTGTCGAATCGACGAAAGTAATTTCCAGAACAATAAACTTCGTTATTATGGCCAAGCCCACGCATATCCAACATTTATTTCATTAAAATATAGATGATTTATTGTTTTGTGCAATTTGTGCTCTTGTAAATTACCGGAGTAAACGCCATCCATCAATTTTATGTTTGCGGTTATATGCAGAATTTGGTGGACAATTAAATCAGCGAAGGGGTCAAATGAAGAAAGAGTAGTGGGGGCTTGCGAAAATATTTAATAAATAGGTACCATTCAAGTCGTATAAGGAGTTCAAACGTGCTGTTTTAGAAACGCAGTTGAATTGTCCAATTCCCGATAATTTTAGCAGCAAGTGCTCTCCTATTTTTTAAATATGGGGTTCGAGCACTTTTTTATGAGTAAACAGTAATTAAATGAGATAGTCGAGCTAAAAAAAATTCAATTCAAAGCCACCATGCAATTATCTACCGACGCATTATCAATTTGTATTGTACATGAATCCCAGCAAAATTATAAAAAGTCATGATTGTAAATTGTTGTTGTTTGTAATGCAGAGCATTCGGTCCATACAAATGGGAGTCAATCATGAGATGCTTTATGTTGGTAAAACATTTTCACCCTGTCATATGTGGAAGAATATTAAGAGGTTCATATTCGATGCCAGATTGGGGCTCGAGGGTATACCTACGTAATATGCAATTGCTCTTCCTGTTTTGCCATACCATAAACGAGACCAATTGCATAATTCCATACATGAGCCAGTAAAATTGGAAATGCGTTGTTCATTTTGGCATACGTGCTGTTTTCTTCTCCAATAAATGACAAGATTGCAACGACGAAAAGGAATACTGTGTTAGTGATAATGAGCTTCAATTTACTATATGCGCCGAATTTACTATACTCAGGTGGCTACAGAATATTAGTAGGTTTGACCTACGCAGGTTTCTCAAAGACTAAATTTCGTTTGCATATTTTATAAATAGTTTATTGAGGATATGCAATTAACGCATCCCAAAAGGTGACCCTAAGATACCACGCTTCAATTTACTATATGCGCCGATAGCCTTTCTTATGTATCGCATACATGCAATTCTCAAATGATTTCTGCGCCGGGTATGTCACTGTTATAATCCCCTATTATTCCACCCCACGGTAAGCGGATTGTAAAAATGTAAAACAGTAGTTCTGGCAACTTCATACAACTGTATATTTTTCCTTTCGAAACATAAAAAGTAATGTACATCGTAGAAAGTGATAACCGTGGTCCGCGTTGTATAATTATTCCTTTTGTTCCTGACTGCCAGTTTCCTAAAAAATAATAACAAGTTTTGTATTGTTTTCATGGTATCTGTATTCTGTTCGCAAAGAAAAAAACAAATCTTATTGTATGTGCGAGTGCTGAAAAGATCGTTTAGTGACCGAAAATGAACCACGTGCGTTTTTATTCCCTCTTTATATGTCTACCATCTCAAGGTCATTTCCTAGGTGATGAAATATAATTTTTTTTACACTGCAGAGTAAACAAATTTACACATTTGAATATTGACTGTATTTTAGTTGATTAATGTTCTATGATTTTTGTATGATAATGTTCTCATTGTATCCTCTCGGATAGGCATAACGTCTTTTATCGAACATCGAACTGATGTAAACACGTTAAGCTAAAGATCCCATATTTTCGAATCAACACATTTGGCCATGTAATCAAAATAAATGTATCTTTGGTCTTTTTTTTCCATTTCCAGTAAAGCTGCTGAACACTAAAGCAAAAGCGCTAATTTGCATCAATCGCATTTAACTCCGATCGCCAGGGAAATATAAACATTCAATTGATTTTATAAAATATGGGCGTCTAATAAGTTATAATCTGAAAAAGTTGGGCAGCGAGGAAATATACTGTCCATTGCCATTTCTTTCTAATTGACCAAAAATTCGCCTTCTATATGGAGCCAAACTATGATTATGAACCAATGTTTTGTAAAGCAAAACCAAAGAATCCTGACTCAATCGGTGTCAAGTAAGTCTTTAAACAATCAATGTGGTTAATTATCTGACTCATAGGGATGCTTGACGTTTAGAAACGTGATGACCAAAGAATGCTATCCGTACTGACAACCTTGACCATTTTTTATGTTTTCCCACAGAGAGTAAACAAGTTCATGCTCTACACACACATCGAACTGTTTCTGCAAAAAGATTTCCTTTTAAGATTTTTCTCATAAGACACACAACACATATTGATCTCTCTGTAAATATTTGCAATAAATCTTCACATGCTAAATTGTATGTGCCTAATAAAGTAGTGCATATTAAAAGTGAGCAGGTTCCATCTTTGCGAGACCAGGGTGGGTGGACTTGCATACCTGATTGTTGAGATTGCGCGTGACATACATTACTTCGGAAGAACTTGTTCATTTGTGGAGTTTATGCTACCAAAAGAACTAACAATTGTTAAAATAACATACTGTTGATTCATACTCATCGAATGTTCAAACAATCATGATAATAGTATTTATTGCTTGTGAATGTTACAGACTGCGAGGCATGACTATGTTCAAGGAACGGGACACGGGCGAACCGCAAAACTGGACACTTATTGTGGTTGTTATATCCTTGGTAGGTGAGCCTTTTCTGCGAACTAGCACAAAATGTATGTCATATTTGTTTAGCTTTCATTTTATTTCTAATTTCACTTTAAAGAGTGTCTGCAACCAGATAAAGAATGTCCTCACTTGCCTGTTTTCAGACTGTTGGATTCAGCCTAGGTATAATCATCGTCTGCCGCGTATTGCTCGATTCAGAAGATGAAATTAACGAACCTTTAATTCAAGGTAGCCCCTCAGTTCCAGTGCTAAAATTACTATCGTTTTCTACTAAACTACATCAAATGTTTTCATCTTTCCGTCAATGTGCGGGATATTAAACGATACAGTTTTGTTAGACTTTTACAGGGGTGACGCGAGATAGAATGACTGCTTTCTTGGGTATTTTTACGATGAGCTTTTTCTTTGGATGCTGGTGTTGTTTTTGTTGCGGGGGATCACTCTGCAAGTAAGTTCTTTCTTTCTATTGCTCGACAAGCCAGTGACTGCGTCATTATTCAGTTTCTTAACAAAAGTTTTAGTATCGAAGCGTTGTATGGATTAGGAAACGGGTAGTGTCAATAACCGGGATATTATCAGTTAACTCCACCACACATATTCCCTTGCTATATTTTCTATTTAAAGGATACCAGAAGCCACTAAATATTGTCGCACGCTAGGGGACTGGTTCGAATATCAACATAAGATCAATTCTTCAGGGCCATTTATTACTGTCCAATTTTCTGTTGCAATGCAATTGACGATGGAGCGCAAATGATAACCCAAATGCACAAGATTAAAAGGGAGGATTATGTTGAGGATGAAGGTATTCAATGTATTACAGAACATTTATGATGTTCTTATTAAACGAAAAGTGTCTAAAGCAAGCACCAATGAAACTTTCCTAACGACGTAGTAAAAGAAATATGTTTAGTCACGGAGCGTGATGACGTAGTACTAGCTGCACACGGTATTCCGCAGGCGTCAGTCCTTCGAAGAGAATTGTCCGATTTGCGTCCTTATGAACGTCCAATGAGTTTCGACCAGGTATTTGCAATGAGGGCCGTTGATGAGCAACCACATAGACAAGTAAAACCCCCAGCGAGAGGGCGTGCTTACAGCATTGATGTCACATATGAGTAATAAATTGACCATTATTGAGCTCATATGACAAGGTCCTTTCATTATGTTTTTTTATGAAGAACTCCGTCAACTTCGAAAACTGTCGATTTATTTATGTATATTTATTTTTCTTTGATCATTGCTCAAACTGAAGGCTTCTTTACTGGCCGGGGATAAGAGCAAACGATGAATTGATCTCACAAGTAATTATGCCTTGGAACAAGCTTTATTCGACATTATATCTTTCACTTATAAGTGACAGGGTTTGTAGAGGTTTCGCTTATGAGGCTCATTTGCACAGGGTTTTACAGTATCTGTTTTTCAATAATGCTTCGCGAGCGTCTGGTTCTTTTTTTTTAATTCTTCTATAATTTTACAACTGTTTCTTCTCTTTATTGTTCAACAATTAGGCATTCCTATTTGTAACAGTGAACATGTATTCTTCGAAGAACTTTTGTTTGCATAACAAGAGAATGTTTCTTTATTGAGAGGCTGTGACGATTGTGATAATAAATAATCAGTTATCCATTACTTTGTTGAGGGAAATGCGAAGTATTCTAAATGCATAATGTGTGCGACAAAATTTTGTTGTGAGCAAAATGGAATCAAAATATTGATAATAATAAATTTACTGATTTTACCCGACGATAATAGCTGATTTAGTACAGCGAACATCTCTGAGAAAAAAGATCAATGTTTAGAATCCTAGTTAGCGGAAAGACATAATCGGAACATAAGGCTAATTTCACTAATTGTAAGAATTAAAATATTTGAAGACACTCTCAGATTGCACGATTGCAGGAAAGAGCAAAGATACATTAATTGTTGTATTTTCATCATCAAGGGCTTGTATATTTATATAAATCTCACTGTATGAAATCACTATTGAATAACTCGGATTGCCTGTGAGCGAAGAAGAACTTAATCTACAATACAACATTAGAAAAAATGCAAGCAGAACAAAACATAAACAAATGCATGCCTAATATAACAAATAGCAAAATAAATAAATGAAGGGGCACAATTTATAAAAATGAGTGAAACACAATTACGTTTTCTACTGTAGCTCAGCAAATCACCGGTTACTTCCGAACAGAACATCGATATTATAACCACCGCTTTACAGTGTGGTGGTTTTGTACCTTTTCTTGCTAAACGTGCTCAGGAACTTGACGAAAAGTTGTACTCATACAACTGAACGGTGATGATGTTTATAAACCATTGGATTTCTACCATATAGAACACTAGATATATATTGGTTGTCAATCAATCAGCTGACAAAAATTAGTTAACCATTCACGCGATAGTTATTATCATATTGAATAAAGCTAGCCAACGTGCCACCGTACAGCATGAGGCTGGGTTGGTCAAGTAGCGAAAATGATTTGCCATAATTCTTCTGCGATCAGTCTTCCGTGTTTTTGATAGCTTTTTCTGATTTTTCTTCGAATCGATCTTTGTGGACCTTTGCATTCGATGCAAAGGATCGAACGATGACAGGGAGAATTAGCAGACCGTGGAACAATCCGGTCGCTACAACCAGAATAGACGTCCTTGCGAACATCCTCACTGCATTCGATGGCACTTCTATCATCACCAAGATAGCTAAAATGGAAGAAATAAAACATTTTGTGTGCAGAACCCTTTTTCTAGAAACTGACGTGCCCCCGCGAAACACACTGACCCACTCCAAAAACTGTTTTTCATTTCATTGTCTAGCAATAAAAGAGTTGTAATTTTTTAGCTTACCAAGTAATGTGCTGAGTCCTCCTTGCAGCACCGGCCAACCTATCGCTCCCAATGAATCGGCGATCCGTTCATCAGGATTTCGACATTCCGATCGATATAACCGATAGCCGACATGAGTGGCAAAATCGATACATTGACCAATTGACATCTGAAACACAATAATTTTCAACAATGATGAATAGGATAGAGAATAACCACAATAATGAACATTGATTGAACAAATTTATTTCCATAATGTATGTAAATAATTATTCCCTTGAATCAACGTACCAGAATGTTGACAACCGTTGTGGGTTCCAAATCAGCACCCCATAGTGAGAGAAATCCAGCAGTTCCAATGTCCATAGAGATGAGAGTGAATACCACCCAGAAGACAATCGAACTCTCCGCAACAAACAAAATACACACGGAAATAAGGGTGAGAATTGCGGTACCCAGTGACTGTAGTGTTGTTGTTTGAAGCTCAAGCATCTGCAAAAATTCGTTTACGGAAAGACCTTGCCAATGCTCTGTCATCGGGGGTATAGCTCAGTGGTAGAGCGCTCGCTTAGCATGCGAGAGGTCTGGGGTTCAATTCCCCATACCTCCAAAATGTTTTGCTGATACAAAAAAAAAGACAAAAATTATTTTGTAACGCACTTGATCACTATAGAAGTTGTTTTCGTCGAAAACTAGTGCTTCAAATTCCGGGTATCTAAAATATTTTGTATTACTTATAGAAACCATATGTAAGGTTGCTAGTCAAGAGAGCAAAAATGCAGGTTACCTTGCAGTGATATTCCTCCACATAAGTAACAATTCAGTTCTCACATTCCATCCTGTGATTTTAAAGGCCGTTGTGAAATAGAATTTATTCACATATTCCTCTCCAGCCTGAAGGAAGCAAACGCTCGTAAGCGATTAATGAAAATAATATATTAATGAGCAACTTTTATGCTAGTATTTCTGCACCAACCTTGCCTCCCTCTTTGGGCGCCCACTTCAAATTTGAATTCCAATGATTATTGAAGGAGACATGTAGAAAGTTATGCAATGTATCATAGAATTGACTGTTGTCGTCGAGGAAGAATTGTCTAAACAAAATTTTTTTATCAAAGTAAAACTAAGAATCTCAATGGGAAGAAAATGTCTCACCGGTAGTTGTTGAAATCACGTAGCCAAAATGATGTTGAGTTGGGTCCCATTGAATAAGGAGTGCTCTCCAAGTCAGAAACGAGCTGCTGAATCCTATCGATCTACAATAATGCGAAATTGGTTTAATAATCATTTTTTTAATGAACACGTGCTGCAATTCACAGTAAATAACACCCAAAATCAAGAAGAATTCCAAAACAGCCATTTGCCATTAAGGTTACATAACGGTTTCATTACGGTATAAAGCATAACGAGCGTCCTCAAAATGATACAATACCGAAATATACATATTTCGGAAACAAAAATAAACAAAATAACGAATGCAAAGGTTATATTTCACAAAGTTAGAAACATTAAAATTCGAGCGATATTCAAAAATATACTGCAAAACGAATTCCAGCCAACCGGATTCGAACCAGTGACCTAAGGATAGCTGCGACTCTACAGTCCTCCGCTCTACCAACTGAGCTATGGCTGGACGGAAGTTTGGCTCGCTGAGACAGTGAAGTGATAGGACTGAATACTCACCAATTCCGGGTGTTTGCTGAAGTCGGGAGCTTTATTCACGTAGACGAGACCAATGAGTCCTTCGGCCCAAATTTTGTCTTGTGCCAAATGAAGATAATGAATAAGAGGAGAATTATCAACCACAAGTCTGAAAGTCAACTCGAGGTTTGGAGGATATGTGTCCAGAAATGTGAGCATTGTTCATGAGTTAAAATGTGGTAATTACACGTTAAGTATTGCAATTAAAAATAAACTAATATATAGTACATCGAAAAAATCCGTAAAAATAAAGCTCGAAGATAATTCATTATTCGCGTTATAAAAATAGGAACTGGCTCATTTTTTTGTGTTTTATTTGGTTTGTGAAGAATACGTTGCTTATGAGTTATGTGGCAAATTATCAGCCAACCATCAAAGCTCATTGTCAGTTAACCTGCTCGGTGTCAGATTGGGCCGCAGTAGAGAACAGCCGTAGAATGCAAGTGCGATATAAATCCCGTACACCACGACCTGAAAATTTGAAGTGAGAAAAGGCATTGGACTGACTGAGAGCAGACTTGTTGAATTGCTTTCGAAAGGAGTACATATAATGTTCATACACCATACACATGTTTGTTTTCAAAACTGACATATGATAGCGAATAAAGTTTCAGACCAATATTTATTAGAAACAGCCCAAACCAGAATCATTCTCGTGGCAGGCTTGCACAGAAACGGGGCAAATATATTCTCGAAGAAGAATCGTGTAGGTGACATAGCATCGGGGCATTTGGCCTAAGAAAATATACGTGAGCCATTAGTGCAACACACTCATAGAAAGGTGTCGGTAATCTCGAAAATACTGCAGTTAATATCTGAACATTAAAACAAGACAAAGAAAAAAAACGCTAAGAAATAATCTAGCATACCTTTTCAATTTCGTGTTTGGGCATTTTTCTCCAAACGAATACCGAATGATAACCAGCGGCCTCTCTTCTCCCACCAAGCGACATGACACCAGCAAAAAAGGTCACCTGGATTATTGTAATGTTTTTAGAAACACTCGTTTATCTTTATGGACTTTCATTTGATCATACGTTTATACCACAAACTAATTAAGCATATAAATTAGTAGGTAGATCACAAAATTATTGTGGAACCTGATAAAACCAGTCAAACGCAACAGCGACTGCGATGAACTTGCAAAATATGGCGATTGCTGGTGTGCTGCTGAATGTTCCGATTGTGAACGATAGAACAGAAGTCAGGGAGGTGACGGATATTGCACTGAAAAGAGAACTTGCTTCAGGCAGATCGTGTAAATGTGGTACTTAAGAAGGAGTATTCAAGGAATGTCAAATTGAAGGGATACATTGAGTGCCACACTTTCAACACTGGAATGTCTTCAAATACATAAGCTATTTTACGCACATAAAAAAATTCAGTGTTAATATATACCATCCGGCCTCCTCCAGTGCCAGAGCCATCCTTTTCTCCGGACAAAGTGTTCGTTTGGTATCCTGCCAGGCTCCAAGCATAACATACGTGTCATCGACTCCAATTGCAAGAGCAAGGAACGGCATCACGGTAACCTATAATTATAGTACCACATGGGAACAAAAAGAAACATGAAAGGTTGAGCTTTGAAAGTTAGAGAAAGTCAACAAAAGTAATAATAAGTATGTTTTCGTAATCGACCGCTACACGAACCTGATGCACGAAAGGAACTCCTATGCCAAACAAAAATCCCGATGCACTGAAGATTGCTAACGAAGAAGTGAAAACACCCATCATTGCCTCGATTGGTTTTGAAGTGATCCAGTCGCCAGTCATACTAGAAATACGAAAGATATAATATTAAACCTAACGAAAGATATAATATTAAACCTTTTAATTACCCATTCCTTTTTTATATGTTTCAAAATCCTTTGCAGAAAAAAACAACAAGGAATTCTACTTACCAAGACCCTACGGTAAATGAAATAAGAAGCAGGATAGTGAGGGGAATGAAAGGCACAGTAAATGTGGCATTCTTGTGCATCTCATCCTTCAGAATCGACAATGAAAACATGGAGGAAGACAACTGATCGGATGCTTCTGACAAAACATTTCTTGCTCCCGCTTCAACAGCAGAGCAGACCTCTTCGGAAGAAAACTGAAATAAATTATTTGCGCCGTTCTGTGGATTTATGTATAAACGTAATTAATTTTGTGAGCAGGGGTATTAACATGGTATAAAAACCCCTTTTCCACTGCTATGCATTACCATAAATGAATGCGTACTTTCAGTCAATGTTTATCCTCATATCCTTATGTACTAGCCTATATTTTGATTGTGCTTATTATTTACCTCTTTATGTGACGGAATTTGATAAATCAGATGAACCATGTCGACGAAAACCATTTCCCCGTGCTGGTCCAACTTCACACCGTAAAAGTGTGTGGGAATGAAAAACTTGTTTTCAAAAAACTTCATAGTAGGATAGTTGATCTGGACACGAGGATCTTGACGCATCTAAACAAAAACCAGGAATATAATACAATATCTATTTTCAAAATAAGACCATTTGCTTATCCCTGTAGAGCATATGAACTCAGCGCTCAGTTCACTGCATCAGAATCAAATAAGTTTGAATCAAAACTACTGACAATTGAAGAAAAAATAACCTTTTCATTCCAGAACATGTCGAAGAAAATCTCAACAATTGTGTTTGATAGTGAGCAGATTTCCTCCTCTTTGCAGATTTCCCCACCAAATTTTACCTAGATTTATGGAAATTAAAAGTACACATGTAAAAATAGTGCTAGTGACAGCCTCTCATACTGACGAGGTTTGCTAACGGTAAGGCATTTTGGAGTGTCATTTTATTCAAAGGTTAACTAATATGTATTTGTCTCTTAACATTCCAGTGTCAAAACTAACCTGCTCATTTCCTAGTGTGACCATCATTTCATTCAGGAGCCATTTATTGAAGTGTTTGATTTCTTGTCCCTTCTCCTTTGTCAACAAATTCTTGTCGTCACCCGCATTTTCGATTGTTATTGATAGAAAGGAGCTAAAAAGCTTTATTGCTTAACGAAACCAAAATTGAAGTATGTGTCATGTACCATTCAGGTGTTTAAAGCAGAAGGCTCACGAACCACAAGTGCTCAGGTATTCGAAAGAACATGGTAAAAAGTCACAACAAAATTGGATAACAAAGGACAACAATATACTTTGAAGGAAATAATCATTAAAAACAATTGTGAAATTAAAATAAGATACCGTAGTTTACGGCAAGTTTTGAGGTCACTAGGGATTTTAAAACACAGCCAAATACAGCCTGTAGACACCCGGACGGGTGTATTGCAAAAATAATGCACTCGAACCGCCTGTGTTGAATACACTCGAATTATTTCCCATGTTCTTTCCAAAAAAGGAATTAAACTAATAAGCACTTGATGTTCGTGAGCCTCTTAAATACTCGAACCCACGATAGACGGTTACGGTGCAGAAAGACGGATATGCATGACTTATACAGGACCCGTTGGTGAAAACAAGCAGCAGAATTAATCCATAGTGACAAAGCTATTGGGAAAAAAGACTTACTTGTTCTTTGAATCCCCGCTGAATTCTTTATGAATGTGGTACTCGAATCGTGATAATGAATACTTTGGTGAATACAAAAATCGAAGATCATCCTAAAATTTAGTTTTTGTTTTCTTTTGGTTTTTCAAAATGAAACACATCCACTACTGAAAATGTCGGCAAGTACAAATTCTAATTAGAGGTAAAATAGTTGAAACGCTCACCTCGACTCTAACATTCAGTATGCCAAACGACAAACAAATCGTTAGGATAACAGGGAAAAGAGTGAATATCTTCGGATGCCTCGAAACCAGAATTCCATAGTTGTAGAATTTATGCGACAGCCAGTCTTGTAGCAACCCAAATGGGTTTTTACATATAACCATTGGTGTCTTGGGAAACACAATTCAAAAATGACGACCCCAATGAATAGAATTTGAAGAAAGCCGTTGTATGCTGTAAAGGTTCCTAAAATTAAACGGAAATTTACTATGGAACGACTTGAGCAAAAAGAACCTGATCCGCAAGACTTATATGGCAGCAAAACTAATTCCAACAAACAGGATTCGAACCAGTGACCTAAGGATAGCTGCGACCCTACAGTCCTTCGCTCTACCAACTGCGCTGTGGCTGGATGCTTCTCAAAGTTGAACGAAGTACACGTACTACGTTCTCCCGCTCAGACGCGCGCGTAGCTAGCCGCGCAACTTGGAGTGTACGCGTAGCTAGCCGCGTTATCCGCTATCCGCGTAGTTACCCGCGTACGCTGTTAGATGAGCGGTGGATGTATCGCGAGTAATAATGCATGGTGAAGTGAGTTACCGCGCAGCGCAGTAACGCAAATCCGGAACCCAGCAAAAGTTTTGGCAGATTCGCGTCCGAGGTTCAGAGTATAAAAGAACCAAAAAGGGCTAGGCGCTATCGCGCCTAACCCCAATATTATTTATGAATATTGGATCTTCTTTATACGATAGGATATAGGGTGAACATGTGACTAATTCGACGGACAAACTGATCCTGAGATGAAGCCGAACCACGACTAATAGCAGAGGAAACTACAAACTACGGGACCTATGTAATAAGAAATTATTTGCAAACCCCATTCGAAACTATGGAACTAAAGATTGTTTGGATAAATTATTTAAAGAGCAATGTGCAAAGCCAATCGCAAAAAAGCAAACAATACAAATATTGCAAAACGAAACTGCAAAACCATTCCAGCCAACCGGATTCGAACCAGTGACCTAAGGATAGCTGCAACTCTACAGTCCTCCGCTCTACCAACTGAGCTATGGCTGGATGTCTCTGCGTAATTTCAGATCAAAGCGATATTACAGAGGAGCATGAAGTTGGCCAATTTTTTTTGGGATGCAGAGTTCATAGGGTAGTGTATGGACAGAATGTTATTGCAAGAAAGACACCACCAGGAATATAAGTGCATAGTCTAATTATAACCAAGCCTATTCGAACCAAAGACAACAATATGATTACTGCTGCTTTACCAGAGCCAATGACCAAAAATTAGTTTACTAAAACACTGCACACGCCTAATACTCTTTATGAAGCAAAAAATTGTTCCGCAAAAAGAATTCCAGCCAACCGGATTCGAACCAGTGACCTAAGGATAGCTGCGACTCTACAGTCCTCCGCTCTACCAACTGAGCTATGGCTGGACGGAATTGCAATACTTGCATTTTGAATAAACCCACGATGAAATTCTGGCGCAGGCACGATGAAATTCTGGCGCAAGTTTTTTTTTATAATTTATTTGTATACTTTATTTTTTAAGTTGACATCAGAATATTGAAGGAAAATCATTATGAGTCGAAAAGAATGATAGAAGAAAAACATTGTTTGCAATAAAGAACAGAGCAAAAGAACATCGTATCACGTTTCTTAACAAAAAAATCTAATCAATAACTCGTTTCAACACGCATATAATATAAATATTGCGAAAGTTATGTCATGTGCTGATTTTCTCACCACTCAACAGGCCGAAACAGTTGAATCTTCATTACTGACTGACTGTAATTTGAATAAAATGGGCCCACTCACAAAAATGAATAGCAACAAAAGAGGAAAACACTTCGAACAGGTATACTTGAACATACTTGAAAGTACAGTGAGTTCACCAAGCTGCGGTCGTGTCACGCTAATGGGATCTACAGTATGCATGAAAAATAAAAAGCATAAAAATTCCTCAGGTAGTACTCTTTCGAGTATTCTTAAGTTCCCCGATGTTCTAACTTGAGCACTTGAAAAAAACAATTCAAATACGTTTCGTAAATTGTGAAGCACCTAGGAACAAATTGCGCAACGCGTTAAGTAAGTAATTAAATAAATAGATTTATTTGAAACTGGAAGAATTATGGACTTTCAGAGAAAGGATCAAGCATATTTTTAAAAGTGAAAATATCGCCATCTATCTTTTTTCCATAACAGTTTTAGTTATCAACTTTCATGATCATTTAACTAAGTAAACAGAGAAGGCGTTCTATAACCGAAATAGAAACTAGCCATAATTAGTTTATTTTCACTATTTTCAGCATTAATTGATAAGATGCCATTGATCGAGCGGTGTGTAAAAATAAGCATGGTTTGTGAGTCTAAACAAGTATAAGGGATGAAACGAGTACCTGTTCACCTTGGTGTTCAGTGAGTGAATCACGCACAACAAAGAGATAAACATGAGAGCTGGTTGTTTTCCGTATCATGGACGGCGCAATGTAGCTAGAGTGCGATGGGGTTTAAAACTGCTTTCATTTAATGATATGCAGTTCGACGCAGAAGTAAGATGCCCTTATAAAAACTATGTAATAGTCACGTCGTGGATACTTATAAGTTGCAATTTTTAAAGGTGGTAACGTAATAATTTGTGGTGTTAAATGTGCAGGCGAATTAATGTCGCCCACATTCCAGAGACGAGTATCAAAGGTGGACCAAAATTGAGTTTCGTGCGATCGCATTGGGATATAAAGGCTGTGTAGTGCGGGGATCGATGCTTTGACCCCGTTTTAGTTTGCGGGAGAGGATTCGGTCACTGGTACAATTACCCCCCACACCAGGACACAGAGAGACTGAGCAAGGAATGCCTGATGAAGATGGGCATATAGTCCGTTATGGTGGTCTCTTTTCACTTTTTGGAGAAACCAGTGTACATGATCCAAGGCTGATTGGGGCATGAACTGGATGGCTTTCGAAACGAACAGACTGGAAAGGATGCATTGATGACATATCATAGTGATACTTTAGAGCCCACTTATATGCGCTTTGAATTTACCCATGAGCACTGTGCATAATATATATGTTGTCATATTCACCCTTTCACACACTTTCATACACACATATTAACACCCTTAGGGACAAATCCAGACAGAAGAACTTTCCCTTTCCAGTTCTATTAGTGCCTATACATCAATTAACTTTTATGCTTTATCGAAGAAAACCCATCTATGTTTTGTATGATGTGCATGTGTGCGGCTGTAGTGTTTAAATCGCATAGATTGGCTATAACTTTTATGGGTAATGACTACTATTATGAACGATGATTGCTTTTGGTAAAAACACATCATCTTTTTCGACAGCAAATAATCCAAAGCATTGCCTCTAATAACACTACGAAATTTGGTCATTTCATTCATTTCCAGATTTAAGCTGCTTCGTTTGTGATTTGTCTTTCAAGAAAGTGATTTTTCACAGCGATCTTTCATTTTGATTACAATTCAGTAACACTTCTGCACCAATCACAAAATGCAGTGTTTGAACAACCTCTGACGCGACACTGTAGTTCTAATAAACCAGGCATTTTTCGCAAGTGATGAAATCTTAGTGATAGTAGTCTTTCATTCAAAATTTTAAACTATCTAGGCTCTTTCACAATTTCATCGTAGACTGTGACATAAGCGCAAGAAAAGAGTCAATTATCGTACCTTATGTTATTTCTTAGTTCTTGCACTTTTTACCGTTTGAATTTCATCAACATCGAGAGTGAATCATCCCATCTCATAGTTCCTTAACCTGAAGTTATAGTTGTTAACAATGGATATATTTTATAACTTCTCAAAGCCCCGCCTCCCATTTGGCGTAGATACTTAACGTGAGTGACTTTTTGATTTGGCATTTTATGTGTAAATATATATAACGTAACAAATACTTTTTCTCTTGAATTCCTTGTTCAATATTTGGTGAACCACTTTTCATCTCATTGCTCCGCAACGCGGCCGCACATAGACGAAATATACTCGATTTCCCAGAAAATAGACAGGGTAAACCCCCTCCAACGAACACCCTTCTTCCAAGACATTATTACCTTTTATCTTGAATTGTCTATTGAATAGCAAATAGTGAGGGACACACATTTTCCTTGCGCAGATAACACAACACACTCTTATTCTTACTTTATTTTGTTGTTTATTTTTTTTTTAGTTCCCAATGTAACTGCGAAAAAATAAAAAAATTACTTGTTGCATCAGCTAAAAATATTGTTACAAATATACATTTACTAGCGAAAAAAATAAATAATATACCGGCTCATGAGCCAGCGGAATAATTATCGTAATTTGTCAGAAGTGAAATAGTTGCTCGCAGATTGTAAATTTGTGCCCGACCGGTGACTTTACCCGATTTGTGCCTTGTTTCAGTTACCCGGAGGAATATGCGCACAAATACCCGTTTCACTCTTGGCTTAGTCGGTTTCTTCCTTGCTGTGAATGCTGCATTTATAGTAAGATTGTTATAGACGATTTGTTTTCTTGTAGTACTTTAGTCAGTTAAAATTTTCCGGTTTTCCTTACACAGTGTTCGCCTTTCCTTCAGTAGAATTGACCAAAATTTTACAATGAAGCAAACAATAATCGCTAACTTGTACTCATACCACTTTGCTTTTAAACGTGAAACTTCAAGGTCGCCCGGACGCTTACCAATGGAATAGCGCAATATCGTTTGATGCGGATACATGGCTTGGTGAATATAGAAATGCTCATGTTTGGAGGAACTGCCTATATATATTGGAGGCTATCAAATTGTATCAGGTAAGTAACTACAATGGATAATACCTTAGTGCAACCTCGTCATACGACACACATACATTGCGGTGATTTTATGCTTGCATCCTAAAGTTTAAACCTTGCGCTAAGAAATAGGCAGAACCTGATGCGTTCAATAGGGATGGATTGGAGAGTTGTAACTGCTTCATGTACAACCTTAACCTCTTCAGATCATTCTTTGAAGTTCGTATTCGGGACGCTAGTACACGGTGGAGGATTGTGTGTCTGCATGATGTGTTGAGGTAAGGTGTTGTCTTGTTGCGGTAAGAACGTTTTTCTTTCATTAAACTGATTTATTTTGTCTGATTTCAGAGCCACTGTGGGCCTCTTCCTGATTCTGGCTCAAATCGCTTTCGCGTTTTATTTTGTATGGATGGGACCGGAGCCCAACACCCTTGGTTACCTGTCACTGATCAGCATGGCACTCTACCTCCATGTATTTATATTCCTGTTAATCACTGAATTCATACATGGCTTTGGCATGGCTCTGAAGAAAGCCGGCCTTGCGGAAACAGTCTACAGGTAAAAAATTTTTTTTAAAGGCGACTCCGTGAAGCATTCGTGAAACTTTAGACATGTTATTCCGAAAAGTGCCAAAAGTGCAACACAGGTTCAAACTTGTGCGGCTTTCTCTTTCCCATATCGGCCAGGAAACAGTTACATCAGAAGTCGCCTTACCTTACTATAATAAAACTCTGAATAATTCAGTTGGCTAGAGCGCTATCGTGATACGCTCGCTGCTTTCGCCGTATCGATCTCATTCCTGCTTGTTCTTATTGGAGTATTCACCACATCAACTCCCCCTGTCATCACAGAACAAGTGATTACATTAAAGGTAATTTCAATCAGATTCAATTTTGTGAAGTAGTACAAGTTATTCATATTCTATCACACAATATCTACTAATTCTATTCATTTTCAAATTGATTTGCAACATATGAAACGCATTTGATAAAATCGTTGCTCCATTCTGCTGCTCCTTTGACAGTGTTGTAACAGCCTCATTTGGAACGGTTGTGTTTTTAGGATATGAACCCAGGAGAGCGTCCTATCCATATAGCTCTTCTGTCAGATATTCATATTGGGCCTTCGGTTGGTCGGACGAGAATGGAAAAAGTTGTTAATGTCACGAACCGTATTCATCCAGGTATGTTCAACATAAAGAACTATGGCCTGCACTTATGCGCATTACTGACTGTTTCGATTAACGAAACTGAGAGAACAAAGTGAATTTTCAGATATAATAGCCATTAGCGGAGATCTGGCCGACGGTTTTGTGAGGGACTATGGGGAGGCAGCAAAACCTCTTTGCGATCTGAAAGCGAAATACGGAGTCTACTTTGCTACTGGTTGGTTACACACACTCTATGTTTGCGTGTATCACCTTAATACAGTGGTCAACACCTGTTAGGTTTTTTTTGTTTCCAGGAAATCACGAGTACATGCACGGCAACGTAGAGGAGTGGTTCGAATTTTTGAGGGCCTGCGGTATTCATGTTTTGCACAATGAAAATAGAAGATTTTCACTTCCCAATGGGACAATGGTATGCATGGCAGGAGTGGATGATTTGTACACATTGAGAATGAAGTGAGTGATTATACTAACTCCACATATGGCATGAGTGATTATATGAACTCCACATTTGCCATACATTTTGTTCTGACCTTTTACGTTTACTTTCTTCGACAACTTTGTCAACAATTTTAATAGTTTTCTTGTTTTAGTAACAAAATACTTTTCCTTTGTTTTGTAGAGAACTGACCATTCGCTTTTACTATTTAGTCTTGTTGGGCACCGAATGGATCCCCAAAAAGCCATCCAGGGTTGTGAAGAGACGGATACGCTGATTCTCCTCGCGCACCAGCCAAATGCTGCCAAGAAAATTTTGGATGACGACACAGTGAACAGCAAAGTTGATTTGGTTCTATCAGGTGCTGATTCTTGTTTCGTTTCACAACTAAGACACTCACGTACTGTAAACTACTCAAGCACGATTATGTATCGATGGGAAGGGCGAATCGCGCATGTTTAGCAGTTGGGCATCACAAAATACCGTATTGTTCAAGTGAAGTTACCCCAGACATTGGTAGTTATCTCTTGATTACCGCTATAAGATTAAAGTTCTTCCATTTAGACCTGGACGTTGTTTCTACTAATCTTCTTTACATAACCATAATTGCTTCAGGTCATACGCACGCTGGTCAGATGTATATGTTCGTCCCAATTGTATATATTGCCAACGCTTTTTCACACGGCCTATATACCTACGGCAAGTTTGGCACCCAGGTCTACGTCAGCGCTGGTGTCAATTTCTTCGGACCGCCGGTAAAAATGTTTGGCACCTGCGAGGTGATTGACATACATGTGATACCCGAAATGTAAATATTATATATTTTTGCTTCTTTTTGCTTCTATATATTATGTATATTTATTGTGGAGGTTTCCGGCAGCTAATAAGTATGCTACGCGTTAGATGTTATTATATTGCGAAAGCAGAAAAATGTGTATTTGAATTTGTGGCCAAGTGAAACCTATGTCATTTATTTATTACCACGCGGTTGTGTGAGCTTGTTCGTTGTTTTGCGTGAAGATTGGGAGTTATACGCCACTTAGTTTCTCACTTTCTATTGGTAGCTTTTCGGTATTTTTTTTGGTCTCCTCGCGAGATGTGCTTTGAGTCATAAAATGTAGAGTTCTATAGGTTTTTGTTTTATTTATTTTTTTATGAGGTGTACCCCTAGTCGAATCAATAATAATTAGTGGTTTTGTCAAATGTCCATGTTTCTCCTATCAGTGCGGTGTGATCTTTTAGGTTTGCCCAGAATACTTATGCAATACAGGTCCAAGATTAATAAAGGCTTCATTCGTTTTGTTTTCTGTATTATGCTCGAACATTTACATTCCTACTGGTGAAAGCACATTTGATTAGCATACACTGCTTGCTGTGTTCTGTATGTGGTCTTCCTACCTTTTCGCTGTGTTTCCACCTTGTATTCAAGAAACAAATCACCGGAAAGGCAACATCTACGTTTATGAAAAGGAGAATTCCCGTAAGATAGACTGGAATTAATGATCGACGTGGTGATCTAAATTGAGAGCACCTTTCTACTTCGCACTAGAGGAGAATCAAACAATTGGGATAATATAGATGCTGATCGTTAGTCGAAAGGAATCTAATACAAGCAACATGTGTATGTTGCAATGTAGGCAACAAGCCAAGTTTACAAGGAATTTCTTACCTAGGAATATACATAGATAAAAACGGCATACGAGGAAAGTGTCGTATTAAGTAAAGCATCTACAACGATGGAACATTTCATACAGTGTAATACAAAAACACAAGAATTATGGAAATAAATACGTACAAACCAAAAGTACAACTAACATTTTTAGAGTGCGGCTAGGAAACGATGAACCTATTAAAAGTGCGTACATATAAACTAAAGAAAGTGGTAAGAAGGGGTTCATCATTGATTCATGCCATTTACAGGTAACGGAAGTTTCTTTTTCATTATTATTCAAGTAGCTAAAGTCGTCTTCTTTACAGCAAATCCAGACCATGTTTAGTGGATTAGTCGAGATCGATAAGCATCTGGCGATCTCCGCACTTACGTCGCTCAATCTGAAAGTATGTTATGTTATGATAAAGTTATTCAGCACAGGTGGACAGTGCTAAAAATGATTGGAGTTCCTGGTTCTTATGATTTTGAAAGAACACGGTGTTCACAAAAAAAAGATGTTGTTGTTATAAATAGTCAGAATGCAACAACTCACTGTTTCCTTAAAATTCCAAACACTTTTTTTCTGAGCTTTTGCCTCTCTGTCAGCTTCGGCCTGAAAAATCAGCAAACAGTTAAACATAGGTATAGGCGTGCCAAAACAGATACAAAAGGACGGATTATTTATTTACTGAACCCAGTTATCACAATTCTTTACATGTCCCTTTTCACAATCAATAATTTTACGCGGGAGTATAGTTTGGGATACTTATTTCAAGACTAAAGCTTTTAAATCTGCATGTACATGTAACTTGCCTCTTTAGATTCCTTCTCCTTATCTTTCTCTTTCTCCTTCTCTTCTTTCTTTTTCTTACTGTCCTTTTCCTTCTCAACGGTAGGGTTTCTGTTCTTCGACTCCTTGTTATTATTGTTGAATGGGGTTAACTTGCGTACCATCTGAAATATGAGGGCACATGAAATTTACGTTTATTAACATTGGAGGCTATTGTAGCAAGCTAGTTAGGTTGTTATTTATTTATTTATGAATTTGGGGATATGCTTGGGAAAGCCAACTCACATTTTTGATAGGAAGCGATCGTTTAGTCTTTTCATTCTTTTCGGACGATGGATCTGACGGAACAGGGGATGGGGTGGGCTGACGGCTCTCTGTCGACTGAAAAGTAACACTAATATACAGAGACAAAACATGCTTGCAATTATTTTTTGAACATTGTCCATCTGCATGGCGGCTAGGCTCACAACTGCAAAATAAGTAAGCTATTCCATAAAAAAATTAAACATATTCAAATTCACCTTGCAAAAGTGATGAATTTTTGATAAAGTAAAACTATATCGTATAGCACCGTACAGCACCGTGCCACAATACTGTACAATTTAAAATGTTCCTACCGATTCAGTTTCCGTGGTACTAGTTGGACTCGTTTGCGAGGAAGAAGTGGACTGCCAAATACCCGCTCCAAAATGCTCGGCAGGGTCAAATGTGTTGAAGTTTGGCACAGTTGGCACATTGTCAAATGTGCGTACCGATGGGGCATCCTGAATGTTATTACGCATAATGTCAATTAGCTCAGTATTAATTCGTAACGAGTATTGTATAAGGAAATGGTGAATGCTAGTGTCTATGCTAAATTTATTTAAAATAATTGAAAGTAATCGGAAACAATATGAAAATGGCAGAAACATAAGACAAACTCACGAAATCCGATTCATCATGTACAAGTCGTTTACTTTGTCTCTTTTGTGAGATGTCCGCAAAGGTGTGCGAAACAAGGCGCGTTAGCGCTGACATCTGAACGATGTAAGGTGAAATTCAAAATGAGTGAACTTAAGCAAAATACTCAGAAACATAGGCAGCGCCGAAAATCGGTATACTTGAACGAAAGGAGGAAGTGAAACAAAATCCGCTTGGCATGCATTTTTAACTAAACAAGAAAAAAGGCGAGGAAGCAAAATAACGTTCGGCAAAGGAACTTAACATCAAGTTTTCTCAATAACTATGAAGGAGGTTCATACTTTCATAATTAGTCGCTTGATCAAACGACGAAAATGATGTAGTCACACCTGCGCCCTTTTGTTTTCGAGTTCAAAATAACAACTTTTTTCGAGTACCAGGAACAAACGAGATGGAACAGACTTCATCATCGCAATACGTATTTTATTGAAATTAATGGTTGTTAAATGTTCATTTTGTTCATTTGGCATAGCCAACTGTAATATTGCAGCAAAAGCATATGTAATATCCCCCGACAATAATAGCTTTGCTGAAAAAAGGCTAATTGAAAAGTGTGACTTTATGCTTCGATTAGTCGAAAATCAAGATGACTTGAACTCTCACTCAGTAGATAATTATGGTATGGAGCATTTCTATTCCACAATTACCTATAATAATTACTTGCAAACGATTTACGCTTGTACATTGTATGTACATACTACAGGTGTTCCATTTTAGAAACCGAATTAAGTCTGCAGTGTATTGTTTCAAAATAAATCAAGTATGTAATCGAAATGTTCAAGGGTAGAGTAAATTAAAACATAATTACCAAACATCACTAATCACAACAACGACCATAACCTATATCAATATTACCTATAAATGAACAGCTGGGCTATGTTTACATGTAATGCGACACTACTCTTTTTTTTGTGTGTACCATGACACTCCTTTCTACCAAAATGCATGACCATGAAAAAAACGTTGTTTATATCACGCAACCAATCAGTCAGTGTTTTTATTATTATTATTGTTATGTTAACCCTCAGTGGAATTAAACGCACTGTAATTCGTGAAATAGGCAATAATCCAAAGTTTTATGACACAAAATGGATCGTGGCTTAATGTGTAAGAACATGCGAGTAAGACTGGTTTCTACATACAACCTTCATGCAGGAAACCGGAATTGCACTGGTTGAGATTTTTGCAAGATAAAATCCAAAAAAGGTTGCTTGTAAGATCACTTCGAAATAAAAATAAAAGTAATAAAAATAAAAACAGTGGTTCTTGGTGAGGAAAGAAAACAATCAGTAACTGTTACATATGAATGCAGCTGAATGCGAGATAAAAACGTATCATTGGATTTTTTATAGAAAATAACCATGTGCCAAAATCAGAGTAAGCCAGGCACAACACTGTGAAATGCATTGAATTCCGTGCTATTTCCATTTAATATTTCTAAATATGTTACTCACAATTCAGCAGGCCAAAATTTCTCTTACGAAGTTAGAGTACGATGAATTGTCTATAGTTCCTCCGAAAATGTATCGAACGGTCATGGTACACACAACTTCAACCAGGTGCGTAACTCAACGTTGTCACCAAAAATGAAACCTCAGCCTCCATCAACTGTCGTACCAAAACAGGACATTTTGAAAACAGGAATTTTGTTGGAAGTGTGTGTGAAAGTGAATCACTTAGTGAACACTTCACTTGTTTTACAGATGCGCTTTTTTATCACATGTGATGCCAACAAACTTCAAGAATTGGAACGGCTATCGTATCTTTAGGTTTAAACATAATTGTGTTCACCTTTTGTAGGCTAATTATAAGCTGAGAAATCAGACATTTATTTGAGTACCTCGGTTATATCAGAAATTACCCATAGAACAAAAAAAAATCGTTTATGGGAAGAAAATGTGCTCGATATTTTTCTAGTAACTAACGGCGTTGCATTGTGATAGTAACGGATAAGTCATTCAAATAAGGAAATATTTGCTTGCGTAATAGAGAAATTGGCTTCAGAGAATTGGCTTCCACTTTAAAAACCTCCTGATTAGCTACTCGAAAATAGCTTTGCAAGTGTTTTAATCTAATTTTGGGTTTGGGCGCTTCCCAGCTTAAGCCTCAAGCATCGCCTAAGGCATAATAAATTCAGAAAAGGCAGTATACTTAGAGGCTTGAGTTTTAAAGTAAGTTAAAGTAATTGAAGTACCCACTCATACAACAAAGAATATTTTGAAAATTTCAAATGAGAACAAGGATACTTTGATGTATTTTATATGGGGGAACTTCAGTTAGCAACATGATAACAGACAGTACAACAACATGGTAATAACTAATTAGTAGGCATATTTACCATGTCAAAGGCAACGTTACTGTTTATTTAACATGCCTTGTTGACGAACGTGTGTCGTCTTACAAAAGCAAACAAATCTCTCTTACTGTCTGTAATAGCGCAGTCATGCACTTGTACTTTTAAGCAGACCAAAGAATTATGATCATGCTTACAATTAGTGAAAGAATGTGGCAAAACAGCAGCTAGTAATATCGACTCATAGTGGTCTGGATGGGGACACTAAAGCTAGGAAGGAACACCGCTGTTAGAAGATGGCGGGCCACACACCACCATCTGGCACGTCCATTGGACACCAAACCAACGAGGCCATAACATGGACCAATGAGCACAACAGCACTAGCAGTGCAAGCAGTTGTAAAACGAAACGAACCAAATGTCAGGCGGTGAGAGAACCCCGGAATAGTGTGCCCTCAAAAAAAATCGACTAAGCTTTTTTAATACTATTATTTCATTCATTTCATGTTGTCATTTGAAAAAAATCGATAAAAAAATCGCCATTTTTCTTACTTTACTTATAGATGAATCGTAGGAAATGTTATACTGATGCTATCCAGATGTCACAACAAAGACATCGACCTTGTCAGTGCCTGCATGACTCTAACAATGCGATTTATTTGATAGCAGGACTTGTATCAATAACATGCATTGTACAATTCAAACAGCTACAAGCAAAACAAACACCTTCATCGTAAATAATGTCAAAGCGTAATATGGGCTGTGTACATGTGTATGAAGAAGAAGAGCCAGAAAATGTACTGAATATACTTTTTTACAAATCTTATATTTATTTGATAGCTTCTAAAAATCCAAATATAATAAATGAATTTAACAACAAAGAATCGTCGCAGGTAATCTCACAACCTGAAAGCAAACCTCCTGAACAGAAAATATCGGCACAAATTTCAGTTAAACTTCAAAAAACTTTTTAGTGCATTTTAAAAAGAGTAATATGGGACCTCATTTATTTGTCGGTGTTCGTATTATTAGAGAATTGTTCTTAAGTGCCCCATCTGCTAGTTGAAGGGCCATTCTATTGTGTAAGGATGCTCTCAGTCTCCACACATTTACATATGAAAAGAAAGTAGAGTAACCAACCAGTACAATCTGTTAGTCGTGGAATCATCATAACTCTCCTTATATTATATCAATAAAATGTATAAACAGAAGCTAAAAATTTAAAACGCTAAACTACCGAATCTCTGCGGTTCAAGAGCGAAAAAGACAAACGGTGCGCCGAGTCTGATATTGTGAATGTTATTAAAATATTATGGACAGAAAATACGTGACATCCGCACGATTCCAGTTATTTTTTTCGAAGTTAAGTGACTTAAATCAAATCAACGCGTTATTTGAGTGGGCAGCGGGAAAACACTGACAAGGCCGCTCGCTGAACGTTCACTACGATCGCAATATGTGATATTGGACATTGAAGTGGCACCTATGACATAAAACTAAATGTGTTTTAAACTAGAAATCATTGTGCAACGAATGTGCTGGATATAAGTCATGATGTCCGGCGTGTATTGTTGTGTGCTTCATTGTTTGTCCATTCCGTAATGAGGGTCCGTCGACTCCGGAAAGGGGGCTAATTCAACCGGTCCCATACAGAACACACATACGCAGACACATGCAAATAACACCCAATTTGGAGCCCAGCCCCGACTTTGAAGTGATGCTAAGTCCGCGTTTAAGGAAGTCCCGAGAATTACGGACACAATCCGCCAAGCTCAAAGTTAGGAAGAAAAGAAAGTGTTAGTTGGAAAAAATAAGAAAGAAAGTGTTAGTTGAAAAAAGAGCAATATTTAAAAAAATAAATTCAACTAAAATGCACAATTCGCCAATTTTAGATCTCTTTCATTCTTCTGAACATTAAATCCTGTGTGTTTCAAGAAAAATGAGTCAGCGATGCAAACATGAACAAAGGAACCGAGATGAAGCGATATATATGTTCTAATTGCAGAGTTGTGTTAAAACCTGCCACAAGGGGCCATCACGGAATGCGACATCATGATTCACACAAACATGAAAAGCTTTCTCCTTGTCGCTAAAGACGACGCGCATCCGCACAAGGTGTGTTCGCATGTTTATATATGCGGAAGGATGAATAGATGAAAGTCGGTTTTTCTGTGACGCTCACTATTTGGGCTAGGAACGAGATTGTGTGCCACAATCATTCCGTGGAATAACATCTCAACACCGACAACCTTCTAAGCACTCAGCGCCTAGATAGCGTCTTATAGAGAAATAAACGAAAGGCCGCGCGCGTACTACTATTCTAAGGTGAGATGGAGACTGACTACTATTACAGTTGTGGTAACTATGTGTGTATCAATAAACTATTATATATATAATTAATAAGTAAGTGGGTGAAAAAGGACCCCGGATGAAACCGAAAATATGTCAACGCAAAGCGGTGACAAAGAAAAAGGACGAAATCATCTAGATCGAAATATCTTCGCAGACGGTTCCCGCAGCAGATACAAGGTCTGCGTTACTTCTTTATGGCATTGCGTTATCCTTTTTACCGTACCATTTTTGCCTATGTTTCACATATACAAATTTAATTCTGTACTAGCTTCCAGAGATGTCTGATATCACTAATATGTTTACTTTAATTACACCTTGTGTTATTGATTAATGAGGAACGGAAGTAAGAGAATCTCAAATTTGAGGCTTTACAATATATAGGAGAAAAGAGTATACGAAAAATGTGTGTGGAGGATGGCAGGTGAAAACAAACAGATTGCCATAGAATGACACATTCTCTTGTTTAGGAATTTATAAAGTATACTACTAAAGCCGCTGGAAATAAGCCTTTACATAGGGTGTGGAGATGAGATAAAGGTTCCTATTTAGTATGTAGACACATGACACGTTTAGTTCACTTTCATCGTGTGGAAATCCAGTCAAAACAGGCAATACACGATTAAGTTTTCAACTTTAAAATATCGAGCGCTCCAAAAAAAGCGGCTCGCACGAAGCGAATAAAAGAGGCAGATCGTGATCTAAATTGAATACATGCATGCATCAACAGGAGATAAAGAAGCAAAGTCAAATAAAAGAGGTTGTTTTGTAGTGATGGAACATTTTTGAACAAAAGGTTTGAACTATGTGATGCCTGCCCATGTGAATGCTTCCAGTATGGGGTGCGTCAGTTAGGGCAGGCACATAAGTCAACGAGTTCATAGCTCTCTGTGCTTGCGAATTGGCAAGAAAGAACATGCGATTGTAGTACAGCAGTACTACTTGAATTGAGAGACAAAATGAAAAGAATAGTTTCAAAGAAAGTCGCATAGAAAAGAAAATGGTGCGTGAACACACGAGACTGCTTGTGGGTAAGGCGAGACCCTATGAATGTCTTTGTGTGTGTCTTTGTTACGCGAAGCAACCACAAACATTAATCACACGCGTGCTCAGCAACCGGACTAATGAGGTAATTACACAAATATGCGCTTCGTTCATCTATCTGTGCATTGTCCAGATATAATGCGACGATGTGCCCGACATTTTTACGAAAGGCGTTTTGATTGGTTGACTGAGTGACTGTCGGTCTACTCGGAAACACACCCTACATATTTATCGTAATAAACGAAAATACGCTGGCTTGCACCCAGTGTAAAGCAGCGCTGAAAAGTTCGCTCAAATAATTTGTAGTTGGCAGGCGGTGAGTTGTCTTGGGTGCAATTTGCAAATGGTCGGCAAAAATCCGGGCATTAATCACTGTTCACCGAAAAACAGCAGTGGCTCATTCACTTTGTATTGTGAACGATGTTAATGGTCGGCTCAAGGTTAACGATGTGCGACCACACAAATGAATCAGCAAAACGAACAAAAAACTGGAAAGTTGTTTATTCACGCCTACGCTAATTATCATAGGTAAGCGGCCACTGTATCGACACTGTAACGAACAATTATAGTAAAACCCTCGTTTACCTCCAAAATTAACGTTACATCAGCATTAGTAATTAGGTTGATAATCATGTAACCTTTCATATTTCCTCGGACCCGGATTCATTGATTATCAGCTCCCGATTATTTAATATGTATCGGAACATAACTGCAGCCATGATTACTCATAGGCTCAACGGAAAATCTGTTTGAAAAAAAGGACGAATAATGTCGTACTTTGTAGCACGGTTATCAAGGAGTTTATTTCAGTTTGTGAAATCACTTCAAAAACACCAATGCAAGGAACAGCAGGTCGCCCCACTAATTTTCTAAAGGATTTGAAATAAAGCGTCCACTGGCTGAGCGGCCAAGCGGGTTTCTGCACTAGCTGAAGTATTTCATTTTTATCTCCTACTCAAAACTCAAAAAAAAGAGCAAAGAAGCAAACGTAGCTTTGAAATTGTGTTTGTTTTTCTGCAAGAAGTTCTACGACAAAGCAAACAGTTGGACGATAGGGGATTTTTTTTATCTGGTCCGCTATCATGGATATGAAACAACCGAATCAAATCGCACATAATTTTAATTACTCTGATATGTTATTTTGACATACTAGTCAGATTCACAGCTAATCTAGTAGGCTACGTACACAAGCTCAAATATGGGCGTAGAGTTAGTTCCTGAACATATTTTAGGGATTGCGCAGTACATACATATATAAAAGATATTTTCAGCGGGACCAGTTTGTAGGCGAAAAAGAGGATATTAAGCATGTTGAGCACAAACTGCCGTCAATGGCACAATCAGTTTTGAGTCTGCAGCATGGCACACACAATGAAGAGTGACCGGTTATTGGGGGAAAAGAACTCATACAAAACAGTTCTGAGGTGAAATCGGACCGTTTCCAGCGGATGGTAACTTTCAGTTAGCATACACCAATGGAAAATAAAAAAATCGATAATATGTGAATATTTGAGGAGATGCAGCAGATAAAATGAAGGTATATATAGTATCTACACCGAGGGCTGAACGGGAAGTTCATAAAGTCTTTGAGCATTGGTTTTGCGCTCCATAAGGTCTAAAAAAACGAATGAACGCTTGATTAGTGTTCATGTTTCTTCATGCATGTATAATTTACAAGAGACCGATTTAACAGTTCTCATCCAGCCATGCTTTAATGCAACTGCATTGTTTTTGTTGAGCGCATATTTTCAGGTAATGAAAAAAAAAATGCGAAAGGGTGAAAATTCTTGGATTTGTGGATATTTGACAAAGTCAGCGATAAAAATCACGGTGAACTAGGCGGATATTTGGAACGAAAGAGGGGAGTAGGTTGTATATTGCGTGCAATCGCCTCTGCTTTCTTTTCAAGGAGACGAAAAGTGGTCAATTGTGGAAGAGGGAGAGAAATCACCTCAAATCTTTTCAAAAACGAGTGACCATCAGAAAGCATGCTAAAGAAAACTGTTTGTTCTCAATTCATAAATTGAGTGGAAAAACATTTGATGACAAGTTATGACATTTGATGACAAGTTATGACATTTGATGACAAGACAAGAAGACGAGGTGTTACATGATGTTGCGTTTGCATGAAATCCAATGCACTTCATGCAAGCATTAACATCATCCTTTACTGTGTATAAAAATAGGCAATTGTCTTGAGTATTGTTTTGCTAAACATAATAAAAAAAAACATAGAAACTGTGCTCTTAAATCGATGGCGAGTGCTGTTAAAAAGCAATCGAAGAGATTTGCATAAAGTTATCAACGCAAGAGTGGAACAAACAAAACACCTAAAAAGTTTAGAATTTTCTGGACTTTCAATATGCGGACTTTCAATATACTTTCAATATGCCAAGTATTATCAACCATGCAAAATAAAAATCTCATTAATATTTTCCGCGACACTTCACAATGAACTCAAAACAGTAAAACACAAGGGACGCAACAAAGCAAAATAAATAGGACAAAACAAAATCAGTAAAACTTACGATAAAACGCATGACGCCCCCCGAAGAACCCCTGTAAAGAACAGTTAATCGAAAAAAAAACACATCCGAAAAATAGTTGTTGGACATAAAAACATGACGTGTAAATCGCCATATTAAACAAGTCATTTTTATTTCCGCAGTAGCTAATAACTTGAGGACCGAATGATGACTAGATCTAGAATCCATTTCTCACAAATTGGTCTTCTTACAACGAAAGCATGGGGATGGCTTGAGGAACGAAAATTATTCATGAAACGCCTACGGACTCCCAAATAGGCGAAAAACAGACAAAAGAAATATGGGAGTGACGTTTATCGCACCGCTAATGAATTACGAGGAGACATGTTAACGGATATTACCGTATGATTAACGACAATCATTAAACATTGGAGCTGTTTGCAAGGAATAACTAAAATGAGGGCTTTTACACATTTATAATTTCCTTCGTTAATCATGAGCGATGATGTGGAAATCCTGGGCACGTTTGACTTTGGACATTGATTTGATTAATCTCTTATGATTCATGAAAGACATGCTTACAATTTCGCTTTGACGTTATTCTTTATCATCTGATCTGTTTTGTTTATATCTGCCTGATCTGTTTTGTTTATATCTGCCAGACAGTATTTTTTTTTATCTTTCGAATACGCTGATGGGTTTACGCCAAAACTGCCGGCACCGTATTAGTCGTTCGATGATTTATGAAGCATAATAAGTTATTGATGCTTGATGATCAACTGACTGAAACGATTATTTTGACTTTGAACTGGTAAACTTGTATACACAAAATGCATGAAGTTGCGAGAAAAATTCGCGCAGATGTTCAAGGGTCGCACTTCTTCTGGTGCATCCGAGTGAATTCTGTGCAGCACTGATATAAAGAATACCAGGTGCACGACCGAAAAGAAATAACGACAACGACAGCTGAACGAACGAACACGAATGCTTTTCCATATGGCAGTATTGGCTCCGTAATCGATTAATCCTATCTTGACGAAAATCATCAGGAGACCACTGGATATTGCATATATAAATAGTGAATGTCATCTTACCAACAATTAGTGATAACACATAATACCCAGACAAAAAAAGCATTAAGGAGATGTTGCATATAAAGCATTGTGTAACTGGTTGCATAGCTGCAATGGACGATTTCCATGGAGAGAAAGAATCGTTGCCATGCTCAGTGGCATTTTCACAGTCAAAATGGAAAAATTTGTAGAACATATGCTTAGGACAACCATATAAGGGGTGAAGGTGAAAGTAACTAAACAAAAAAATATACAGGTTAACAATAAAAGATGAATGAGTGCTAGCGGCCAATTATTTATATAAAATATATTTCCATATATTTATATAAATCTAGACATAATATTTTCGGTCTGAAATAGGACGTTGAGCTGGGATAGTCAGCAGTTGATGTGTTCACAAATATGTAAGAAAATGATTGTTGTCGGTGTTTTTATGCATAATCGACGTGTCGATTAAGCGGCGCAAATAATATCCAAAACAAACAAAATCGCGCCGCTTTTTGAAAGGCTATGGAGATCTCGATTGAGATTAGACATGCTTCAAACATTAGACAATGAGCAAAAGATTTCTTTTGTCATCTTCGATGTGTTGATAATGAGTTGTTTGCCCAGACACATAATAGGGCAATGAAGAAAATAATTAAATATTTATTTATGCATGATCCCGTATTATACAATCACTGCATATGACGCGCCTCCGAGAATGAGATGTTACCAGCTGCGTAGTCGAAAATATTGCAGTAGGCTCTCAGCCAGGGGTGTCCAAGACGTACCTGAATGTTTCATGGATTATTTAATTATTTAATTGGTTTAGATAATGTACCACAAAATACTATTCCACAAAACGAGGTGCAAACGAACCATTTTTTCCTTGACTTCATTCTCCAACATTTTGCACCTGTTTACGAGAGATACAAAAAAAAACTTTTTCTCTAAACATTGCGCCCCCAGTTCGCTTACGTATTTACTTTGTTTCATCTCTTTCTGAGTAGCTTTCCACAATTGAGCAAACCAAGCAAAAGCTCAAAGCAAACAGATACTCGAAGCTTTCGCGCGGTTTCAATCGGAAAATAACAAAATACCCCATTGAGACCAAAAGTTTGGAAGGCACTTTTACAGCTGTTGGTGGGGAAGACATTCAACAAACACTTTGATCCCGAAACATGCACATTTTCATGAATGGGTGCGGTTTGGTCAAACGACCGGTAGCAAAGATAACGCCTTATCTGCGTATTTTTTATATTGCCTGGCAGCCAATTTTGGCAAAAAGAAAGGGATACGTTAATTCATGTTTACAAACCTGTGGTCCGTAGTGATACATTTCCCAGTTTGTGTTCACTCCGAGCATAATCTGGCATCGATCAGCTTGACTAGTGTACTGAATTAAAAGACATTTGTTACAGCGTGACTTGTGGACATTTTGTTTGTGTCTTCACAGTTAGCAGTTGAAAAAATACAGCAAGCATGAAAGTGCTATTTGACCATCAAAGTGAGACTCACCGCCTTAGCATATTCCCTGTAAATGATATTGAACTGATCGGTTCCCCTATTCAGCACAAGGTCGGGCAGCATGTAGTCATTGGAGCATGGAACGAAGTACTGAATTTAACATTATATAGAGGAAAGTAAAGATGGCCATTCCATAAGAAAATTTATCTCCGCCAGAGTTACCAACTTGCCTCTTTGGCGTAACAAAGATAATCAGCAACGAGAACAAATTCAACCCACATGACTGTGTGGCTCTCTATGTTCATGATAATCGCGAAAAAATATGCGAGGCAATTATGTGTCTTTTGTCAGCTGGCCTCCCACAGGCATTTTGCAAGAATGGCAGCACCTCACATACAAAATAATTTCTTACTAATGAACACCAACACTGTTTGTGGAGCTGTCAAAAGTGGCGTTGAGTGTCTTGATCAGTCCGTCCAGTATGGTCTGTGGAACTAGGATATTCTCAGTTGTTGAGTCGACCTGCACAAGGAATGACTTCGCGTAACTGTACGAATCCATCGAGATACTAAAGACAAATTGAATCAACTCTGTCATTAATAAAGTGACCAACCTTTATCAATTTGCTGCCCATTAATTCTCATTGAAAATGTGCCTCACCTGCTTCCATTTTGTTCGACAACATGCTATAGCAAAAAAAACCAGCGCAACAAATGTCAAACCTACCCTGAAAATTGAACGGTCCATGAAAGTGGTGAGACACTTGGATAAGTAACCAAGTCGTCCATTTCACAATCCCTATCGTTATATCCACCGACGGTGATTGAGCCCTTTCCATTGGGGGTGGCAAAGCTGAAGTGTTTTTTTTTTGTTGCTAAATTTATTAATTCGGTTCATAGTTTCTTATAGCAACTAGGTAAACATATCTTTGCTGTCGGGCATCTACACATTCATTAGTGTTTACGCGTAAATAAACTGTTAAATAATACTCATCGAGAAATAAAAAGCCTACTCATCGAGCCAAATGGTTACGAGCGTGTTGTTGAAAACACTTTGCGTGTAGTTTTGTAAGACAGATGCTCCAATAGGAGAAGCAAGTCTTGGGCCCAGTCCAAGAACACCATCAGCGTCAAACCAAGAAGCATTGGCCATCTATAAATATGTTACCCTTATAAATTATTTGCGTTTGGCATATACTATTTCAGTCCTTTTGCAAATATTTTCCATTTTTCATTGTCTGATTGTTTTTTCCGTTTGAGAGATATTACAGAATTAGAGAAATAGCAAACTAACATAAGCAACAAGCCCAAAATTGAGTTTCAGCGAATTTCCACCGATTGTGCTCATTGCATTGAAGGCATCGTAATATGCAACAAAACTGTCGATTCGTTTGTAGTGGGCGCCCAAATCGGTAACAGTTGGGTCCCTTTAAAAAAAATCTGTTTAAGCGATCGTCCGGCAGAACAGAAATTTAGTGACAATATTTTTAGAAACACACTAACTTTGGAATGAACGGCGTCCTAGTATACCCATCAGCGAGTGTGAGACAACTCATGTTCTGGTTTGTAACACAGTTCTGGTCAATGACAAGTGTGTCTGAGGCAGTTGTATCAAGCATCAGCTTCACTTGTTGTGCTGAAATAATACAAAATAAAATCAAAATGACCACAGAAGGAAGTTGCCAAAGTATCTTCGTAGGCATACATTTTTACCAACATTTCCGCACTGCAGATGAAAAATTGGGTCTTTGTACTTCCACTATAACTAATACGTGAAAAAGTGCCAAATGGCCCTTACCGGGGCTTCCGACTCCAATATTCGCAGTAACCACCTTGTCCTTCAAGTAAACGAGGGGCAATCGGATGGGATCAAGACACCTAAGTTAAAATAAAATAAAATGAAATAAAAAATCAAACTAACCAACAGATCAAATTTACAAACTTATTTGCGTCGAGGACATTTACAATACACAAATGTATTGCTTGACGCGACTAGACATTATCGATGAGGATGTTTTCATTGAGTACAAACCAGCGCTTCATTAAACTATCGGGAAAAAAAAGTTTAAGAAAGAAAAAGAAACTCACATTGCCGGTAATGCCAGACCAAAAACTAGTAGTGCAACATAACTTTGCGACAACATTGTGTTCCTATTAGATGGCTTGGTAAACGAAGCCTTATGTTTCGGCCTGTTGAGTAGCTCAAAACGTATAATATAAAGCAGTGGCTATCAGAAAATGACGTGCTTTGGCCGGCAATTTGGCAGAGATAAGACTCAATTCACTGAGAAACACACAAAAAAAAACAGTAAAAGATATGAGAAATAATCACCGCCACTGTAAGTAACGCATTTATGTGCACTACTCAAAAATAACCAAATAAAGTACATACAAGCTAGCGACTCGGGTATGAATATTTATTGAAGGCATCTGAACAAGGTTTTGAGCCGGCCGTGAAACATCAAACGGTGTGCGAAAATCGTTGCATTCCCTAACGGTAGTCGTTGAACTCGAAGACATTAAGCACAACCTTGCCATGATCGGTTGCATTAACAACATCGGCGATGTAAGTCATGACGGCGCTCATGTATCTGCAATGGTCAAATTTAGGGAGATGACATTGTAGAATGGGATATCTACAGTATGAAACTGGACAAAAACAACGGTTTGCATCATACTTCTGATGAACACTCTCATCGGAGAGATCAATTATGTCAGCCATAACGTTTGATTCGCACTCTTGCAGGTTTCGCCACCCGGCGCGTGCCATCTGAGTTCCGGCGGCTGAATATAACAAAGATTGGAGAAGTTGCAGAAAGTTTAATGAATACAACGAGAATTTCAAACCGTACGAAAAGATCTAAGAAAAACGACATAAACTCCCATTTAAAAAAAACTTTTACACGAGAGCACGTCTAACTTGATTTTGTTAAATAAACATAATGTATAGTTTTATACTAGTATTTGTTTTTTTATCAGAATTCAACTGTATTATTTTTATATTATTGTGTTTCAAACTGAAAATAACCTTTTCAGAAAATTTCTTAATGAATCTCTCCTTTCCTTACGTATGCTTTTTAAAGCATTTTCCATCTGCAGGATGGCATTATATAATTAGCTCCAATTAGCTAATAGACATCAGAGAATGAAGAGGGAACTTACGCAGAAATAGAAGAAGCATATATAAAACATTTAAAATATCTACTAAAGTGGAGAAAACATTTAAAGAAGATCGATTGTTGTTGCACAACAACACGCTCACCGATCATTCCCAGCACAAAATTGGTAGGGTCGAGCCGTGCGTTTACGGCCGATTTGACGGTTCCACTGAGGATTTTCTTGGGTAAGTCTGAATAACGGCAAATGACGAAAAAAAAAACAATACAGACCAAATGAATATGTTAGCGGACATTTCTCATACTTACAAAAAGCCCCCCCCCCCCCCCCCTCCTCCCCTCTCCCAAAAAAACATGCCTGGTTCTGCGGCCACAGGCCGAGCCAGTCCAATACCGTCACATGCTCCGTCTTCAATAGCTTCGACCATTCCAGTAACAGAGCGGAAACCTCCAGTTAGGTAAACACGGGTGTTTTTGAAGATGGATCGCAACTGAAATACAAATCCAAAAAATAATTTCAGTTCACGACGAAAATGCCCTAGTTGCTGCTGAGAGTTAACAGAAAGCACCTGATCGGTGAACTCCACGAAGTAAGCCTCCCTCTTCCGTGTTGACTCCTTTTCGTGATGGAATTTCATAATCTCGTAGTTGCCTCCCGAAAATTCGACAAAATCGAAACCAGCTTCCTTTAATAAACATTACAGAATTCAGTGTAAGGCAGACTTATATCCAATCATAATTGCTAATGTTTAATCTGCTTACCTCGATCATTTTTGCCGTAACTTTGGCATCATCGGTAGAGAGTCCGTCGTTTTGAAATTCAACAGAATTAATTTTGACGCCGATGAGAAAGCCGCTATCTTTTGCGATGGTTTGCCTAAATGCGATTTGCTACCTGTGCTTATAATATTCGCGCACTGTGAACTTCTAAAGTAGTTAAATCAGCGAATCATGGGATATTTCGTAGTAACCACCTAATTGCATCGTATATCTCAATAAGGATTCTGGTCCTGTTTTCCTGCGTGCCCCCATACTTGTCCTGTCTTCTGTTCGTAGCTGGCGAGAGAAATTCAGAGAGAAGGTAACCATGGGCACCGTGCAACTCGATTCCATCAAAGCCTATAGTTTTTCCTTATTGCATGCTTATTACGAAGATTTCTAATTGTTGTTAGGCTTAATCACGCGGTAAGAATTGCAGTACTGAAAACATTCAGAAAAACGGTCATTCACTTCCGTGGATACCAGGGTCTTTTTGCGTAGCACCAGTTACAACTACTTAAAGCAGCCAATATCTCGAATAAGAAGAATAAAACAGGGCTTCCCACCGACTTCATGAGCAACCTTAGCCGCAAACACAAAACGGTCGATTACTTCGGACTTGATCTGCAAGTAAAATACATGTAGATGTACCCTGTTTTAGTAGATAGTAAACTTGTCAATATTCCTTGGGTCTAGCAATGGTTTGTGTGGTTGCGCTGAAACTCTTGATTTTTCACTTCACTCCAAGATTGCGGACCTGTTCGCTAGTTAGAGCAATAGGAACACCAAATCGGAACCCAGTCCCGGCTGGGAATTCGAGTTGAGTTCCTGTGGACGAGAATGGAGCCTTGTTGATTCCAAATGGAGTCTGGCGGCCGGCCTAAATACATTACTCGATCAAAATAACAGTACGTTTTCTAAGGGTTTTTTACTAATACTTCCGCATCACACCAATTCAATATTTAATTAATCTCATATATCGTCAGTGTGCGTTGGCTTTTAAGATGTGCGTTGGCCACTGACTCATGCTCACAGGCATACACTTTTCAGTAATATATACTTTCTTAGTCGACCACATTTTGTAATAACAATAAACCAACGTTGGCAAGTTGCATGCAGGCAAGCGATCCTTGACTCTTGCATGCCTCAGCCACCTTTCTCAGACCATTCTTCAGCTCAGCACCATAATTCTCCTCGCAAATAATCACATTACCAGCTCCTTCAAGATTGTTCTGGAAAATTATTTTAGTTGCATTGGGGGTTGCTTTTCACCCTAACGGTTCATCTTTGATGTTTCTAGTTCAAGCAAGAAACAAACGTGGATGGGGATGTTACTTACGGGATGTGTCATGACGTTCCCGGTCAATATCATCCCAAACCCTCCGTGTCCCCACTTCTCATAGAGGTTGATCAGCTGAGTTGTCGGTATCCCTCTCATCGAGTAATCCACGGAGAATGTCGCCAGCTTCTCAGTCATTGAAGCCTGAAATGAAGTAATCAGAGACCATGTTCCTTGCGAACTCATCCATTACTCGCAACCTGTGGTTTAAGCAAGCCTACAGTGGGGAACGAACGTTGAACTACGACGGATCTGAAGAAAGGAATGGAACTAGTTGCTAAGAGTATTTTTCTGTTTTCAATGCTGATCAGCAACCTTCATGAACCGATTCGGGGCCTTCTTTCCATTTTGAAATATTATGGGGTCCTTGAGCGTAGAAATGTCAATATCAGGGTTGGGCACCTCACAGCGCTGCGCCACCGACTTTGGCATTCTGAAAGACGCCTTTCAAATCTATATAAAAAAACTTACAATTAGACTACTAAAAAAGGAACAAACAACATTTTAAGCACATTCAAGGTCCACAAACTTTAACTCTATTATTTGAAGAAAAACTACAAAAAATTGTATTGCGCCATATGGGGGTTCACAAGCAATGCGCCGCTTGCCTCTTCGAACCACTCGCTCGTTTATAAACATAATTTCGGTATAAAACCTACCATAAAAGCTGCTCCTCATTTTTGCGGACCACCGTGCTAGTTGGCCGTCATACAATAGCGCTTTAGAGGAAAAAACGAAAACGAATTTGTTAGAGATAGTTAATGCGACAAGGATTACTACGTAAAGACCGCAAAAAGCACGACCACCCAAGTGCCAATTAAAAGTAGACAAAATCAAACGCAGATGATTGTGATATTGTTCACAACAAAATTTTTTTTTTTTTTGTCAAAGCGTTCTCGGCGAGTTTTCTTGCAACAAATCCAATGTATGTCATACATCTGAAATCTTCGAATCGTGGATTATTCTCACTCATTTAAACGCAGCAAGGCCGCGAATGCCGATAAGGGGGCTCGCTGAAAAGAAGAAACTTCTACACTGCCTTCGTGGTCTCGTGGTGTAGTGGTTATCACATCTGTCTAACACACAGAAGGTCGGCGGTTCGATCCCGCCCGAGATCAAGTTTTTTGCGTAATTTTTTTGTATGCTTTTAAAGGGAATATGTATGCCCTTTTTGAAGTTAAGCTGTATTAATAGAATGTGTGTTTCTCATTAAGGAAACAACAACAAAAATGGTTAAAAGTTTCCCATTTAAAAGAAAATGATTTTCAAAGTTCACCCTTTCCATAGTAAACGCGTTTACTGACACCCTGGCTTACACGGCAGTTCTGATGGAGCAAAACTTTAGCATATGAGTGCATACATCGGCATATAGTATGCAACAGCGACATATTTGCATGCAAATCAGAATATTCGAATTTACATATTCAGTCGCCTACTTAAATTCATGTCTGGTGTGGAAACTCTAGTTTCGCAGTTGTGTTGCTCATTTTGAGTGCCTACATATTCCCTTTAACGAGTGGTTGTCCTGGAATTTTTTTTTATTTTACTTTAGAGTTACTGGATGTATTTAAGAGAAAATACGAATATTTATTCAGAAACGCGAACAGTATACGATAAATTTTGAGCAACACAAATAACAGACAAAAAACTATTTGACTAGCGTTTTTGGAATTTTGGGAATTTTGGTTAAGCAACTGAAATCATAAATAAAACAATAATATTGGGCAATCTATTATTTTGCACAAGAAACTGTTGAAAACAAAGTATAGTGCGACAAGACGCCCAGCCTGCTGAGGTTCGCAACTCTATGCATAAATCGACCCTGCAAATTATCTGAACCTAGCTTCACAGCAAACTAGCAATAAGATATTATCTCCTTAGCAAAATTATTTAAGAAATAAATAATAATAACAATAATAACAACAACACAATCATAACACAGCATTTTCATCATTGGTAGGAGGAACTGATTTAGTACTTATTAAAATAGGAACCATATTTGGGCATTATCGAAAATCATGCAATGTGCAAAACGTTCACCTATCTAGAAGAACAAGGTAAACGTGATATTATGAAATTCCTCTTATTAGTAAAGCAAACGTTGTGATTTACACTTGAATTTTGATACAAATTGCGGAGACAAGCATTGCTCGTTCCTGACTATTTTTTTCGTTCCTGGCATGAATATCGGCAATTGTATGTTATTAACTAAGTTGTTTCCTGGCGTTCAAAATCATAATTACATAGTCAGAAACGGAGTCTTTCAGTTTAGGAAGAGTGGAATATTCTTGGTAGTAATCCGTCTCCATCAACCTTTCAAACGTCGGCCTTTGTTCGACATCCTTGACCAAACTGGAAAATAAGCACATGGTAAAAAAATTAGGCATGCATAGCTGTCGGATCGGAACTGTAAAGTTTAACAAGAATCATGGAAAGGTTGACAAGTAAAAAAAACCTGGGTTATTACTTGCCTCTTCGCTCCGCTTGATTCCGACTTTCAATCAAATGAGGCTTATATACAACGATTCTATTTCAGGATAATATGAACCACTCACCATCCGTTTACAAAGTTGATAGTTTGTGGTTTGTACTGTGGATCAAGAAGCAATGGGGGATCGTCCCAGACGACCATCTTTAGCTGTTCGAATAAGGGCACATGTGAGAAGTCGGGATACGGGAATAATCCGATGGCAACCTCAACCTGAAATGTAACTGTAATGCCAGACAAATATTACTTGCGGATAAGTTAATTCCAATTGCCCACAAGTATTCATTCAAACAATAAAATGGCAACACGATACAAACAGTATCTTGATTTTGCGTAAGAAGGATGTCAGAAAAGAAACAAATCTCAGAATAAAATGAGGAGTGTCTATTGCTAAAAAATACCATTGTAATTCCGAGACTCCAAACATCAGACCTGGCGTCGTACTTGGTTTTTGCTTGGAGACGTTCTGGCTGAAAAGAGTTTGGTGTAAAGTGAGCAGGGTTTGAAACTTTTCAAATTACAAGCTCGGAAAAAGAAAAGATCCAGTATCACAACGGGTTCGAAGTCATGAGCATGTTGCGAAGGAGCAAAATAAAACAGACCAATTACAAACTATATTTCGAACGACCTAGAATTAGAATTAACCTTACAATTAGTTTGGAGTACTCAAATACTCGTTTTTATAGTTTACTAAGCGCTTGTCTATGGGTTAATAAAACCCAAAATCAAGTTGACGTTCCCCTTTATAGCATGTAGATTAGAAAAACAAGCGGATCCTTACCCACCCACACACTATTTAGATTGTCAAAGTGTGTATGGGGAGATTAAACCTGATTGTAAGACAACTCACCGCCATATAAGGCCGACAACCAGCCTCCACAGTATATGCGACCGAATCCGTCAGATATCCCGATATACCAAAGTCACAGAGCTTTATATTTCCATGCAGATCAAGTAGAATGTTGGATGGCTTCACGTCTAAATTATAAAAATACAATCAAGTTATTTTTGAAGTCTAGCCAATAAAGTAAATTGGTCCCTAAATTCCTAACGATTCAGGTGTTACGTCAATACACACTTTAATATGAAAAAGAGCCTTCTTACAATAAAAATTATCTCGGAACATTACGAAACCTGGAACATTTCGAGCGTAAAAGTCAATATGCACAATCATACCTCTGTGAATTATTTTCAAGGAGCTCTTCAGATGGTCCAGCGCTTTTATCGTCTGAAAACACAATTTCGTTCAACATCACACATGTGAACAAAGAGTCGAATATCATGATCTGTGTGAACAAAGAGTCGAATATCATGATCTTGAACACCAGTATGCTCTCAGTTCATGAATGAGTACCAAATTTTACGGTAGAGATTATTGTTTATGTAATAGTATGACACTATGAGGAAGTAATAATAAACTCACTGAAACAGCTACAGCGCCTAGTACTGCTTCATCGAAGTAGCTGATTTTCAATATATTATGAACAGTGTTGTAGGCAATTTCCAAGCTTGCATCCATCAATTCCATGCAAACCCAGCAATCATCCTGCAAATCACACAGTTACGCTGATTTCCAACCGCAAAGAATACTAGAGATAAGTGCACCCTAGAAAGAGGACAAAAGCTACATCCAATTAAAAAATACCAAGATAACCAAATAGACGTGTTCTCATAGCAAAGAAGCACAAGGAGAAAAGGAGCAACAATAAGGTTCCTGCATTATTCTAATAAAAAAAGCGAATTTTGATAATTCAAAAATAGCCATAATCAGTCTAGCACCTCATATGCGGTGCGTTAAAAAGTACAATCCTCTTTCTGATGGAAAGGCGGGATTGCAAAACAGTAAGTCAGCCAAAAATCGCCAAACAAGCCAAAAAGCGAATCTCACCGGGTTTTCAATCTCTTCCAACTGTATAAACCATTGTACGGTGACAAAAAAAATCACTTTCAAATCAATTATTAATTACGTCAAAAAACCAAATCCTAACACGTGCAACTGCAAAATACAAAAAGAAATAAGAAGTATTCTTACCTCATAAAAGGTGACTCCATAAAATTGGACAATTTCTTCACACAACGACGCTTTCTTGATCGCGTCAACCTAGAATTCCCAGTTGGAGACAAAGAGCATACAAATCCGTGCTGCCTCACATCGAACAAACAAACCAAAATTAACACAAAAAGCCAATTTAATAAATAGCTTGAAAACTGAAAGAAGACACATAAACCCTCGAACGCTATTAGCTTACAAAAACAAGCAATAATCAAACCTTGAACAAGGCAAAACATACTTCAATTTGAATTCGCTTCAGTGACGAAGTAAACTCCAGTTCGTCCGATCGATTGGAAAGCATTCGCATCTTCTGAAATATTTTGCATGAAACTAATAGAGATGGGAATATACATATTTTATAAGTCATTTCGTGTCTCTTACTGTTTCCGATGAAGATTTCTGTAGGTTCAGAAATATAGAAATCTAGAAAACAAGAGCTTACCTTGACAGCAACCAATCGATCATTCTTCAGATATTTCATTTTATGAACTCTTCCAAAGGTTCCCCGTCCGATCTCCCCAATGTCTTTCATTTCTCTTGCTGAAAACGGCTGAGGTTTCTCGTCGCCCGGGAACATGATCTGATCGGAAACGAACTTCTGGATATAGTCCCTGAACACAAACCAGAATTGCTTTTATAAAATTAGAATGTTTGATAATTATTTTAATCATTTCCCATGTAAATATTTCGAGAAATCGTTCTGTTAAATAACTCACATGGAAATAACTGTCTGCCCAATTTGAGAAAGAATAAAGAGTTCCAAATTAAGCGGAGGTACATTGGCCATTGCACACATTAAAGACCATTCTTATGAGTAGCTAGCTCATTGTGTGCACAATTTGCTTGGTAACCTGACAAAACAGGTAACTCCGAGTGGTGACTCGCCTATTGCGAAACCCTTACAGCACCGCCCATTTGTGAATATGACTTTATAAGCGAGAGAAAGCATGAGAAGCATTCTTCATTCATTTACTCAACAGCATTCAGTCGATTTTCTCTCATATGTATTATTCTATTGCTTACTGGAAACTGTGCAACACAACTGAAAAAAAATTAAATAAATTTTGGTAGATGAGCCTAAAAACCAAGAAAACTGATTCCAATTTCTTGTTATGTCATTATCATCTGGTTTAGGGGTCGTGAAGGTAATTGAAAGGTAATGATAAAAAACTAACAGTGGTGTAATCTTGTCGTTTTCTTCATAGCTCTTGGGTGGTTTATTGACTACCGGTTCATGTTTGGTCAGTGATCCAAGATTAAGCGGACGTGGTAACATCCACCCTAAACACAAGCAAATATACAGAAATACAGCCACAAATAACATTTTTACTAAGGTTATTAACAATCTAAACTCACTTTACGATCTATATGTATTTGCTTGCAATTTGTTTAGTCATCATTAATGTTTCGATTTTTTCTTGAATTGTTTTTGGTAAAGTAAAACGCTACTTGCCACAAAACCACTGAACGCTAACACAAATAACTTTAATCTATAAATTGCACATTGTTATGCAATATTGCACAACAATGTGGTTTCCAGATATTATTGTTAGTATTTGATTCAATCATTGAATAGCCGAACACTAACCAGAAATATAGACTGGAAACGATGCAGTAGTCCTTTTGAAGCAACAATTGACAATAATATCAGTAGTCAACAAGTTGCGACAAGTCAGAGAAGGAAGCATTCAAATGTTAATTGATAAGCTACGACAGAATTCAATTCACGCGTAGTTACCGGGACTGATGTCGATAGGATACAGGCGTTCTCACAAATGTGAAGATTGGCTTGCGCAACGTGTGCAAACACACGTAAACCTATCTCTCTACAACTAGATCATGGTCACTATCCTATTGTCCAATCATTAGCAAGGAAAAAGCAATTACTGTGAGATTTATAAGAAAATAAAATAAGAAATTGAATATTAGCAAAAAATCGGTGAAATCCTCTTTTTATGTGCGATATGGACGAATACTGAAACTCACAACAACATAAATAATGACATTGTGTACTTATTATACAATCCAACCACATTTTAAGAGTCAAAACGAATGAAGTCTAAAAACAATTTTATTTCAGACAATAAAAACTTATTGAGCACATCATAATAAACGCGCCTGTAACATACAAAAAAAACAATATCCAAAATTAAGCACACATCAACTGAAAAAATATGAGCAAAATGAAAATAAAATTAGCTAACGCAGATCTATCTTTAACGACAAAAAATACGCATTGATTAAAACAACATGAGATAATGTAGAAAGAATAATATTGTTAATTAGTTTGAAAGGTATTCTCTGATTTTGCTTATTCGTTAATTAGCTCCGGCATGTCATCGTCATGTTCGTTGTCTTCATTTGCATTTGCAGTTGCATCCTTTTCTTCAGACACTGTCCCTGCGTTCTCCGTCTCGTTCAGGGAAACACTTACCATTTTCTTCGTGTTGCCATTTACTTCCGCTGCAGCTAGAAATTATATCAGTGCTAATGACAACTAGCAAAGACCCTGAACCATGCTACGGTCAATAATACCTAGTGGTTCCTCATTTGCTTTCCCTGCTTTTTATATCACAATATGTTTTTCAGTAAACTATATCCATGTAGAATGCTATCGCACCGAAGGGCATTTTTTGCGAGACCCTCAAAACTTTCCTCGGAAAAAGAATATTTGTACCTTTTGACTGTTCCCATAGTGCTCTATTTTGTGTGCTCATTGGGTGTTCGGGATCAAGTGTGAAGTCGAGGATATTCTGAGCCTCTTCGAAGTAACGAAGCTGAAGTAAAATGAAACATTTGGACCAGATCTATTGCGAAAGATAGACTTGCACTTTGGTTTTGATAACACCGAGTTATAGTATAAAAATGCCACTTACTCCTTTCTCCTTATTTCCGAGATTGCACGAGAAGATTCCAATATTCCTTAAATGGAACGCGACGGCTGGATGATTGTGTGGGAAACAATGCCTCACACATCTCTCGGACATCAAGTGAAGTCTCAACAATTCACGATTATCGCTCGGAGCAGTGCGAGCAATCAGTTCTTGTATGATTTTACAGTAGTACACATTGATGTGTGGGAGCACACGTTCAAAGCGAGTGAGCAGATCTTGAAGGAAATTAAGCTGCGCCTTTCCTGGCATCTAAAAATGTTATTATTAGACGCTTTAGTCCAGACCCCCCATTATGAATGTGATTTTCAGGGTAGCAACTTGTGCACACAATTGTCCAATTCCAGGAACTTCATGGTATTGAATATTTGTTCAGTTAACATGTTATTACTGTCCAGTCAGGCGTTGTGAGGGTCTGCAAGGATACAAAGTGCATATGTTCATCAAGGGATCGGATCTGGAGCATCCGGGAACGACAATCAAGGGATGGGGAGGGAGGGAAGGAGGACTCCGGGAGAGGGGCCTTTATAAAATCGGTAAAAACGAAGCCGCGCTCAAAATATCTCCCTTAAACTACCTGTTGGAAGTTGACATGTGCCACTGAAGGCACCTGAACATTGTATGCTAGACTTTATGTATGTATATTTAAAGAGCAATTAGGTTGCAACTGATCCATAGGTAACTGAGTTTAAAACTCTTCGTACTTGCAAATACGGTATCTGTGTTTTAGTTTGAAATCAAATGTGTGTATATCCTACGTTACTGCCACCAAAATTATCCCACCTGATCAACTTCTTTGTCATCAAATACTCTCTCAATAAATCGCATTGCGCCGATACCCTCGAGTACGTAATCCTGTGTGAGCTAAAAATACAGATAGCTAATACTTTTTAGTGAAAAAAACTGAGATCACGCCTAGTAAAATTATGCATATATCGGAAAAATTATGTTGACCATGTGTCCGAGTAAATGGGCGCGCAATTTTATGAGATAACTACCATATTATCACATTTCTTGCACGTGATCATCTGTGTGAGTGGGTCCTTATTGGCGCCGGATCCAAAAACCATAATCTCCGTCTTCTCAAAATCCTGAAATTTCGGAAAATGAAAAGTCTGTACTATATTTAAATGTAATGCATTCACAAAAATAGTCATGGGGCACATAGTTTGCATTACTATTGCTTCTAAAAAAATCTCACCGGACATTTTGGACAGAGAATAGATGACAACAAATGGTCCTCCGGGTCCATGCACCGTTCACATTCGCATGTAAAATACCATGTGTCCTTTAGAAGTTTTCGACGTTGCTGTTGGGAGCTAAAATGCTGAAATTCTGCCACCGAACGTCTTACAGAGCAATCGTAAATTAGGTGTCGGTCATTGGATGCACGGGATTGAATTCACGATTATTCTGTGAACAATCATAACATCTATATAAGCGATATGGAATTATGAAGAAAACTCCCACCAAAGAAGATCGATGTATGTATAGAAGGTCTGTTTGTGGTCGTTGAGGTTGACACTGCTGTTAAGTGCTCGCAGTGTGGCTTTGAAACTGAAAAAATACGAGTTCTGTTTTCGACCGATACAGCTATATATTTGGATAAAATGCAAAATGCTTTGGAAACTCACCCGGTGCAGGTGTAGATGGCTGTTGGTCGGCAACTGTGATCGTAGGAGCAGAGATCAAGGTAGAGGCCTTTGCCGATTTCCTAAATTACAAAGCATTTTGCTTAACGAAATGCTCTCAATATAAATTGTGACCTTCACTTAGCACCATCTATCACTTATTTGTAATTATCTCTTATGTAACTGCAACTTATGTAACTTAAGGTGATTACTGTCAACTATCACTCGAATCACTTGTGAAATGTGGCCTAACATAAGTGTACAAGCGTTGCCAATAAAGAACACGCAAACAATTATAAAAATAGTGTTCCTACAGAGGTGTTTCATAAAATGTAACTAACCCTCATGTAACCCTTGTCGCTGATTGCGTGCCTGTTAATATAATTTCGACAATGGAGCTCGAACACAACATCTCTTGGCAGGAGGAACTTCTTATCATAGAACTTTTCCAGATTTGCGAAGATTTCTGCAATCGAAAATAGTAAACAAACAGAATTTATAAGAAATTTGGTTTGAGTCTGAAAATATCCAGTAGACACAAATGGCAAAGTTGAACCTGCTCACTTGCTATTTATTCCACCGGCGAAAGGAACAATTTGGTAAAAGTTCTTTCTAGAATATGACATTTGAATGTAATGTTGGACAGTCCCACCATTGAACTTCTTCTGGTCGAATTCGCATGTTTTCATCTCCTCTGTATGTGTCCATATTTCCATAACGGATCTCTTAGAGGTTCGATCCTGGTAGAAAGTCGGGTCCTCTTTGTCCTTACCGGCCTCGATCGTCTGAAGCATGTTACATACAAAGCGTAGGATAGCGCGATTTATCTGACTTAAAGAACACTTCCTTCGTAGAACAACATTCCGTCGTTGGCACAATTAGACGGTAAAAGAAACATCGGCAAATTATTTAAGGTTACCTTGTATCGTAGCACAATCCTTCCAAGAAGTCGCACTTCAATATCAGGAAGAAATTCAACCGTACGGAACCCTTTGCACTCGGCCTTGAAAGACGTAAAAAAGTTAAATTGCGCTCAAAAATCAAATTATAAGTTTTACATTGGTGGTCATTCTTTAGTTTGACAGCTTGCGCGGGTTAGAATTTCGTCCAGCACTGAAGTGATACACATCAACAAATACACAAAACGAATTTTTGAAAAAAGGCTTAATATGCATTGCATAAGCAACATTTACAATACGAAAGTGAATGAAGGAAATGCCACACAAAAATAGCAAAAGTTTAAAAACCTTATGATCCTTCCACCCTAATGTTTGGCATTGTTTATTGCAGAAAATTGCCATTCCGCATCCTGTGCAGTGCCTAAAAAACAAGTCAAACAAGCTTATAATGAACCAGAAAGATGCGAAGAAGAACTTCCGATATGCCAAATGACAATATTCTATGAATTATGTTAAACGTTGGCGACGTCGCAAGAGACATTTCAGCTAGATTAAAGTTTCATCATTGCGTCTACTATAAAACTACAGGGCTGAGTATTCGTCTGTGAAATCGTGTGTAACATTCACATCTGTGGAAGTTATTAGAAAACCAGGTCTCTTCAAAAGCATAAAATTCGAGAATTAAAATTATATCTTCGACTATATAGCAGTTCATCTTAATCTATAAGTAAATCGTGACCATTTTTACCTTCAATATTGACGAAAACTTTGCGTCTTTCAGTGTTATGTAACGAGACTGTCACAATACCGACGACTTCATACTGTAGTCTCCCCATGAAGGAATCGTTTAACATTTTTCGGGACACTGATCCTTTACACTTTACATTATACGCCAACCGGCAAAACACACCTTTTCTGTGGACATTCTTCCAAACAATACCAACAATACGTTTCCAACTCATCGGTGATTAGAGCATATGCAAACGGATAAAAGTCCAACCGTTTAGCGGAACCCTCACCCATCTGTAACAAAAAGAATTTCAAATATATTCGGTATACAACAAAAACCAAAAAATCAAAGAAAATTACAGTAAATATAAGAATCTCACGACAATTGCGAATGTACATCAAAGGATCAGCGAAAAGATTTTCTAGGTTTTACATATATATTCATAAAACGCAAGCTGATATGTATAAAGAATGAAAAGCGGGAAGGAATCCACCGAGGACCTCATCTACTGTTGCTGGCACTGTGCAAATCCAGAGCTGGTTTGAATGTTTGTTTGTTATTCGAGAGGCTCCCCCGGACCGTGGACCTTCAAATTATGCGGATATCCATATCCATAAAAAAGATGCTTGATTTTTTAGTAACACAGAAAAAGATGCAAACATCTGTGTTTGAAACGTGTACACGTGTGATCGAGTTTAAAATGACTCGCGGTTAAATGGGAAATCAGCATACACTTTCATTATTGATTGTAAAATAAAAGATGTAACTATAAAAATCATTGGTTACGACAAATTGTAGTTGAGTTGCATAGCGAATGGTCGTTCTCTGGAAATCAATTGCACTGTGTGCTAACAGAAAGCGGAGCACTCTTACGATCGGTTCTAGTGTAATATTCGAGATGTGGCGCTAGGTCCAAAGCCGAAGATAACACAATTACATTCTAGCACAAAGTAAATGTCCTGTATTCAATTATGCAAACGATTAGTTTTTAGAAAATTTATGAATTCTCGCCCCCAAGGAGCATACTGTCAGTTCCGTGCCTAGTGTAATATATATCCACACAAAGTGATATATAGTAAAGAACGTGCACACGCTGAGAGATATGGCAAATACAAAAGAGTGAGCGGAACCTACTGTAGGTATCTGAAAATCAAATTCACAATTTGGACATATAATGGTTACAATACCAGAAAAGTAACCTTCTGTCTGCACGAAAAAATAAATAAATACCGACTTTTTTTGTACGTACTTCGGTTAACAAGCTGAACCAGAATGCTCCCCCTTTTAGATAAGAATGCTCAAAACCCACACACCAAACAAAATCACCAGTATTCGCACCTTTCTAACGATATTACAGAATGCAATGACTTACAATTAGTGCTTTTATCAAAAAAAGAAAATTCTTCAACATTTACACACAGCTAAAGTCAAGTAGTGTTCATTTAATTCAAAGACCGAATTTCATGATTCATTTCCTTCGCGCGAGATAACAAAATAAAAGATTCATCTGCAACGCTCAGCTAACCATAAGAGCATTACTATTATAAGAATTTAATGTGTTTTGCTTCTTCAATGCAATATATACACCTCATATTTCCTCGAATCAACGTCCGTTTTATAAAACTCTATTTCCAAGTTGGCATATGCATTTTCTTCTTGCGTATACATTTATTTGAAATACTTTATACTGTTAACAAAGGGTTAAGTCGTCGGCGGTCCCGCACGGACCGCTTGAGTACTGTACAACTGGCTTGGCACGTTGCCATCTGTTCTCGAGTTATTTTTATTCTTTTTTTGCTGGGCACCTGCTGGTTTGATTCATTGCATATTTAATGGATCGAAACCGCCCAGATAATATCTAATTGTCCTTCTAATTGACAAATGTTTGGTTGTTCAATCTTCACTTTTCGCCCGAGTCCTGACTACCTGCTTTTGAAATAGTCTTTTTTTGATTTTCATTTCTGCTGACTTCTTTCTGTGGTTTGCTGTGCTCCACTGTTCTCTATGTAACGTGGCTTATTGCTATTTGTTACGAAAATTTGCCGTTTTGCACTAGAATATTGCCTTTTTTCCGAAAGATTCAACTAGCGGTGATATTCTGATGAGATGTGTGGACAAAATTGCGCGACAACATTGTACTTATGAATTTTGGTCGATTAATGTGAATTTGCGTCCAAGAGATCTTTCAAATTAGAAATAACCGGAATTTAATCTTTGGTGTATACGGAATTCAGTTTGCAGGCTTTCTCTACGACGGAGATCCTAATCTTTAAGCGCATTCTTAGCTGTCTGCTTGTGGATACGTCATATATTTCGGCTTTCTTAGTGACTTTGTTATGAACTTTTTCTGCTAGCCTTTAAATTTCGGAGTTGGTCGCATATTGTTTGCTGTACTTGATTTACACTTGTATCGGATTTTTTAGATGAAAAGTGTACGTTGCATTCTTCACTAAGCTTGTACATTCCATCCAATATTTTTTCAGGGTTTGGCTTCTCGACTTGTGGTGTTGACAAAATCCTGCCAGTTTTCGAAACATGGATGACGAAGCGCTTTTCACAGGTTAATATTTTATTGCACTCATTATTATTTACTAATATAGTTGGTTTACTTTTTACTGTTTATAGCTTATAACAAGGCTCATGTTGGACAACTGCTCTCATGTATTATAAACAAATTGTTTCATTCTCTGCTGGAAACGTCACGTGATCGCACACAATTTTCGTATAATTCATGGGAGGGCCGTTACTCAGCATATGCTCCATATATCATTTGGCACGAGGCTGAATTTCTCCATATGTAGTCACCGTGGGAATATTGCTGTGACTCAGTTCGATAGATGCTTCCCACAGATGAAGAGCATTCCGTTTTATATCCTGCAATTGTTTCTGAAAAAGTTTGGTTTTCAGATTCGTCGTCTCCCGGACGGGTGCAACTAGGTAAGCCCGCCGTAGCTTCGTATAACTCTGGTTGGTCTTTTTATGCGATAATTTTTTGTTCTCGTTTGACTACGTTGGATATGATCTTAACTGCATTGTATATTGACGCATTTTGGTAAACATCTATCAGGTATATACTGTGGGTATTGTGTAGCTCACTTAACAAATTAACTTAAATTCTTTTAATTTCAGTCTCTGAATCCGACGGAGAATATGGTGATGAAAATATGGGATTGTTGGCGAAGAAGAAGACGACCCAAAAGGTAATTGTTGCCGAATTTCTTAGGGTTGTAATTTCTTACGCCTTGGCGCGGCCAGTTTGTTGACCATTCGAGACCAGTGATACACTTTTATCTGGATAATCTTGTTGGCACATAGAGTTCCGCCTGTTCTTTTTGGGTATATCTGTGAAGATGGACATTTTTTCTTGTACCTGGAATCTAGTTTTTCAGCGCGTTCTTTATCAAAACTCATGTTTGCCTCTCTTCTATTGTGAAATTTACTCCCTGTGACGCGTGTACGTTACTCACTCACTAGCTTTTATTACTCATTCTTGTTTGTGCAATTTTTTTGGGAGAACTGCCAGGTAGACCTCAACACTGCGGCGTACAAACATATCTTGTAATTTGCCTGCGTAATAGTCGAAATGTTATGCTGTACGGTTCTTTTGTTTTCGATTGAAGCCTTGTTTATTTTGAACACCTATTATTTCTTTATTTGCTCCCTGTGTCTAACCATATAACTTTTTTCAACAAACCGCGTCACTCTCTAGTGCTCTCCACTTTCCACAGCGTCTATCCACCACGTTTAGCGCGCGCAATTTCGCCAACGACATTAGGATTGTGGTTTGACTAGATCGCTTTGACCCTTCTTTCCATCATCCAAAAACTACACAAATGCGACACTCGTTTATTTTTGAACCAATAACGGCGGTATGAAAATTATATTTCAATGTTTTGGGGTGCTTATATTCAAGGAAGCTGGGGGACCGTCATACTTGAGTGTTTTCTTACTAATATTTGGTTCACCTAGCAGGAGCGTACTCCCCTTCTTCATCGTTCTTTTGGTAGTTCACCTGCCGGTAGTTCGGATTTGACACGCCGTCTACAAGAAGGAGATCGACAGAATCGGTTAAGCAGTTGCACTGACGACGAACAACTTGGTATGTTTCATATTTGCTTCGTTTGTCTGCAAGAGCTCGGGATATATTGTTGTTTCAACCGAATCCGCGGAAGTGATTTGGGGGTTGGCCAAGTTTAAAGATTTGTTGTATATAAGTTATTTGTATTGTAGACATTTATGAGTTCAGATGGTCCAACTGCGGAAGAATATGGTTCCATTGGGGGCGACGATTTTAAAGCCGTGGTAGAAGAATCGGTTAGAGCCATACACAATGGAATCTTTCCGGAAAGAATCGCTCAGGGATCCTCGGGCAGCTACTTTGTCAAAAATATGCAGGGAGTGAGTATTATTTTGTTTTATTTTGACGTATTCATTTTTTTGCCAAAAAAGGCGGTTATAAACAGTTTCCATCTGTCATTTTTTTGTAAGCGACGTGCTGTGCCGTGAAGTGTTTTACTGTTAGTGATCTTTACAGAAAACTATTGGTGTTTTTAAACCGAAGAATGAGGAACCGTACGGACATCTCAACCCAAAATGGCTCAAGTGGCTTCATAAGGTCAGTTATTTTCTGCGTATATTTTTCTTTGTGGCATGCACGTTATCTTTATTTTCGAGAATTATAACTCTTGACCAAATATCTGACGGTGATTAGTAATTGTTAACGATTGTTTGCATAAAGAGCATAACTTCAGATGTTCCTCCCATGCTGTTTCGGGCGCAGTTGCTTGGTTCCAAACCAGGTTAGTTTATTGCGCTGCTTTTTAATAGGTCCTAAGGGATGACCCAATATAACCTTATTTTCTGCAACTATTCAGCTGTATGCTATTATGTATTCGATCGATTCGCTATTCTTATTCATTTGCTATTCTCAAGAGTGCAGGTAAGTTTCTTTTACAGTATTTGTTGTGTTTATCTTTCCACTGTGCATGTGACACTGTGTACCTTTTTTTTTTTTAACTTCACATTTGCGCGTTTCCCTGCTGGGTGCTTTGGTGTTGTTCTCTAAATGCTATTTTCAAGCTTTTTTTTTTGGCAAACGACTACAAATATCACATTTTTTGAGAACGTTTTCCAAGTAACTTAGCTCCAGTGCCTTTTTACAAAGAAGAAATATATTGCCACGCAACGTACTCTGAAACTGTAAAAAAATTGTGAATATTAGCGCTCTTACAGTAGTGTGTAATGATACGTCCGTAAATTCGATAACGGCGGGGTGAAAATGTGCTTTTTTGTGAATCATAGCTTGAACTATATTACCTTTATAATTGGAGGACGTCAATGAATGACGCAGTTTGTTGTAACTGTGTATAGTGTTCGTATGTATATCTAGACCATGCAGACCATTAAAAAATTTTTTTATTGAGAACGGATAAAAAAAAAACTAAATGAATATTCGCAAAGTGCGCAGCGTAAGCGTAAAGCTCAAATACTAAAACGGCTTAACATGACCGGGTTATATTCACTAACGAACACAAATAGATACTGTTTTTTTTTCTTCGTGCAACAATATCTACATCTATAATCACGAAAAAATAATGAAGCAGCATTGCGGGCAGCAGCATGTATGCAGAAAGTATTTCGAAGATTAGGTTAATACAGAGACAACACAAAATAATGGGATGCAAAAATAATAACTAACAAATTAAAAAATAAGCCAATGGGATATTATGGCGCATAACATCGGGCAGGTACGATTGGATAAAATGTGTACGGTTTGCTGTTAAGTGGCAAGATTTGTTGTTGGAATCGCGTATATAAGGATGATCAGATGGACTTTTTCATAGTATGCAGGGGTCCCTACAAAACCTACAATCCTCCATGCCTGGGGAGAGTGTCATATTGTGATGTAGTCATACTTGAGCTCTCGCTTTTTGGTGGTTCGTAAGAATGCTCGAGTGGCTCAAATTTAGACGAGTGTGGAATTTCGATCTCCTTTTCTAAAATGAGAACATTAATCAATATAATAAAGATATCTTGCTTGACTACAAATTAAAGCGACAAAGCACAACATAGACATGACGAAGGGGGTTACAGTTTTACATGCAAAACACAACAGTTTTAACAGCAGTAAGATAACACAACATGGTAGTCAGTATGTAGTAGCATTTGGGTCCTGCTGGCAGTCTCCCGACTAAACTACTCCCGCGGCTATTGATATTTGCACTAGCCACTACCACTACCACAATCACAACAGCTCACTTGTCTTGCTCTTTTTTCTTTTGCACATGGACTGTCTTTTCGTACCGCGTCGTGTGCTCTTGTATGTCCGAAAACTTTCCTTGTGCATGCTGTGGACTGGTCAGTCTCTCTGGTGAAGTTGGCTCCTCAGGGAGGGATGGCTTAAACTCCACAGCCACGTAGTGCTCTTTTGCGCCCGGGGATAATACCCCAGAACCGAACCCACCTTCTTCAGCGTGGGGGATTTCCACAATTGATGGGTCTTTCACACTTCCAGTGTCGCGTGTTGTGTCAGCCGCTCCGCCGCCGCGACCTATAATTTTTGCATGTTTAACTGAAGAGAAATTCCGCACCGTCAACGTTTTAATCAATACTCACTTCCGTATATGCTTCCTCGCTCACCAGTATCACGACCGTAGATCGAACCACTCATGTCACGGCCCATCACCGAGGTGTTGCCTAAATTATTAAATTCAATTGAGTATCGAAAATTTAAAAATGGAAATGAAACGTCACGATTTCTTTCGTTTAGTCTCTTCCAATAGTGACACTATCCAACTGCCCCCACTCTAGAAACGTGCGCAAACGTGAACGCATGACACTTTTTTGGGAATTCTCATTCAATTTTGCTCAAGGTCCTCCAAGTTACCTTCTAGCAACCTACCTCCATCATAGCGCTGCGTTGGAGTGGATGTACCAAGGGGTGGTGTCAAAGGATTCGAAGCGAAAGTTGAACGTGCGCCGGAGAGGTTGCCAAATCTAAAATTTAAATTATTTTCTGCGAATGCCAAGGTGTTCCAGTCTTTGGCTACAGCGTACTTATTGTTCGAGAAGTTAACTATTCGTACCCTCCTAGCATTCCTCCAGCCGAGTGAATTCCGCCTCTGGCGCCTCCCAGGTTGATATTGATTGTGGAATCAGGATCTCCATAGCTTCTAATACCGAGCACATTTCCACCAAGACGACCAATATCGTTGACTAGGGATCGGTCCACGTACTCGCTGAATGGAAGGATTGTTTAGAAACTGTCTTCTTAAGACATTGTCTTATTGTGTGCATTTCCGGCAAGCTGCAATTGCACATGGAAATGTCGTTGCCCAGTATGTGATTCACAAGCCACGTGACATGCCGCTTTAAAAACTCACCGTCGTCTGCGTCTCTCTCCATCAAGTTGTTCTCTCAGAATTCTCAGCTGGTCCTCCAATTGTTGAATTCTGTTGCGATGAGTGCGCTCGCGGTTTTCGATAACCTTTTCAATTTGACCCTGGAAGTGTGAAAATTTTGTCTATCGAACTTTTACGCACATCGCCACTTACGAGCTAATTGCTCTAGGAAGTCCCTGTCATTCCAGAATGCAGTTCAGTCTAAAGATACCTTTTCCTGTCGCATTCTCAGCAGTTGTCTCTCCTGTTCCTCTCTCTGTCTGTTAGTCAAATCCAGAATACGATTTCCATTCTCCATTTCCAGTTGCGCAATCTGTTGCTGCAGTTGGGCGCAGTTCTTATACAGATCCTTGTTTTCACGTTCCATCGCATTCAGGGACTTTTCGATGGCCTCTCTGAATTGTGTTCGTTTTTGGCTGTTTTTATTTTCATAGCATTAGCGCCAGAGGAGTCACGCTCAAATATCAGCATTCCAGAAAGCTCACCGTTGCAATGCAGTCTCTCTGATAGCGTTGTCTGTCTTTCTCTTGTCAGATTCCAGCATTTCGATTTTCTTTAGAAGTGCACTCTTTTCTCGTTTCCATCCATCCAACATGTTAACGTTCTTCACTCTATCTGTTTCCAATTGAGCCAGACGTCGTCTCACCTCTTCCAGTTCCTGTAATAACGATGTGTTGCACAAGAAATCTATAGAATGCGAGAAGATTGCGAGAAAGTAGAAATATAGGACGAAAAAAAGATTATGGAAAATTAGAAACCTTGATTGCCACTCTCAGCTCGTTCTTGGAAGCTTCGAGTTGCTGTTTAAGGTCGGTCTCCACAGTTCTCTGGCTGGAGATTTGCTTCTCGAGACTGAGTATTCTGTCCTCGAGACGGTTTTTCTCAGCATTGGAATCTTGTAATTGGCGCTGAAGATCCGATACGCGGTTGTTCACATCATTTACTCTGAAAGGGAATATAGTGGGGAAGAGTGTTTTAGCCGTATATATATCGTATTTTGTTGAAAGCGTTAACTATAAGGTGAATAATAAATAACCTCTGCTTGTAGTCCCTAAGCTCACTCCTTGCGTTGAGTAGTTCGTTCTCGAGTGTCATCTTTCTTGTATTGGCGGTGTTCAGCTCGTTCTGCAGCGATGTCATCTGCTCCTTGAGCGTAGTGTACTCTTGTGATGTTCGGCTAGACTGCTCTGCCTGTTTGCGCAGTTCCAGCTCGAGAGTTTCTGCCTTGGCAAGATCGCGCTTCATCTGGAATTCAATCATCGGTGCTCCTCCCATAACATAAAATAAATAAAAAACGAATTCGTTCGTATTAATGACTAATCGCTTCTTCAATGTGAAGTGTATTCGTAGGTTATCACACCTTTTCACTGTCATCCTTGAGATCTCCATACTTCTGCTCGGAAAGACGAAGTTGTCCGTCTAGCTCCTTGACCTTCTCTTGGAGGCTCTAAACATTCAATTTATGTATTAAATTCATGTCGCTAGTTAATTAGTAACTTCTTCAGACATCAGTAAATGCCAACCGTTCTTTCATTATCGAAAGTGGCGATCTGCAATTGCAGTCTCTGGTTTTCAGAATCTTGTTCTTTGTTCTTGCCCTCAAGCTTGAACCGAGTCGCATCCCACTGTTCTTCGTGATCCCTAAATTAAGGAAATTGTTACATGTTCCGGTCCGCTACTTTGTTTTCGTCCCCGGGAAGGAACTGAGCATGAGTTTCTTATGCTTAGTCGTCTTACCTCAACTGTCTGATGTCGCTATGTGCGTTGTCGAGGTCCGTGCGGAGGTTTTTGAGCTGTTCATTCAGGTGTCTCAGCTGTGCCTCCTTGCCCCTGGCCTGTAGCTCGGCGGCTACCATCTTTGACTTCATCTGACGTCTCTCTTCGTCGCGCTGTTTTAGCGCTTCTTCTTGAGACCGAAGAAGTTGCTTGGCAGACGCGAGCCGAGCTTCAAGGGCACGTTTTTCTGAAATATCCGCCAATTCGTTTTGGGTTACAGTTATATTAGGAATGTGTTTGTGTGAGATTGTGTTTTTGTCTCAATCTAATGCATAGCTCTCTCACCGTCCTCCGCATCGTTGAGGTTCTCCTCGATGGTCTTGTACCGAGTCTCGTGCTTGTTGATTGTGGTATGCGACTCACTCGTCTTTTTCTTCAGACGATTCAACGCATCGCGCAATTCATTCTACAATATGTGAAAGTTGGAAAACAATGCGTTGACGATTGTGACGCAACATCAGATAACTATATTTGTTTGCACTTACACGCTCGCTCTCCAGTTGTTCGATTCTGTTGAGCAACCTCTGCAAGGTTCCCTCCAACTGGGAGACGTCGATGTGTTCGACTGGTCCGCCTAAATTGGTTTGATGAATATTGAGTACCAACACATTTTGTGAGACGTAAAGTTTCTTAGGATCTTGGTAGAAAAAAATGACGCACGGCCTCCGGCAAAGTCTTGTCCTGGCGGGAACGGCACCGATCGAGGGAATACGTCGTCGGCGGCTCCGCGGCTTCTTTCCATTTCAAGTTCTGGTCCGATAGCTGTAAAGAATGGTAATCATTAGGAAATACCCAAATATGTTATTTCGCCATTACATTCATTAGAATAATTTTGCAAAATGCAATGTACGTGTTCCACTTACCATCACCACCGGTTCCTCCGGCACCGATTCTCACGCTCACATTTGTCGGTCCCTGAAAAATGGATGTGTTCACTTTGTTGCTCGGTTACATACTGAATTGTGGGCCGATTTTTACTGTCTCTAAACACTTACTCCTCCAGTGGGTCCTCCCATTCCACCAACTCCTCCGACACCACCAAGACCTCCGAGGCCAAGTGCTCCTCCTTCAGCAAAGGCATTGATATTGATAACGCGGGCTGCCGAAGCCTAAACTTGTTGTTTGGTATTACTAAAGAACTCACAATGTTCACACACTTGTTTGAGTCTATCTGGTAGTCCTTACCTGGAATCTACGGAGAGCATCAGCAAGTGCGTCTCTCTCCTGGTCAGCTTGAATGAAGTCCTGTTGAAGAGCAAGCAGTCTCTGTTCTGTGTTCTCCAGTCTCGATGTCAGGTCGTTAACCTCGTACTTTCTGGTCTCCAGTTCTTGAAGAGCGTTCAGCCGACCTACACATTTTTTTTATTAATTTGACGTTTTGTTTACCGAAAACCAAACAGTGTACTAAATCTTATTCAGAAGGTAATATTTATAAAATCAACTAACCGTCCTCAGCTGCCCTATGGGCATTGGCCAAATCATTGAGAGTACTTTCGTACTCATCAGTCTTTCTATGTGTCTGTTCCTGTCCAAACTTGAGTTCCTGCTGCATTTTGCCCAACTCGTTTCTCAGAGCTGTTCTTTCACTATCGGAGCTGATCAGTTTCTCGGAGGTCGTGTTCAACTCATCCCTCATCTTTGCAATTCTTTGATCGAATGTCTGCGACATCTGATTGAGGTGATCCGCCTGCTTGACCTTGTCGCGATAGGCATTTTGGAGACGTTCTCGCTGAAACAGGTATGTGGTATATTAGCAAGCATGCATATACATACTCTAAAATCTACATTTAAACTCAATAAAATCTAACCTCTGATTTGATCAGGTTGTAGTTGTTGCGAAGCTCCTTCAGTGCATCTTCTGCTTGCTTCAGCTTATTGCGCACTCTGTTTATCTCCGTTTCCATATTAGTCGTTGATGTTCTGAGCACATCGTTCTGACGCATAGCGCTTTCCAATTCCGCTCTCCACTTGTTGCTAAATAGATTCAGAGATTTAGTTTGTTAGCATTTTGTAAATGCGTATCTTATTAAACACCTCCCATCGTTGTATATCCTGAACTTTTACCGACACTGTGCATTTGCTGTTCTCATACGGTCTCCTTACCTATCCAATTGAAGCTGTCCGTACTGCTCTTCCAGTGTGCGCAGCCTATTTTGCGTACTCGCAAGGTCTCCTTCTTTTTGTGTTAGATTAGACTTTGCATCTTGTAGTTCTTCTTCGAGTCTGCGGATTTGAGAAGTCACTAAAACGATGTAGACAGTTAAAGGAGACTAGAAATTAATCGCATGATTTTTTCTTGCATGCGGGTCTGGGTCACAATAGTTATACTCACGTTCTCTGAGCTTGATGTTCTGGTCATTGACGGTTCTGTTCAGGTTATCAGCCCTGTCCGTAGCAGCTTGTAGCTGAGCCTTTAGGCCTGCGTTGGCAGTTTCCAGTGCCTTTGCCTCGGAGCGAACGGTGTAAGAGTCGGTCTTCCACTTTTGGATTTCCTGAAAGATAGCACAGTCTTTGATGTAATTTGATCTTCGATGCAACTTTTGCCTACTCCAACGATGGTTATTTTTGAGCATGCATGCTTATTCTTTTATAAATCAAGTAGTACCTTGTCTGTCTCATTTCTGAGGTCCTCAATGTCGTCCTTAAGCTTTTGGTTCTGATCCAGCAGCTGACTGGCCTTGTCATCAAGATCCTTCTTCTCCATATCAAGCTCGTTCTGCCTGTTGAGAGCGTCGGCGAGTTGTTTTTCGAGCGAGTGAATCTTGTCTCGGAGCTCATTCTCCATCACTTTCAGGCTGTCGACCGACTGAAATTAAAAACAATACTCTTACCCCTTTTATCTTGATTAATGCATTATGCTATGTCGTAAGAACCCATCGTTGATGTAAGTATTAACCATTCAAACGTACCCTGGTGTACTGCTCCTTCTCATCGTCCAGATCAGACAAATGTTTGTCGTGAAGGGCAGCGATGTCAGCCTTGAGCTTGTCAATCTCAGTCTGATACTTTCGATGAATGTCGGCCAAATCAGTCTCTTGCTTATCCTGTCCTCTGCCAATCTGAGAAAGGTCATCCTCGAGTTCGCGAATGCGACGCTCGAGAGTGTCCTTGTCGTTCTCCAGCTTTTCAACCTAAATAATGATAATTTGCGTTTGTTTCGTTTTTTGTTTGGACTTGACTTTCAGCAAATGTTAGGCAATATAGCCCCCTAGTTTTGTAATGCCCTTACCTCCATCTTCCACCGATCGTTAATGTCTCTTATGCGAATCTCCGTGAGTTCGTCGTCTCTGTAGTGATCATCGACTGCTCTCGGGTATCTGGGGTCATAGCCGTAATCTCCCTCTGCTCCGATTCCACCTAAACTTTATGTCATGACATGTGAAAGACTCCACAGTCGGGAACAGCATTCCTCTCATACAACAATCAAATTACCGTCGGCTCCGCCTCCTACACCTCCTGGTCCAACTGGTTCACCTCCTGCAATTCTGGGAATATCGATCTCTCCGGGCTCAGAGATGTCACGGCTGTATGGGATGTCAACTGGACGTCCTGTTTCCCCGGATCCTCCTTCTCCGCCAATTGGTCCTCCAGGTGCACCCGGTGCTCCCGGTACTCCCGGTGCTCCAGGGCCCGCAGGACGCGCTGCTGGTCCTACAACATGTTATTTTAGTTTATGATTTTAATTGGTATTTAATTGGATTTTAATTAATGGTGTAATAGTTTACTAGTTAAAACGCACTTTGCCCAGGTGCTCCCGGTCCACGTCCACCGTCGATAGATATGTTCACATTAGTGCCGTCACGTGTTCTACGTCCACCATTGCGCAGTCGGTCGCGCAACTCGTTGAGTTCACGTTGCACACGCGCCAGCTTGTCTAAAGTATTGTTTTCATTAACGTTCGACATAGAAGTCACTGAATAAATCATTAGCCTTTTTTATACTATGCAGTATTTCTTAAAAAAATCCTTACCTTTGAGATCGTCGATTTCCGCCTTGGAATCGTTGAGATCCTTTCCAAGTTTATTGGCCCGCTCTTTCTCTTGTGCGACAAGTTGGGTGGTTCTATCTTTTTCAGCCTCCAGGTTCTTGATCTCACCATTGAGTCTGGCAACTTCCTGTTCCAGTTTGCGAACCTTTTCTTTGAGTTTATCGTTCTCACCCTCCGTCTTGTGCTTCTCGCTTAAATAATTATGACTTTATCAACTGTAATTATGATAATAACAATTACAACAATATTAGGTTTACATGTGGCGTAACAAAATTGATGTTTTTTCTATTGAATGTTTACTTACTTGAGGGTGTCCTGTTTCTCCTTCTGTAGGCGCAGGTTCAGATCATTGAGTTTCTCAATCTCTGTGTTTCTCGAATGCACTTCGTTCTCCATCTGAGCGATCTTCGCCAAGTTATTCTTCACCGTGGTGTCCAGTTCATCATTGTGACGACGAAGTAAAATAATCTGACGGTCCTGGTCATCGATCTGCTGCTTCAGCTTTTCGATTTCATCAGTTACACCTAAATTCGTGTTGTTCGAATTATTTGTTTGTGGAAAGAACGCAACGTATTCTATAATTTTCAGCGACATTACAGTAGTAAGACACGCACAGTATTTAAGTATTTCATGACCATATTTAATTAAATTAAAAAAGCATACAACATTATGCTTACGTTCTCCATTCTTCACGGCATCGTCGCGAGCCTTTCTCTCTACCTCGATCTTGTGTTTGATATCGAAGAGTTGTCGAGAAATATCGTCCTTGCCTTTCCTAAATAGTGTTCCATTTAGTATGTCTTGTTTTCCTATTTCATTCGTTTAGTGCAAATGCCCGTATTCGAACTTACTGGAAGTCATCCCTCTGTTGCTTAATCTCCTTGAGTTGTTGCTCCAGCATGTGAGTGTTTTTCATACTACTATCGAGTTCAGAATGCAGTCTATCGGTGTCGCTCTGCATCATGTCATTGCGAGTCTTTAGCTCCTCGAGCTCCTTAAATATAAAACATTTCGTGTTTTGTCTTCCTTCTCCTGCTTTTCTTTTACGTAATTCTTCATCATAATCCCACGTTCTGAATTCCGCTCTTGATTTCGTCGGTGAACTTCAGTTGAGCATCCTTTTCGTCAAGTCGACGGACCAAGTTATTGTGGTCGATCTCCAGATCGCGGTACCTAGATTGTTGAATTGATTGGACTGAAGTGCACACCCGCCGATATCAATATGCACAGATTCGTGATTGGTCGTTTTCTTTTAATTCAACTACGTAGTTAATTAATGATCTGTACGTACTTATCCTTCATTGGACCAATCTCTTGCTTCAGTTTGCTGTTCTCGCGTTGCAGATTCTCAATGCGTCGATTCAGCTCACTGATCCTGAATAAGATTAATACGTTTAGAGAACATCTGACATTTCTCCTTAACACTTATGTTCCTCAATATTCTTTTATTCTTTTCTAATTTTCATGAAACTAGCCTGTTCTTGTACTCTTCCTCCAGAGCGCTGATCTGTTCGTCGCCTTCTTCACGCATCTTGCGAGCGTCCTCAAAAGTTGCCTTCTGGTACTGCTCCTGGAGTCTCGCCAACTCATCCTCGAGGAACTTGCGAGCCTTCTCGGCTGCTATGCGCTCCGATTCAGCATTACTAAATACATATATATCAATTTGTGTAACGACATCTTTATTCGTTTGTTTTTTCACATTGTTACGGTGCGCGATTTTTGCGTGAAATTACCGTATCTTGTCCTCGATTCTGCGCAAGTTGCGTTCGTGGTCGTCGATCAGCTTCTGGTTGTTGGAAATCTCGCGCTTGGCGTCGGCGAGAGCCTTGTCCAGACGGCGACGTGACTCATCAGCAGTTTCGAACTTGTTCATGAATTCTTTCACCTAAAGCAGGGATGTTATCGTTGAGAAAATATGAACACTACATATTGTGATAATGATATTGTGTCTTGATTACCTGATTTTCGGCGATCTTGAGCTTTCTCTCCAACTGCTGAACATCGTTTTCCTTGCTGCGAATGACGGAACGAACGCTGCGAAGCACTTCCGACGGAAGGATCGGAGCCTTACCGGGCGATGCCGATCTGAAGAAGGAACGCACAGAGTAAATCAAGTATTTGGTTGTCGAAACGGCAACTTGACTTTGGTTTGTAAATGGTTACCTGGATCTCTTGACGGTGACTGTTCCATCAGTGCTTTTCTCAGAGTCCTGAGCCATTTCGTGTAACTTTCTGAGCGTCGTGTTCGATTCATTCAGCTTGTCCTTAGCCCTGCGAAGCTCGGCCTCGAGCTCTGCGATTTTGCGCTGGCAGTCGTCTCCCTTAGACTCCAGCTCAATGTTTCTTTCAATAGACTCTTCGTATTTCTTCATCAGCTCCTGGAAATATAAGGTTTTTTTGTGGTTCATGTATTCGGTTATATACGTTTGACTGATTTGGTAGGTTTTTTGAATTAGTCTTTGTATATTACCTTGTGCAGTTCAGCATCTCCCTCACTGCTTCCTGTACCTGCGCGCATGGCTTTCATCTCTTCAAGAAGGGCTTTCAGGTCCACGCCACTTGAATCGCGGTCTCTGTAATTGTCCCAGTTTTTATTTTTGAATGAGCATTCATAGTTCACTTTACCCCCGTGTCTGACTACGAACCACGCACCTGAATCTCTTGAGCGCTTCAATTACAGTGACATCATGGTTGATTGTTGTTCCGCCTCCAATGTCGCCAAGCATTTCACGCAGCGAATCACCGCGGCCGACATCACGAGCAGCCCCACTGATGCTGCGGATGACCTGAGAAGGAATTTCATAAATGCTTAGCACTTACCGTAAACGTACTTGCATACAGAATAAAAAGTAAATGATTTTTGTAGCAAATTGAATTGATTGAATTGGAATTAGGGTACCCTCATTTCTATTTTCGACCTCTGAGTCAAGACGAACCTTTATGTTATGGCGCAAACCAAAGTTACCTTGTTGAACTCGCTCTTCTGAGCGTCCAAGTCCCTCTCAGTCTGATCCTTATGGTCGGCGAACTGCTTGCGCACTCTCTGCAGCTCAGTCCAGAGATCGAGCATTTTCTTTTGCTCATCCGAGAGATACTGGGCCAAGTTCTTAAAAAAAATTTGATTGATAATTAAACAAAAAGATGATCAAGAAAATTGATGTTTCAAGAATATGTAGACTACCTTCTCTCTGGTTACAAATCCGCGCTCCTTGTCTCTCTGAGCACTATCGTAACGCTCGAACTCCCGTCTGATCCTCTCATTTTCATTCTGTAGATCTTGACTATGCTGGCGCTCGTTTTCGAGCTGCATACGATACTCCTCGGCTCTAAATTTACAACGTTTTGTTACGCATTCAACGAAGCAGAGATTTGATGTTCCCTTTATTTTGTAAACGCTGTCACCTTCTTCTCTCCTCATCCAGCCGAGCAACCATTTCGTAGTTTGCATTCGGATCTCCAGCAGTAAGTCCGTAACCGGCGAGTCCTATAAGTTTGTATTACATTAATATATATACTCACCGTTTTTATTCTACAGTAAAATGTTTTCATAAGTCCACCGGTCTGATCCAGATAATATTGGATGTCTCCTTTATTATATTTACCTCCAGCACCAGCTGTAGCTGCTCCATAGGCACCACCCTGTGTGCCTCCTCCAAAGATGTTCAAATTGACATTCTGACGACGACTTGGACTCCACAGTTCAATGTCACGTCTAGAATATGTATAGTTTACTTTGCGCTGCGCTTTTTAGCATGTCAGCACGTCATTTTTGACTGTAAATATTCATTTATTGTAACGCACTGATATCCGCCAGCAGGAATTCCGCCACCTCCTGCATCCATGAAGATTGACGGGTCAAGAAGCTGAGCAGAAGAGGGATCCTCCAAGTAACGCTGACGAGCACCCACCATTTTGGTCTCGAGGTCGGAAATGTGCTTGCGGTACTCGTGCACCTAAAATATGTGTTCTTTTGCATCCAAGTCGTCCTGTTCAAGGACCTAAGTTATCAGTGTAGCTTCTGATACACATGTGTCAACTCCCTCACCTTTTGTTGGAGGGCGTGCATCATGTCCGAGTACTCTTTCTGTTGCACGACGTTGCTGTCGATGCGAGCCTTGAACTTGTTGAGGTCATCCTGTGTTCTGTCCAATCTTGCCGAAGCAGCACCTCTGCTGTCGAGGTCAAGAAGCAAGTCATCATCGAACGACGACGTGTGATGGTAGTTGTTCTCGCCATTCGTATCCCTATAGTGATCCCTTGAATAAAACTAAATTGGCACACGCCAAACCAAAGCCATGCAGTGACGGACACACACACGTGCAATATACATCACACAAGTATAGTTAACATTTCAAAAAATAAAATGAATATGGCCCTAGCAAACAAATGGTAAGCCACCCCTTCTTGAGCACTATACAGAGAAAGTTTAAAATACGCGGTTCTAATCTATAAGAGTTCGTGCGGAATTTACCACAAAGGAAGGCTTTCCGTGCTGTGGATAGAAAACGTTTCAGTGTTAGTTTATGTACGTTTGAGCAACTAACATCATCACACTAGCCGAATGTAGTATGAACCTCTAGGAGGCGAACAAAAAATCTGCTGTCGTGCAAGAAGAACGAAACTCTAAAAGAGTGGTTACTTACCAGTAGAACTCGCCGTAGTTGGAACGGCTTCCAGGACTTTCAGGGGTCGGGTTGATACTTATGTTAATGTCCGAATTGTTGGTTGGAATATGGATGGTTCCTCCCTCTTGTCCAACATTCGATGGGATGTGCACCGTTCCACCGGTGCCTCCCGAGTCGACGCTACTACGCGTCTCGTCGTGGTCACTCATCACGCCACGGGCTAAAACACAATAATCAAATCTTGTCTTCACTAAGATGTGCATGGGTACAGGAAGGTCACATCCAAACATACATCAGCAACACGTCAACAAGAAAATGGGAGCAAAATTAATGAGAACAAAAGAAATTTAACGATTTAAGTAGTGGATTTGGAGCCTGTTAGTGTTAGTGACAGTCCTGGCTAGGGTCAAATATTTTGCACCCAATAATTTCACTAGAATCGAGGTCAATTAACAGCGTGCGTTTGGTGCACTCACAACGGTGTAGTGCCACAATACAACAGAACCACACTTCACAACATGCTGCTAGTACCTTCGGAGACCTGAAGAGCTGCCTCTACTTCGGATGCGAGCTTGGCTGCTAGTTCCTTTCGTTGTCGACGTCTGTCACGTCGAGCTTGTCGCTGTCTCTGTCTCTCAAGAGCAGAGTCAGTCTCAGAAGGAGTTAATGGACGAACAGAGACTCTTGAAGACACGTGGGTCCACTTGCCAGGTCTGATCTGTTCGGACCGAACGCACGGACTAGAACTCCGACTCTCAGAAGAGGTAGAGTCACAACTGGACTGAGTACGATTTAGAGGTGAGAAGCAGTGAATAGCCTGTGAAGGAGGGTCGCGAAGTTGTTCGGGAGGGACCTCGTCGGTTTCAGTCACAACCAACTTTCGACCAGAAGACTGCGAGCTGTTAACACCACAACTGAAGAACATCCAGTGAGCGCCACTCCACGCTCATACTAAAATAGGCAATCTCTCATCGTTGATTGTGATAGATGGTCCTTGTTAAATCGATCGGGACATTGGGTATTTCGTGATAATACGTGATATTTGGCTTTAGCAGTGGAATGTTTTTCTAGAGTGCAGTTCTGCTGTTTGCCTTATGGACTTTTGCGAATAATTGTCTGCTCGGCAACCACAGTTCATAATTACCACACATTTCGAGAAACGCGACCACGGCCTAACATACAAGAAATGATACAATGCGAAAACATTTAATAGTTGCTCGGTCATTTAAGCTGGCAAAGATATTCTGAAACTAATAGATCCGAAACTAATAGAAACTAAATTCTGAAACTAATAGAAATTAATTTAGTAACAATATACACAGTTTCTTATTTTATCAATACTACAAGACGATTCAGAATTGGCCTAGAAACTAACTGCATATTATATTACTACATTATCGCTATTCTAGGGAGTATGTTTATGTATGCGAGAGAGATTTTTTAGTCGAAAGTAGCCAGTAAAACTCCCGGAAAGTGGCCCTATTCTCCAAAGCATTGCGTGTGTATGCATCAACAATTATGGGGGTGGTGTTGCGTTGCGAACATAGTCAAAACGAACAAAAGTATACGTTTACCCGAGATACACTCTCCGCTCGCTAACATATGCGCTTTGTTTGTAGTTGAAAGAGTGAGCTTTGCAATTACATATGTGAGGCCATCTTAAGTAGCCCTCTTTGATTTAGTGTGCATTGATGGAATCTTAAAGTTCGGGGGTACCAATTGGAATGCTAGAGTATACATGAATATATAATTCCGCAAGGAGATTGTGTCTGATGTCTGAAAATATGGATAATGCGGCAACCATATTTTCCTCCCATTTAAAAAGTATGTGCGATGAAGGGCATCTGGTTGGTCTTTTTACTTTTGCAATTATTTTCCCATCTGCAAGGCCATTCCGTGTGTTAGTTGTAAACATCAATAAGCACTCGTTGTTTTTCACGATTGCACTCAATTTTGGCACTGTTCAAAATAGATTATTGCCGTGTTTATTTGCATCCCACTGTCTGGACTCATTTTTTCCTACAATAACGATACTCGGAAACCAGGGGCCCTTTAGTACGAAATTCTGCTAATTTCGAAAAATCGTATAGTTTTTTTTTCTGTGATTAAATATAGTATTACAATGCTAGTAGCCTATATAGGATAATTGGGGGTTATTCGACCCACGTATCCATGGGAATAGTTTTGTAACTAGAATGGCAACATCCAGCCAATATAAATTCCTACAGCTATACGTAGAATATGTACAAAGAAGCAGATTGCAAGTTGTGGAAATGTTTTAGCATATATAGAGTGGCCAATTATGCGGTCGTCGGAAAATGTTTTCTTTTTCCATGTTTTTTTTTTTGGGTTAAATCTCACTGTGGAATCGCGATAGTGCTTGTTGTTTAGTTTTGGCTGGTTGACACTAAAAGGCGGCCCAGCTTGTTTAGATTCTTTTTCGGGAAAGGGAGACAGATTTCCAATTCTGGGGCCAACCCCGACAGCCCACGCCCGCAACTATAGCAGAAGAAATACATACATACATTTGCATAATGCGGGTATAAATCCAACCCCATCTGCCATTATCGGCACAAAATTAATAGTGATAATGACAATGAATAAGAACATCTTATTCTTAAGGTAAGCACCGGAAGGACAAATTTGAGATACAAAAAAGGCGCAACAATTGTGAAAACATACCGGTTCTATTGAAGTGCCAGCGCCACCACCACTACTGGGGGCGAACCTATTCAATGCACACTGTGTAACAGACAGTCAGACTATAGAGAGAGTGAATCTGCCAGTGGTTGTTGTTTGTGTACGTATGTATTCGTGTATGTGAAAAGAGAAACTTTTTGAAAGGACGGTAGGCAGTCCCAGGCATTTAACTGTGAGGCAGGGCGAGGTACCATTGAGAGTCAGAGAAAAAAATGGCCTTGTCAAAAATAGTGACGGAATGAGGAGAGCAGACATAAACAACAGTTGTAGGGGAAGTACAGCAAATGGGGAGAAAAACTTTTGAGCAATTCCAGATGAGTTTGTGTGGCGAGAGTGTAGGTGAGAATACGAGAGTCAGACTTAAAACTTTGCTCCCCATGAATGAGAGGTGTCGTGTTTCAAAACGCTGTGCCATGTCAGTTAGCAAATAACCAGTGACCGTGTGTTAATAACTGGTCGATTTCGGATTCAGGCAACTTTTCCCTGACCATCGCTTGACAGCTACGGGTATGTGCATGCAGACTGGGTTCCATAGAACTACTGTTGTAATTACTTGAGAAAGGCCGTTTATTTTGGATAATCGACTTGGTGGTTGCGCATTTTAACTAACTGATGCTCTTAACAATCTTAAGTATTAAAAATGTTTGGAATTTGTTGTGAGTAACTGTGAGGCTGGTGAGGCTCTTAGCCGTTTATATTATGCAATGTGCAAGAGAAAAAGCGTGACACATAGTTCTGTCATTTTCTTTTAAGTTAAGGTTCTTTTGTGCGATGAGTTACTCAGTGGCGATGACTTTTCAAGACGGAATTGATTTTGAGTTCGGGAAGGATGATACATATTATAAGGGAAAGGGTATGTTTTTCATCCAGGTTTTTCCTGCGAGTTTGCGTATATCTACGCTATAAAAATTTTAGCATCTACACAATAGGTACTAGCTACGTTATATAGATATCTATCCTTAATTTAACTATTCTTAATGATACTAATTCGCATCGAAATTTTCTCGAATTAGCACAATTCTTGGCCATTGGAGTGGTCTGTGAAACCCGATATATCCTGCACGAAAATAATAAAGCGAACAGATGAATAAAGCATAGCTCTGAAAACAAAACAAGGAAAAGTGGAAAGAACAACAAGCAACTCATACAAAATGCAATCTGGGGAAATGTAAACTGAATATTGTAGGTGGCACGACAACCAAAGCCATTGTTCGTCAATAGAACTAATAGAACTAAAAATTGGATACTTGGATGTTAGTGTAAACAATGTGTTGACGGAACCTCACAGAAATTTGTTGTCAAATAGCAACAGTTCTAATCCAACATAAACATAGTGAGGAGTTAACCAAGAACAACCTTTGGTATTGGTAAGAACTCCAATTGTTTCCAAGTGAGGCTACAGTAAACACAATATTGTTTTTACATGCCTTCGTCTCTTGAGACACCAAATAAAAAGATGAGAAATGTGATACAGTAATTGAGCCAAATTTCAACTGCACTTATAATTGAAAGTGAGGACAATGACAGTGTTTGTGAGGCCATAGGGCCCGCTAACCGTGGCACGTACAGCGGCTGAAGCCCGCATGAGGCCAGCCAGCGAGGAAGCCCGCCCCTTCTAAAGCATCGATTCACTACTACCTAGAAACGCTACGCTGGTGGCCCGCTGGTGTCACATAGACACAAACAAGGCCTCTCTCCCAACTCATAAACACCGAGTAGACATTTAAAGAGGGGGAATGGGAAATGGGAATGCAATGGCCTCCTTGTTAAATGTTCATGATGCCGCTACGACAAACAGTTTACAAACAACATAACTATGATGTTCAGCTTTATTTATTGAAGGATTTCTGTTTTTGTTCTGAGGAGCAGCATCTTTTTGGTCTTTTGAAGGAAAATTTCTGCTTTTTGGAGAGACGACATCCTAGTGGAACAAATGACACAGTGGGGAATTTGTCCAGTTAAACGGATGTCCCCAAGTTGACGGGCCAACAAGTGCCCCCTACTTAGAAGATACCTTATTTAGAAGCAGATGCATTTAGCTGAGAGTTTGGCGAGGTATTGGGTAAACTTTTTTAGAGGCTTTTTTGCCGTTCCATTGTGAAGTTAAAGCATTTCGACATAAGCTTTCCATTTGGGTGACATCTGGTGGTTTGTGCGCAGGCGCTTATCTGATATTGCGCACATAGCTGTCAATCTACATGATCCTATCTTGATATTTCGCTGTGACATCCTAATGTCCATAGCCATTCCCTTTGCTCACTTCGGTACTTCGATTTTCGCGGTGAGCTTATCAAGAACCTAATTAGTGTTAGCAGCTCTCCTGTTAGCATTTTTCCGAACTTGTTGAAGTATAATACAAGATAAGTGGTCGGACTTACGTTGGTAAGCTTCTATGCGTTTAATCTTCCGTCGAAATGGGCAGCAGTGTCTGATAGTCTTCATACAATTGAATAGCCGGTTGTGCGTAAATGTTTGTCTGTAGAACTGTCAATAGATTGCCACAGCGATCTATGCACTCTTTGTTGAAAACAAAACAACAGCAACAGACTCTCCCCCCACACGTTTATTGTGTTTTCACTTTTGTTTTGCTCATTAGAAACTACTGTAAACAATGTTTCATTTGTCAACTGGAACAGTCTATTGATAGGGGGGTTTTCGTCTTCGCACCAAAACAAACACGGCGGAGAATCTAAAGCGTTCTTTGAAATGTACTCGTTATATATTTCTCATCGGCTTCTGTCTGAGTAATTAGTGTTCCCTCATATAATGGTCATCTCATATTTGAAATGACCACTGACTCAGTGTCGTATCTTTGCTGTGCATAATGGATTGTCCCCATCTTCTATGGCCCGATGTGACTTTTTGAGGCCCACAGTCATCAAGGCCAGGCCAAAGAATGGGAGCCGAGAGTATTGGGCCACGCATTTTGGTCCTCCCTCCCTCCCATCGCCTTGTAGGGCTTAAGCAATCGAGAAGGGTTGATTAGGATTCGGCTCATCCGGGTACGATAATGGACCAAAGGGAAAGAGATACAGGGGCGAGTTGAAAATGAGGGGCGGGTAAAGAAATCAGAAGTCGTGATTACAAATTTCAGTTAGGGGCTATGCAACAGGGAGATCCTTAGAAAGATGGGTCATCCCAACGTTGTATTTTGTCTTTTGTATCGAGTCCACAAGGATAAACTATAGAAACCAACACAAACCTTACTACTTGCTGTCCACGGCTCTTCGCAAAAGTTTGGTTAGAATGCTTTTCGAAAAGCTAGCGGAATAGTGTATATGTACAAATAACGTAACGTCAATCTTTTGCTTTTATGTGGACTGTTGTGGACAATATGGAAATCAGTTTTTTTTACAGGATTACTTGCAAACGTTGACGTTCAAAAATTTGAATAAACTTACATAATCACATTTTTGTTTGGAAAACAACTTTTTGACTTTTATTTCCGTGAAGATGTACTTTTGGTTGCGTTTTACGTTGATTTAGATAGTGTCTTCTCGTAAAATCTATCGATATAAAATACAAACGAGTGATAACCCGATCACTTTATGCACAGTGTGTACAAACATTGAATTAAGCAAAATGATACAGTGTGAACTTCAAAATGTTGCAAATGCAGAGTAGCATTGCCTGCGAGTACCTGCTGCTCATATAGCCGGTTCGCTACGCCCGAATTGTTGGCATCGGTACTAATTACTCACTACTGTGCATGCGAGCGAACCTCGTCTATTTCCCCTAGTCTATTTCACTACCATTTAGGCATAATCTGGCGATTTTCGCGCAAATGCTTGTTACTGTAGCAATTCCTTCACGCTCAAGGTCACTTGGAAATGTTGTAACGTTTGCTTAGATTAAGTTTCGTCCTAATACAGCAGTTATGCCATCAAAGAAGATCATTATAGGTAAGCGAAAGTGATATATGATGAACCTCTTGTTTTTAAAGGAACACGGAGAGCGAAAAATGAAGATAGTAGAGTTTGTGGTAAAATTGAGCAGTACTGCACTAGTGTGTTGTTTACATGGTTTTATATTGGGAGATCGTCCCGTCTGTGTGGAAAACTGAAACTTTTTATGCGAACGATATTTCGATTGTTGTTCTGTGTTTTCCGTTCGCGAGAAGATTAGGGATGGAAAAACCAACTTTGAGTGATAGTGAGTTTGACATGTTTTTTGTAGAGTCTGAGAGGGTTTCACTACAAAAATGTCCCGATTGATTTGCAAAGTGCAAATATTGATTTGATCTTCGCGGTCAATTATTTATAAGGAAACACGCGCAACCTCTTTATGCATGCATTAGGTCAGCATATTAAATATATATGCAAACTAATTCACCCACCTCTTATATGCTGGTTTCCAAGGAGAATTCTGGAATGGTTTTAGAGAAAGAGAGAGGGGGGCCTCACAAGGTAATCAGTCGCTGTATATGGCCGCTGTATGTTTGTTTGTTGGCCTCTGCTGACTTCTATTGGGCAATGGGGCCCCGTGCCGTCGTTTTTTTTTTGCATTTTTCCTTGTTGTCTTCTAGTTGACTTGAAAAGAGGGAAGCCCGCTGGTGTGGCGCCCTGCTGGGTGCACACTGTCTGCTAGAGTGTTGTTTGTGAGGACGAGTGCCCCTGTGCCTCGTTCCATCGAAGTGCACCCCCCACCCCTTCAATTCACCCCGCTTCCAGGAAACCTTCAACGTCTCTCACAGACGCCCGAGACAATTCTTCTACTCCCCCCCCCCCCCCCCCCCCCCCCCCCCCAATCTAAAATGCCATTGGTCATCCCTTAGGAAGCATTATCATGATTACATATGTTGCTTTGTCCAAATGAATGAGTGTTTTCTTCAGGGATACCTCTCAGAAGCCGGAGCCTCGTTGGTAGATCGAAAGCTAGGACTCAATGTCGTCCCAACAACTGCTGTCGTCGAGATGGCCGCTCCGACTTTCTACTATGGACGGATTGATAGGGCCAAGGCTCGTACGAAGGAAAGGATCCGATCAAGATATCCAGACATTGGACGGCGATTCCATCGTATTGGGTTGCCTCCCAAGGTTTGTTTATTTGTAGACTATCAATTGAAGCGTCTTGTTTGCGATCAGCTCAGTTAATTTTATCACAGTGTACTTCACATGTATTTTATTTGTTTTCGTATGTTTTCATTATGATAATATCGCGTCCTTACCCATGGTGATTTTCAGAAGGGCAGTTTCCAACTGTTCGTGACTGGATATCAAGATGCCTCTCATTGGCTTCGTATTTGGGAACAATTCCCGGAACAAGCGCCCCCTCCGGTCACTCAACGGGAGTTCCAGCTACAGTTCGAAAGGATGGTCGTTCTCGATTACATCATTAGAAACACTGGTTTGTTTCTGTCATTTATGTTGTTGATTGCTAGACTGCCGCAAGAAAATCAAATGTTTTTGTAACTTTGCTCTAGTGCATAAATTAGTCTGTATTTTTATCTGCAACATACTGTATGAAACAGAATTCTTGTTCGTTACTTGGAAGTTTCCCATTTCCATGTTTGTTTCAGTCCCGTTCTCAGTATCTCTGCCTAGCTCTCTCTATCGCGCTCGCTGTCAAAAATTAAGTTGTCTCGCATCGCTGCTTCCAGGTTATCTCCATAAAATCTTTGGTCTTTTTTTGCTTGTAGAATAGGTAAGGAAACAGAAAAACATCGGCCTGGTGCATGAACAAATCAACTGAAAAAGGGGTTATTATATTGCATTTCCTTATAATATTTATTTCATTCCGCTCGTTTTCATTTCGGCTCATTACGGGGTAAACAGGGCATAGCTATAAGTAGTGTACTGACGAGGGACTGAAGCTAGCGTGGACGTACGTTTTTTTTAGTAGATGTTTTTTTTGGTATTTCCACAAAAATGCGTGTGGTTATATTCCTAAAAATTTGGTTGTTTAGATCGCGGAAACGACAACTGGTTGATTCGTTATGAACAGGCCGATGTGATTGAGCCTTGCGATTCGGAGCATACTATTCCACAAGATCCAACAGCCGACAAACCATCGGAGTCTGAGACCGCAGCACGAGTGGGTTGTTTTGGAATCTAAGTTCCTAATCATCACTATTTCTTTTCATGGCGCAATGGACACAGTAGGAGAATAAGGGTCATTAATGAGAGAGATTCAATTTGTAGACATAATATCGTTAGGAACAATTAACAAATGGAGCACTACTGATATAGATACAATTCCTAGAGTAGAAATAAAGACTGACTGGATTATGCGCTGAAAGTATGCCCACGGTCGGCGCATTCTGAGGGAATAACCAAATTGTCGAAAATGTCACAATTCATTGCCGAACGGTCGTTCATAGGAGAGATTTTGGCATTGGCTACCTCAAAAGAACCGGTATCTCGGTTCGAATAAGTTACCGGTAAGACTTTTTGAGAGACGTAACAATGAAGTGGAAAATCACAAACATCCTGGGGCTGTCGCGGCACTAATAAATTATTTGTTCAACGTAAGGGCTTCTTGTCATGAAACTCAAATTTGTATACGCCATGCAAATAAGTGCAACAAGGTGTAGTATATATATATACATATACGAGATTGTTATCTTTGTTAGCAGAATGAACAAATTATACGTATGTTAGTAGAATAGCCAATTTCTTGCGGACAATAACTCGTCGCTGTATATTTTTAAGATTGATCGAAATACTTTTTTGAAAAGCTGGCGTAGACGTCACGTCAGTATTCGTTATGCGTTAAACGACTATTTAGTAATGGGCGCGTTAAAACGAGAGAATGTTAGATTAAACAAACTTGAACAGATGTTCCCAGAGAAAAATAGGCTGGGAATGTAATAACCCATTGCCAGCCGTTGTAACCTTTTAACTGACATGCGAACTTGGGGTATATTGCAGTCCTTCCCTGAGAAAAGCAAAAGACAAGCCACTCACAGTGTGAACCTCGAGGGTCCTTTACTAGTATTTGGGTGACCACGGGTTTACTTGTATTGTCTTCCAAATTCTCAGCGCTCTTCTCTCTCGGGACTTCTCTGTACCTTAAAATGTTCAAATTAATCCGTTCGCATATGTTGACTCTAACAAAAGAAGGAAAATAGTTAAAGTTTGGAAGTTAAAGATAAATAAAGTCACCTTCTCACTATAATTCGCTTAGTGACAACCTCTCGTCGTTCAGATCCCGGATTCAGTGAGCTTTCTTCTGAATGTTTCTGGTTAATGAAATATTTGATGGACCTTAACTTTCCGTTATTCAAGTCGCTGTGTTTAGTTTGTACTATATTATAGTTATTGATTCATTTCCAGGATGGTTCACCTTCTACACCGGAGGGCCAATTGATTGACTTGGAGGATCCACGTTCTTCCTCCCTTCCAGAAGGTAAGGGCTGGTCCATTCAGGGTCAGAGGTTAGATGCGATTCCACACACAGACAAGACAACCTCAACATCTATGTATTTGAACACATTTTGGACAATTTGTGAAAAACATGCCCCGTTCGCACCGAACGGGAAAAATCAATGCAAATTGCACCAATAATAGAAACCGAGTGTGTTTCGGAGATAACAAGAGTAAATATCCTGAAATGGAACAGGAGTTATCAAAAAGTGCGCGTGATCAGAGTAAGGGTCGATCGTTTTGACTGTCCCGCCTCATTTGTTGTTAGGCGTACCGCTCCGTTGTTTCAAACTCGTAATCTGTACTTTTTCGCAGTTCTTGCGTTCTTGTTATTTCTTTATTCTTCGAGAGAAAGGAAGCAAACATTTGTTTACTTTTGTGTGGCAGACGAATAACAAGCGTACGTGAAATAACAGGGGAACAGAGAAACAAATTAATTTATGGAGATGGCAAAAGATATGAGGCGTGAAACACTTCAACTGGTAAACACGACCTTTAGCTGAAATCTATCGCTGGAATTACAAAAAGACAACAGATGAGAATGCGCTACAGGAACGAATGCTCTCCTATTTTGTGAGGGTCAGATGAATTGATTTTACATGGGTTGCATAGTTTTTTTTACAACCGACTCTGACTGGAAAAAAATGTTTTTGGACACACGGAGGTTTTACAGACATACGGAAATATAAATAAGTCAGCTTATGCTAAATCCCTCGTAATTCGCGGAGTGCGAATAACACCTCTATCAATGGTAAACGTAAACAACAATAATAATAAACATGATATGGTTCTCAAGAGCAAGGGAAGCGTGATTGTAATGTAACCAACAGATAGATGTATGTTATCAGTATTTTTGTTTAAAAAATTTCCAACGGAAAACGGTTCTAAATGAAATATAAATGTTATTAACATCGGCTTTTACGTAGGTAGGCAAGTTGCCAATGCATAATGGATATTTTTGGAAAGTTAATGGAGATGGCAATTTTCAAAGTATGATTAGTGTAGGGTCAACAATTTCTGAAACAATAACAAATTTTAAACATTTAATTGTATTACAACATTTGCTACGTGCTAAAGGAAGCAGTTTTTTTTACCACTGAATGGGTGACATCGTAAAAAACCGGTTCTTTCTTCAAATCCTACTGTAGGAAAGCAACTAAAGGAGGACTGTTATGATAATGTCAACCCCATCAATATCAACTCGTGCTGGGCAATTAATAATTATGTCAACTATTGCGATGTGGCGCTAAGTGAAGTGGTTCAGTTGTTAATCGTTGTGAGCCGCTCATCAAAATGTTACTGAAATACCGTCCGCACTTACATAAAAATAAAGAGAATGCTTTTCGGTTTTATTTATTGCATTATTTATCATATGGGCTTGCCGTCTCACATAACTTCACTCTTGTGTAGATAGAAATGTCCTTTCATTGTATTGAAAATGACGGGAAAAAGTTCAAAGACACGCAACATGCGTTCTCTTTTTGTCTGTTTGTTTCACCTTTTGAGACGTCTGTCTGCTATTGTGATACGCTTTTATGATAGAATGAGAGGTTCGGTGTGACCATTTGTAGCAGCGTTCGGGACGACGCCGTATAAACGCAATACATAAATAACAATGAAGACAATGATAGACTTTGTGCATGTGGGAGCACAGGCAGGAAGCGAGTAGGAAAAGGAGCAGGCAACTTTCCCTTTATTGGAGGAAATTCAAAGTTATCTCGGAGACTTTAATGTTGAGTGGCATTGCTGAACTTCACATTTAAAGGGTCAGGCTCACGAGATAAACAATAGTTTTATACTTTAATATAATATTCCTATTCTCCATAGGAGTTACACATGGGAACGCCATTTTGTAGATATAGCTTTTAGACACGGCAATTATAATGTCCGGACACTCTGTACTATCGTACGTTTGCGTTTAAACAGACGGTTAATCATACTGTATGTAAATTTAAGATTGTCGCTTATAATACTAGCAAAATGCCTTGATTTGCATACAACTTAAGGCACATATACAGCTTCCGCCTTAAAGGGAGAGGCCCACGAGAAAAAGATTTTCTTCAATTTACTTGCGCACAATGTCCGGTATCTCAGAAATATTACTGTGAAAACCGCATAAATTTGCATCTAGAACTCGCAGAGATATTCTATGCGAAACAGTTCGACCAGGTACCGTAGTCAGCAACACAAAAATTAGTTTTTATGGTTTATATCCGTGCACCTGCATTCTTTTTCAACGAAATAATGTTCTAGCGAATATAGATCATTACTACAATTATAACGAGGCGTTTCCAACACAGGAATGCCCTAAAAGCGCGAAAATTGATCCTGACAACGGTACCTGACCGAACTGTTTGCCGGAGAATAACTCTGTGAGTTCCAGGCTTCAAACAATGCGGTTCTCACAGTAATATTTCTGAAATTCCGGACATTCTGTGCAAGTAACTTGAGGAAAACTTTATTGTCATGGGCCTCTCCCTTTAATATGCAAAAATACGATAATATGGAGTGCCCGGACATTATAATTGCCGATTCTCATTGCTGTTTCTAAACAATGACATTTCCATGTGTAAACTCGTGCGGAGCATAGGAATATTATATTAAAGTATAAAAATATATTGTTTATCTCGTGAGCCTGTGGGGTGCACGGGGACGGGGATGGTAGTCTTCTCTTCAAAAATGTACATAATATTGTAAGTTATGAAACATTGTATGTATTTTCAAATGACACACATGATGGGTACAGTATTTTAATTTCCGCAAGCTTCCGCAAGCTATAAGACAGAATATATTTTTCAGTTGTGGAAAATAGACGTGAATCGGAGCCGGCTCCAGCCGAAGTTGAATGGGCGGATGTGTCCGTTCCCCAAGTAAAACTCGCAGCCATCGACAACGGATTGGCATTTCCCTTCAAGCACCCCGACGAATGGAGAGCCTGTAAGAAACCATATTAATTGATTGAGTGTTTCGCTAACGGTGTGGGCAATTGGTCCACGGTGGACGGAGAGTTCGTCGTTAGGGAAATAAGAGTGTGGCAACTCAATAGTTCGTAATCACTTTGAATGTAGGGTAAAATGTAGAAACAGGTTCACTCACGCACAGCACACTTTAAAATGCACTGCCAAACTGTTTCCAGACCCATTCGGCTGGGGCTTTCTGCCGATTGCCCGTCAACCATTCAGCCAGGATACTGTGGATAAAGTGCTTCCCCTTCTGGATGACACTAACTTTGTGCGTGAACTTGGTGAAGAACTCCGCCAGGTGTTCAAGGTTAGGCAGGTTTTGTTCGGTTACAAACCGTTTTAGTGCGAACTATGATTCACTTCTACGGGAAGATTTACGTAGCCAGTTTATTAAGTAAATTCCCAGCGTATTTTCAACATTTTAGCGTGACAAGGGTTTCGACAAGAAGATGTTCGAGCGGCAGCTGAGTGTGATGCGAGGTCAAATTTTCAATCTGCGAGAGGCACTGCGTACTGGAAAGAGTCCATATCAACTTGTAATGGTAAGTTCCTCAAGTTGTAAGTGGCAGGAGCTGAATTAAACTGATAGAATCATCGCCTGTGTTTAACGCGATAATGTGAGTTTAAGTATAACTGCGTTTCAAACATAATTAATGAAACTCGCATACATTTTAAAACAAACACCATATACCTATTTTCAGATGCCTGCCCAGTACATGGTCGAGGTAAAGCCTAAGAGGAGAAAGCGAGCATTGAGAAAGAGAGAAACCGTCGAACAAACCGCCTGGACTGACCTTGAGGGTAAGAATTCATTTAACCGTATCCAAACTAGAACTGTCTGCATAGTATCTCACTGCTACACATAGCGTCGGACGTTTTGGATGCTTGATCTCTGCTGATGTACTATCAGTTTTGTATGCGTATTACTGACGTCTTACTGACTTGCGTATTTACTCGAATAAACGCTGACAGACATTTATATTTAGCCGACCAACCAGGCCCTTCTTCAACATCTGAGGTGTCGTCGTTGCGTGCGGAATCAACGGTCCCCGCGAGACCTCGGTCTTGGCACGATGCCTATCAACAGAAGGTTCAGACCAGAAGCCCATTCTTCAGATGGTGGTAGACTGTCAGAATCGAACATCCATGTCCCCACATGTTCTCCGTTTGTCTTATGACGAGGTTCACTATCCCGTTTTTGTGTTTATTCGATTGACATTTTTCCTTGCGCAATTTTACTGACTGGTGATGAATTGTGTGATTTTGCTACATTGGGTCTTTTCTCTAATGCTTTCGTTGCATGTTTATAGTTGAAATATAGCACCTTTTTTAATTATTTAGCTAAAAAATTGCTGCGTAGTCTGTACGCAGAAATTCCGTACTATTTTATTACATTTAAAGCACTTGGACATTTTCTTTGATGATTCGTATAGTTTGCCATACAGAGCGATAGCAGCCCTCCAGCCGGGCTCCGTAGGCCACACGTGGCCTACGGAGCATTTAATTTTGTTTTATTTTTATTCAAGCGTTCACCGGAAATCCTATGATGACATCCGGTTACAGTGAATTACATTTGATGTTGCCGATTGTCTTGCTACGTTCGCATCGTTGTGTATACTTTGAGTGTAGTGTTGTAGAGATATTGCGGTGTTGAGTTTCTAAACACGATGTAGTGTCGTTTAACAAATACTGTCGTGGAGAAGATCCCTCAAAATTCATTAGTAGAGCTAGGCAAGTGAAAAAGTTTGCTAACTGTGACCTAACTACTCGTGTATCTATAGAAACGTATCAGGTCACGGTTCATGAAGTTCAGAGCTTCCTGCAGAGTCGAAATGATGCTCATCTTGTTTAGAAATCCATTTCGACACTAGAACCTTCGCCGCACTGTGATGAGTTTTCAGTTGCTTGGTTTTGTGCAATTATCGATATGTGTTACTTATTCAGTGGTTGCTGTTTGTGAGTCTTTTTGTTTTCAACGTATTTTTTTGTCACTCAAAGGCGAAATATAGTATATCTATCGAAATAGATGATGTCTACGGAAGATCTATGTACTATTGAGATTCTGTTGTTTTTTCATAAATTAGTGGACCTGATGAATCGAGAAATAACGCTATACTGTGTTTCGGTCTGATTGATGAGTTTCTAAATTCATTGTGTATATGTAGTTCTTCACCCGGTATTTTTTTGCTAGCATTTGGTATGCTCTTTCCATTCCATTATCTTAGTGCGCTCAACTACTCATAAAGTTTGTAATCTTAGCATCCTTCTCGGTCTTTTTTGTATACTTAATTGTTGTAGAGAAATGATGTGCTGAATAAAATGTTGACTGCAAAAGGTCGAAGTGTGCAAATTTTTAAAAATATCTTGGATACTTAATGTGGACTCAATAACGGCATAGCGTTTTCAGATCGAACTCACCACGTATGCGCATATAATCTCAATTACTGCAAACAATTTAACCATAGTGGAAAGAAGAAAGTTCATTTCTATCGTGGCTAAAACATCTTTAAAGAAGGGGTTGTTTGTTGTATTTGCAGAGTTCGTTGAGAGTATGAATGGTATCGGGGTGGTCCAATAGTTTTAAACCCTAAAAGAATTTTTCGTGCGTTTTCATTGAAACGATGTAATTTTTTTGCGTGAAGGTTTGTTATACTATTCACTAAGGCGTTGCGAAGAACCATGTTGATATCTTTACTGCTTGCTGAATCTTGCTGTCGGAAAGCGAACATGCCAGCTTGATCAAATCCGTTGTGGGGAACGCGCCTCGGGTATTCTTTTTTCAGACGAGTTTTATTCACGAACCGCTGGTATACAGCCACCAAAATCGGCATGGCATGTGTTTTGCAAATCGGTCCAGGAAAACGGAGACAAAAGAATCGTAGCTCCAGCCGCTATTGTGAGCTGGGCGGCTGTGACGTCGACCGAAACGACCTCGCTGGTTTTTATGGCTAACGGCGTCGAAATGCACAGTGGAAATTATCTACAAAACGTTTTTATGTTCACTTTACTTTTGCAGTGCCGTAATTATTGCAATGGAATACGCTTGACCGTCAATCAAGACTCAGCGCCATCTCATGAGTCGACGATTGTGTAGGGCTGTTCTCGTACCTGTGTTTTCTGGATTTGCAGATATGCGGAATAGCCGCAGTATTCGTCCGAACTGAATTCTTCCGACTTTTGTATCTGGTCACACTTGGAGGGGAAGGCATACGCCGCACTCCGTACTGTCATTATGAAGGTATGGGCTGAAGTGTCGCCAACTACCTGCGTTCCACGTAGGGCTCGTTTAAGATGCATCTGGAGACTGTGTGAAGGAATAGGAGGGATATTTTAAAATTTTGTATTTGCTTTATGCTGCAAAACTTTAAAACCCGTTGAGTAAAACCAATCACGAGTTCATTGCATTAAGATCATTGTTTTGGCTGTAAAATTCCAGGGTTTAAAACTATTGGACCACCTTATTTAAAACGGATAAATGGTACGGTTCGGTTCAGGTTTGTTTATTCTGATCAATAATGTCTGGGATACTAAGTTTGGATGGCTACTGTTTGGAATCACACCCAAATTAATGACTATGACACATAAGTTGCGCGAAGGGTATTTTGTGGATGGTGTTCCCCCAAACTATTGTTTATCAGGTACTTCACCCAAATTAATTCAGTCTCGCCAGGTGGCTGAAGCCCCTTCATGATGTGGTGTTATACCAGTTGCTGCATATAATTGGGTAACTACAGAGTTCACACAAGTTAATTCTCTTTCACTTACCCTAGCCTTCCCTGCAGTTTAAGAAGAATGTTGACACTTCGCATCAACTTTCAGTGAAACGCATGACTACAGGATCTGTGGAGAGCGAAGTTGTATGGGCTGGATTTCGGCAAGAAGTGGATTGCAGACCTTATTAACCTCAGGCCGACTGGGAGGCCGAGTGGGAGAAGAGGATTCAAGGAGACCGATCCTGCTTGAAGAGGATACGACCCACTTCATTCTACTTCTTTAATAAAGATGGGCTTCGCCCATTTTCCTAGTTCTGCTTCGTTTATGTCAGTGTTGGTGGTGCATATGTTGGATTTTGGATCAATTTTGCCGGAGACAGGCAATCTTTGACAAAGAACTCGTCGAAGAACACTGTTGAAACAAGGACGCAATATACCCTTCTGCGAAAAAAAACGAAACACAATTCTAAAACACAGTAATTATATAATCGCAGTGCTCAACACCCCTTCGGGGTGTATTCCATATCAATCATCGTGCCGGAGATGCGCACCTATGCTCGGCAAACTAGATAACATTGCTAACGGCATTCCTATTTGTCATATAATATGCCAACGGTCATAGTAATCGGCAAGGATTTTACAGCATACAATAGTAGACGCTACTGTAATGTACTGTTGTATACCTTCGTTATGCAAAAAAAAACGTAAAATTATAGCCAAACCCGTTTATAGGAGTATGTGTGATTCAGTTGAAAATGTGCATCATATGATGGTTTTTAAATTATAGCTCTAACTCTTTAAATTTAACTTTTTTCGGAATGGCAGCTCATCGCGAGTCGTCTGTCTGTGTGCTTCGGTCGACTGGCTTATATTTACCTTCTTTCCGCAATAGACCAAATGGCTTTACTAATTGATTTAGCCAACTTTTCTGAATGGTCACTAATGATTTTCTTCAATTTTATATGTCCAGGGATGCCAAATAGTTCGGCGTATGTTTGTTAGCGGTAGAATGTACTCTGAACAATTATGCGCATTCCTAGTATTCATGCATCAGCTCCATGTGTGGAATGTTGTTCAGGTTCTTTTGCCCCAGATATGGCCTTTTCCATGACTTTTTTCTACTTATTTGTCTGGAATTAGGTGGTGAAAACAGCCAATATGCTTTTTTATATTACCTTGAGCCCTATATGCCTTTGACAAGCAATCATTGAAAAAATAATACAATAATTTATCAACTGTTTACCGATTGCTCGTCAGGCGTTCAATCTTAACACGTACGCGTGGATTGAACTTTTAGTTCTAGAATAATCTTCTTTTACGCACCTTTTGGCTTACCAGTGAGTGCATTGGGTAGCACATTTTTTTACGTTTTATTGAAACGAATACTCCGTTCAAATAACAAGACTTTAGTTGGTGTTCGCCCACATAACACATCTCATGATCCCACAAATGCTGTAAAATTCACATGAAATTCCTAATATTCTATTGTTTTCAACACTCAGCATGTGCGTATGTGCGTCCGTGTGCGGCTGTTTGTGTTTGCGTTGTGGGATGGATCACGTGGCTTGGCATTTTGCCAGGTCCAGTCGGGGCTATGCTCGAGAAAAAGCCGGCACAATTGAAAAAGCCCACCCGTTGGCCACAATGGCAACAAAACAACATCAACTCATGGAAAAACACAAATGCCTGGCCTTGTGCACGGAGAGAATTGGTCAACTGGCCTGTTTAACGGCGTCTCACTACGCGTAAGCAGCTTTAATTGCTGCGGCCGGAAACTATATATTAACGGCAGTGCTAATAACCGATGGACTTTCATGCATTCGGCTTAACTAAATGAGTGATTATGGTTAGTGTGAAATAACACCACTTAAGAAGCTAGAGCTCTTAAATGTGTCTAGCCTGTGTGTGTTTTTTTTTCTATCTGGTTTGTATTTATGTGCACTTTTTTATGGAATGGGATAAATAGTTAATAATAAATGAAACATGGATAAATACTGCAGGATCTTGGTAACGAGAATATAAACTCCAAATATTCTTTATTGTTGCGTCGTTTTTAATAATAGTAACCCTAAATGGACGTTGTGTGTTCATGCATTAAATAGGCGACCGAACATGTAAATTCGAATTTGTATGCCATGCATCTTGAATCTTGCTATTTGCCGATATCTGCATATATAAGCTGAAATTTGCTCACTGTCGGTTATGCCAGGGGGACAAGTAACGCGTTTACTATGGAACATGTGAACTTTGAAATTCATTTCCTTTTAACTGTAAAACGTTTGACAACTTTTGCTGTTGTTTCCTTAATGGGGAACACGAATTCTATTAATACAGCCAACTTCAAAAAGGGCCTACATATTCCCTTTAATCACGCTTGCCAAGTTTAAGTTCCCGTTATGATTCTGAAAGTCGACTGCCCATATGCATGCACTTTGTTACCCTGCTATAATGATTGTTTCTTCATATTTGAATACGAAAATAGCAAAAAAAAATTAATTAAAAAAAAATAAAGTTTGCTGGAACCGGGTGTTTAAATAGGAGAAGATATGGGAAGGGAATCAGCATAATAGGAGTTGTTCGGCGATACTAGCACGCAGGTTCAAGACATCCCAGTTTTCAGAGGAACTACACTCCGTAGTTTCTGTATTCCGATCTTCCACATAAAATAAACGTTCAGGACACAAATGCACCATTTTGTTTATCTCAGAGTATCAGTTAATTAGTATGTTATCGCAATCTACTCCGTAGGGCTACCGAAGTGTCGTCAAGTCATCTGTCGTGCCATCTGGGTAGAATGTTTTCGTTGTCTCGTCTCGTTTGAGTGTAGAATCGATGCTGCTGCCTCCTGGGCTGTCCTTTTCCCTAGACAAAACAACGCCCTCTGACCTCCTCTGTCCTCTCACTATTTCGATGTCGGGGCAGCCCTCTCTTTGTCTACAGTTTATCCGTTGTTGTACACAGTCTTTAGATTTCTCCTTTTGCCGAGCACCTTAGCAGGGAGGTCGTGCCTTTCAGTCTCACGAGTCTCCCCTCAACTTAACAAGGAGCTGTCTACCTCGTTATTCTCTCACATCGCTCTCTCTTGTTTGCACATGCCTCTCAGCCATCTCCTCCTATCCTACACTATCTATATTCACTCCTTCGCGCGTTACCTCCCCATTTGCTCCTTTCGCTCGGCAACAGCTTACTCTCTACCGTAGCTCCTAACAATAGACTATTTTCACATCCATTTTTATCCCTTCAACTCCACTTCACAAGCCTCTCTCCCCTTTCCTCTCTATCTGCTGCCCCCTCTCGCGCACTTTGCTCCATCGTCACTAATCGCAACTGTCGCCGGATACTCCGAACTACAATTGCTTTCATATTACAATTAGACATATTGATTCCCCTTTGATCCTTATCATTTATAAAAGGAATATATCTGTCAACTAAGCTCTCTTTGAATGTACCGCTACTGTGAGACGAGAAGGAACAGAACTAATCGTGCACGTATACCAAGTATTCACCATAAGGACCAAATACCTGCCTATCCGCACACCTGTTAAAAACACTTTTTCTCCAACTATCCAACTAGGAATGTGCGCCTTGTCGCCCTACTTCTTATGCCCAGACGTCGTTCTAATTGCGAAGTATCACGCAATAGGTGTGCGTTCTGAAAACACATTAACAAATATGATATCACTTAATAAGAGTTCCGTTACTACAGATTAATTTGTGAATGAGTTTTCCTCACAAAAAGAAAGAAAATATATTAACATGATGGTGATAATGCTAATTCACAAAAGGAAATGAAGCACCGAAAAGATTCTACGCGAAGGACACCGGCACAACACTTTAGCATTTTCAATTTTCAATTACTGTTGAATTAAGGGCTATTCAAGCCGCATCTTGTCATCTACTGTGCTTTTTTTGCACTCTTGGGTAGTATTTCCTTTTTTTGTCAAAACATTGTATTTTCACAACTGGAACCCACCCGATACCTACTGAAAACAATACTACGCTGTACGCAAGCTCAATCATGCGTTTGTGGTTTCATAGCAAACGACTTGCGGCATTCTGCTCTACATATGTTGCGTTTCTGCGGTCTTTATTCTGTCTATTTGCACCAAAAAAACTGAGTGTGCTGTTCACTAATTCATATCCTGCTGGAGCAAGCGCTGCCATGATATGTAAAAGGATTGGGTACTTATCATAATTAATACATACATCTCACACTGCTTTATTAATGTGTATATCAACCATCATCGGCGTTTTTGGTGTATTCAGTTTCTTTAGTGAATATTCTCTAGATCCAAAGTATAAAATTATCTACAACAAGTAGTTCGTCATAAAAAAAATAAGTTGAGCAGCCATAATAAATATGATCTTCGTACAGCAATGTTCTTGATATATTAATGAGTTGCAGTAGGGCTGCTGAGACTTATTATTCCGGAAACCTTGCCTATTTTTGTTTCATCTTTCCTCGTCTGTCACACGAAAATGTTTGTTTTATTTTGTTTCAGTGCATCCTACGGTCTCTACATAGCATAGCGGCTTGATTGCAGTTTTCCGTTTAGCTACAGGATAATTGATAATTGATTATTTTTTCTTTACGTGTTATGCTTATGATTAGCAAATAATTAACTCTGTTCTATCGAATTTTCTATTTTTCTTTAAATAAACACAGTTGAGAAGATCTTTCAATATATTCATGCTTGTCTAAATTTTATCCAGGTTAGGGTACGAAACTCACATAATATGCGATTCCTCCACGGAAAGAAGTTGCTTTCTTGCAATAATGATCTCTCTCTCTTTCCGTCTTCGAACAAAAGCAACTGTCGGTTTGTATAAGAATAAATACTGAAAATCGGCAAACTAAATGGTTATTTATTAAATGAGCTAAACAGAGCACTTACAGTTTTTTTCAGTATCTTGTGCTTTCATCCACAATGTTAACCTGTTTGGTGTGTTATTGATTATTGTAAGCTCTGTTGTCGTTACAATGCACACACAGATAGACTGACACGGTATTTTCCCCAATGTCTCTCTATCTCGTTTTTTATACGCATTCGCATTTTTGTCTTTGCCACACAGAAACCTCTCGATGCGCTTCAGTCATTCGTCTTCGTAGTTTTCTTTACAGCTCCCTCCCGATTCGTCTTATCTCTCAATGTCTCGGTTATTTTCTCACGTTCTGGAAGCAATGAGTGCATAACCGTGTCTCACGGTTGGTGGTCGTGTCGGAAAAGAAAGAGAGGCTGCAGTCTGTTGCGAGCCAACACAAACCATCCAGGCTCCAGACAATCCCACCATCAGGCCAGACGGGCGCAGCCGGAGCACCACTCTTTTTGTGGATCAGAAGTGCAGAATACAGTACTCGTGCAGTTTTAAGACGAGCAGCTAGACTCAAACGGCAGTCTGTCGCCTCATAAGTGATAAATACCACAGGACCTCAGATCGACGCACATAGCAACAGAGTAATCGAGATTCAATAACACCTACTTCACAATATCCGAATCCCATTATGTCCTAGTTAGAATCTAGCCTCGCCGAAAGGATGAATCACCGATTTGTCATTGGCTTTCTTGGCTGTGTGGTATTCTCTATATTTTGTTCTATTGTTTCTTTATATGGTGTTTGTCTATATACTAATTGTTTAGGTGCATTACTAGAACAACACGGGAGACCTGTTCTATTGTATAGCAGTCCCTGTGACCACCCTTTATCACCAGATCCAACCTGAGGCTTTGTATTGTTTACGCAATCTGTTTACCAAGCAATATTGTGCAACCAACGATCGCTTTCCCTTTTAATCCTTTTTTATTGTATTATGCCTGCTGGACTTGTTGCAGTTGGTGCAGTTCATACGAAGCGGTGATATTTTTGCCGCACATTTTATAGTTGAATGATTTTTATTTTATGATTTTCTGATAGTTTTACAGTATGATGATTGTTAAGTGCGCATTTTCTAGCTATGATTAGAGTTCCATGATGTGAAATATTTTTCAACATTATTTTAGGTAGAGCAATGTGTCACATAATCATTGTTGATTATATAATAGTTTATTGATACACACATAGAAACATATGCAATCAAAAGGATACCCTAAGACGAACGGCTTCACAACAGTTCCTTGTAGTCGTAGTGTTCCGGAACTAGCAATAAGAGTGATGCAACGCTTCTTTGCTGATGAATCTTCAGTCTCTGACGGAACATTTTCAATCCAGTTATTCCCAACGGCCAGTGTGCAGTTGTTTATGTTGAAATAATGGAATGAACTTGGCTATTTTTGAATAACTGGACTTACTAGAAGCCGATTTTACATGCGTTCTGACTTATGGTCTTTTTGTTAGCCAATTTTGGAATTGAGTCGACATCGAAACAGTCTAATACATGTCTGTCTGCAACAAGCATTCGTTCGCTCACAAGAAAATGCGATAACTCTATACAGTCATCATTCAAGGTTGTCTGTTTTTGCACACCATGCGTTGGCGTAAGCCGGGCGTAGCAAAATAACACATTTTTGCAGGTTTTGTTTTTAGTAAAGTTGATTAATCTCAACTTCCACTGATCCAAAAAAAAATGTTTGTGCCCAAAGGGATTTACGTAGGTCCTTTTTTCAGCCTATAATTTGTTGTGTATGTGAAATTGTTTGAAAAAATGAGTGGATTATCCTCAAATTTGTTTTCAACTTGTTACTAGTTCATTTGTAAACTTGTTAGTTTCACTTCTGTACTTTTAACTAAATGTCACGTTATACTATTTTTCTTTGTTATAATTTGTTTTACATATTATTGGTTATCTACTCCTCTGAGTGACATTGATTTTCTGATGCAGTAAGGAAGGCAACCAGTAAACAATGTTATTCCCGCAATACATCTCCGAAAAGTACTCAACTGATGGGTCTCTTGCTTACAACAGCCGTTGTTGGAAGGTGTAAATATACACTTTCCGTAAGTCTGAATTTTTAAAACAAACAACGTACACGAACAAATCCCTTGTAAATCTCACTTATTATTCGTGGCATCAGATACAAAGATGTAATAATAATGATTCCAGCTCGCAGTTTGCTTACGGATAAACTTTTTTTAATTTTATAGCTGCAACTGCAGTGAATCATTTAGCCTGTGGAGGCACACCCGTTTTTTCTTGCTGACAATTAGTTGTTTGTTCAGCACTAAAAATTACTATATAAAATAAGTTGTGAAACACATTGTTTACTTGCTCTTATCATGCTCCTTTATGAGTTTTGTTCTCAATCGATCGCATCGTTTATATCCGATTTCACAATGACCGATTAAAATAGTGTTACTGGTGCTGTCGTAAGACTCATATCCAGACGTTACAACCTGAAACTATTGCGGAATAGAAAAGCTAATTGGTATTCTGCATCCCGCGGTGTTCCCTTTCCATTATTCAAATTTATTCAATTCATATTGGTTTTATATCAGTTCCAAAGGCAGCTCATATTTACCAACCCACACATCTGTAGGAATTATTGAAGAATACTGTACTATGTAATCAGGTGTTATATAATCGGTTCTCCAAACCAAAATATGCAATTATTCATGATTGTGCCAGTTTAACGAAAGTCACGTTTTCATAATAAAAGAGCACTGTAGTTTTGTTTTTGAAACCACTCAATCCCTGTTTGTTATCTTTTTTTTCGACTCGATGAGTTATTCGCTAATCCGTTTTCTTCCATTTTTTTCATTGGCCTAATATTTTGTTAAATGAGAGTTAGTTGGCGTCCCCATGGTAATAAGACGAAAATTTAAGAAAAACAACTCGGTTGGTATATGCATATCTATGAAGTAAATCAATAGCAATATTAAATAGTCACGCAGGATTCAGTGAACAGTTGTCTTATTAACGTAGTAGTATCTTATGCGGTTTCTGGCTTCCGTATCTGCCTTCTCAATTTCAAATACATTTTCTTCTGAATGTCTTTCTTAACCTGCCTCCGTGTCGGGTTTTTTATGTATACTATATTTTTTGTCTCACTTCTTCGTACTGTAGTCTCACTCTTTCCAGACAAACCGGGAAACCTCAACGAGACAGTTGGAGTTCTTCACACATTTATTTTCCACGACAAGATGTAAGCTTTACATTGAAAGCTTTTCGTACGTGTACCTCTGCAGTGGTAATGTTGCGGAAAAGTCATTTTTACAATGCTAAATTACTACATATTTGGCACAACGAGTTACCTTCCAAAAACAGCTGTTCGCTCAATTTTATTTTATTCGTTCTTACTTGCTCATTGCGGTTTAATGTTTTTTTTATTAATTTAATGATATTTGTTTTATTTTTAAGGATGGCGCCAATTAATCGAAGAACACAATGTCGGTATTAGAGGAGGATAAGGGAGTTATAAAGAGTGGACTGATCGCGGCTGCATTCGCACCAGTGGTAAGGGCCAGGCAATTTTGCATAACAAGTGTTCAATCTACGAGTTCAATTCGTAGAATTTGAGCCGCTCCAGAACCTTTAGTAATCCGGTTTAGGATTCTATATTAGAATTACATATCTAATTTATATCTAATTTATTGATCATTTGTAGCGCATGCGTATAAATAACAAAAAAAAAATCATTGTCGAGTTTTGCAGAAGGCCAAGAAGCAGTACTATGCGGTGCTGGGAGAGCGGGCACTTGAATTGCACGAATCGGAAAAGACGTACCGGAAAAGGAAGACGCCAAAACATCTAATTGATCTCGCCATCTCATTCAACGTCGGCAATGAACATGTAAGATATTCGTTTGCCTTCCTGTTATGTTTCTTTATCGCAGAATCGATTAATTTTAATCACCCGACTCACTTTCCTTGTCAAGTTTTGTTGTAAGTCTTCTGCAGTCAGAGTGACTGGAGCATATACTGATTCCCTTTCAGATTAGGGATTATGAGAACCAGGCACTTATGCAGATGAATGCAGAAATTCCTTAAGCTGATGTCAATCAAATGTTTAACAATTTTCAGTTCGACCCAAAGTTAAAGAAATGTGTTTGTCTGATGGGCCCGGATGAGACCCTAGTTTTGAAGGGCGACACAGATCAGCAGTCGACCGAATGGTACGAAGCAATTATGGGTGCAATCATTCCAGCCAGGGCTCTTCGACTGGGAAGACCTGTTTTCTCGAACGAATTTTTCGGTGAGTACACGAAATACTAGAACTTATGAAAAGACTAGCTTCTGTCTATTAGTTTCTTTCGTCTTGATTTTTCAACTTTGTTTTTCAGAGTTCGCTTGGGATGTGGAAGTGGTCGATCGACTAAAGTTGAAGAAACCACCGAAGAATGATGAAGGCATGCCCACAATCAGTCAGAAGATGGACGGAGTTCTCGGACTGAGAAGGTTCTTCTTATTTTCGAGCTATATCGATTAGTTGTGGAACAAATTGTGGCAATCATTCAATGGCACAATCGTTTTAATGACATTTTAATATAAAATGTTTCTTTGCAGGTTGTGCTTCTATGCTCACACGATAGTTCTGTGTAAACGGAAAATCGAACCTGCACACATCAACGTCCCTAAAAGTGGAATCCCGCCCTTTCAAGAAAATGACTTCATTGAACTGCACGTGAGTTAATGTGTTTTTCGGCATTCAAACATCACCGATGTAAGCTTAGAAAATAACTACATTAAGTTCATAATTGTGCTTTTTTGCCTGTTGTTAGACCATTCCTTGTTTTCACTGGTGCATTTTTTCAGAGAAAGTTCCTCGCCACTTTTGGATGTCAGGAAAAGTATTTTCATATGACAATGGGAAGAGGAAGTGCCATGGGAGCCTGTAACATTTATTGTCTTTGTGAGACTGACGAGGTTTGCATTCTTCTACTTATAGTACTTTATTCGATATATTTTCAACGAAAACAGAATCCGAGTACGCAAATATGCGGTCTCTATGCATGCCGAAGAGCATGCATGTCTTCTTACGATCCGTTCAACAAATTATATTACAGGTGGCCACCGACATCTACAGTAAGCTGAACCGAATAATCGACCGAGAGGCGGAGAAAAAGAAGCAGATGAACAATGGGTAATGATGATCAATGAATGGTTCTTCTGTTTGTCCTAATTGTCGTTAAATAAAGCGTAATTCAGTACTTGTTGTTCAGGGATAAACCAAAGGATCTAACTTCTGGGTAATCTCGCATCTTTCTCCATTCTATCCACTATCAATAGTATTGCAATTAGCCTCGTGGATGAAACGATTATAACATTTTATATTTCTTGAGCGTTTTTGAATTTGTTGTATTTGTGTATGTGTAGCCAATGAATGATAATTGGTGAAATGCAACCGATGGTCCTCTTCTTATTATTATTGGGCCTACTTCTTGAGACATAATACACCACAGTCCTTTCATCTCACACGGAGAAATCTTCTCTGGCTGTGCATGTTTCCATAATTAACCTCTAATGAGTGTCCTTCCAAACGGTCAATTATTCAATGATCATTTAGGGCGCCCGTGTTACCAGCACCGTATACGTATCATATCCGGAGTCACACCAGAGATCACAGACAGCGATCAAATACGCAGCCAATAAGGCCGAGGACTGGAAGTGGCATTCATGGGTGCGTTTTTCAAATAAACTTTATTGCTTTTGCTCAAGTAAGGCTTTGCAATGGAAATGGTTGCCATGGCTAATGCTCATAATCTCTTCTTCCACCCACTAACTTGGTTAACTTTGTCCGAGTATCTGATAATATTGCTTGCTTTGAAGAAAACCCTTGTGTAAAAATTTCACGGCATCATGTTGAAGCGTGCCTGGTGCAAGAAAGCTTTTCATAAATAAAACATAGGCATATGCACGATACCAAACGGATTCTAAGACCCGATAAGTTCAGTTGACAACATGGAGTCCTTGTATCAGATGGAGGATTTAAAGTGTGGGGTTTTCAGTCTAGATCCAATTGGTACGCATAGTGTGAATAACTCGGCACGCGAGCGTCGCGCTAAACTTCGTGATCAGAAGGCCTTGGTTGATTCGTTCGAAGAGGAAGAACAGAGAATACGACTAGCGCAACAAAGAAGAGAATCGCGAACCAGTCTCTCCGGAGCACATCAGTCATCGTTCCACTTAGACCTGACAAGGTATCGAGAACGAATATCGCATCCAATCGATTTCGTGGAGTATCTCCTTGTCCTGTGGAATGTCGTATTCTTGTCGTTGCAAGAATTGATTCTCGTTGTTCCGCATGGTCGTCGTATCTTACTTATCGCTTACTTCTGAAGAAATTCTACACATATTTTCATACACACATATGCACTGTTACATTACGTGCAAGAACACTTGCACTATGATATTTACCAACTGATTTGGTCGGTTTTCTATAAGAGACATGATTTGGATGTGGCGCACGCTCCTCTTACTTTTTGTGTTGTCACTTATGGTGGTCGTTGTTTACTGCTTCGATAATTTACATAATTGGTTTGTCTCACTTTTATTTGTTTTAGAAGAGTGGGCAGCCCTGCCTCGTTTTCCGGCTCCATAGGAAGGAAACCATCTTCAGGAACACCAGTGACATTAGGGTATGTTTTCCATTTATAATAGTGCTTTGCTTAATATGATGCACTTCTATGAAAATGGACTGATTTGTTAAAGCGAAATGCTAGCAGGTTTGGAAAATTTTCATATGATAAGCAAATCCTATGTATCCTATGCTAATTTTGCACGATTGCCGTGGACGATCGTACAAAATTAGCATAAGATGCTGTTTTATTACCAATAAACTATTATTAAGAGTTGCTTATCATATGCAACAAAATTTCCAAAGAATCTAGCATTTCGCTTTAAGATCCAAGTGTTAGGTCAGAGCAACAGCTGTATTTTGCCTCGGAAATTGATACAAAATGTCCAATTGTTTTGTTTATTTAGATTTGGAAGTCCATTCAACGTAACTCCTACATCCTCTCATAATCAACGATTTGGAAGTGTCGGCAGTAAATCGGTGTTCAGTACGTCCATCACGACCCCACATTACCCAAATATGTGAGTTCTTGCTTCAATGTGCATGCTTCCATTATGAACATATTATTCGTGCTAGAAGGTAATAACTTCCATAAAGGCGTCGTCAGTCGGCCAGTATCAAGGAGGAAACTAATCAATACCGATCCATGGGTCTCGGTGGTTGCATGGATTTTTCCGCCCAAAGCATTGCTAGACAACAGCAACAACAGAAGGCTGCTTCTTCAAATGCGGAGGAGACCGAGGATAGGTTGGTCGTTTCATCACTTGACGTTTGAACAGAAGCATGTTGCCTGCTATATAGTGTCTAGAATACTCAAGCTGGTTTTTTTTTCAGTGGCGGAACCCTTCGGTTAGATGCTGGTAGTACTCGAGGCGACGGAGATGGAACCTCAATAAATAGCCGGCGTGGAATCGATTCCCTGGCGGAAAGATTGAAAAATACGGTACCTACTGTTTTCTGTTGTCTCCGTATAAGGTTGAATTTTATCTTTCGGTTGGCTATACTTATTAATATTTTTCTTCGTTCACTATGTAATTTTTTAGGAGCAAACCTCTTCCGAGGACGGTTTGTCAACTGGTCAAAGCAGTAGTTCTGCACTTGAAGAGTACGCTACAATGGATCACGCGGACTGGACGATAGGTCATGAAAATGGAAAGCCAGTGCATGTCAAGTCGCGTGCGTTTATTCACTTGTTCTCGTAGCGATTCTTGCACTGTGAATATTACACCACAAAATTACTACTCAAATAAAGTTATCGATCATTTTCTTTTTATAGTTTCAGGTGAGGTATATCACTTGGAGGAAGTGCGGAGTTATATATCCGACAGTTCTGACTCCTGTTATTCGAGTATAGCGAAGAATACCAGCAAAGACCAATTACCTACAAATCTTCCAAACCAACCAAGGTAACGTTTACTTGCTGTCAAAAACTAAGCTTATGCTTAGCCGTTTATTTGCACGCATACATCAACTAGACTCGACAAAACTGCACGTTGCATATATTTTTCTCATGAATTGTATGTGTACGTAATAAATTATTATAATTATTATAGACAGAGTACTCACTGCAGATCAAAAACACTATTTGCAAATTTGGATGCATTATTGGCACCTGGGGCCCGTTGTTAGATTACGATGTTTATGATTTTTGTGTTATAGGGCTTACTCATTCGGTGCAAACACGATCAGACCAACTGCAGCGGCTGCTCCGGCATCAGCAGGCTCTTTGACTGATCACAAAGATATTCCACAAGGATCGCAAACTGCTCGAAACTTGATGCCCCCACCGGAAGATCCAAGGAAGAGAGCATTCTCTTTGGGCTCCAAGAGCTTCTTCAAGTAAGTGTTATGCTCATATAGTATATTATTTCACACTAAGGTCTAATCGCCTCCTGAATTGCTAATTAGATATTTTAACTCTTTTACCTTTTCAGTTTCAAACTGCCAAAATATGGCCGTCCCAGTCGACATCCACAGAACGCTTCGGGCATGAGCTTGGGAAGCAGCAGCACAGGGAGCAGCTTGGGGCCTCCATCGTCAAGTAGTACAAACCACATATCTAACCTCGGAGTACGTTTCTCTGTCTGAATTCTTTACTCGAAATCATCGAAGCGTGCTTATGTTGGTGATTTATCATTGTTATTCGACAAAAACATCTATACTTTCAAGAGCTTCTCCGGTGACGCAGATGGTATTCGGAATCGTTCGGGTAGTTTTGGATCGGGTAGATCAACGCCATATAACAGAAGAGGAGGATCATCGATGTCTGCGCAAGCAAGTGAGAAACAGGCAGTGGATTCCAGTAGAGATCACCTAGTCGAGATTGACTTCGGAGGACTGGGCAGAAGTGGAAGCGGATCTGTACACAGTGTCGACAGTCCAAGCAGGTGAGTTTATGTATAGAGATCCGTAATCGCACCTGATGTGTCCTTAGAATAGATATATACAAATTCTAATGGTGGAGCTGTTTTCTTCTCGTTGTCTTTGTTTGCTTACAAAATATAAAACTTAAGCTGCAGTTTTCGCTCACGGACCTCCTCATTTGGATGCAAAAATGAGTTCACCGGGTTAACAATATTGAACGACCCATATGATCAGGGACCGAAACCTTCAGATATTCTGCTCCTTGAACAACAGAAGCAAGAAGGTATGCACACATCTGCAATGATTCAGATTTTAGAATGTGGTTGGGCAGTGATTCTAGCACTATGAATCGCGAAATCTGAGCAAATGCAAATGAAAAACACAACAAGGCAATATTTCTTCAGCTGCTGCCCTAGCTGCACAAAATGCAGAACCGTTCAAAAGCACGCCCATCGAGGATGATTATATAATGACGAAACCTCCGGACATGAATATACTGAATCCGAGTGCGAGTCTTGATGAGGACGAGGACGTTATGAAGGCAAGTTTTTCCAAGCTTGACTGAAATTAGAATACATGTCAATCTGATTGAGGTCTGCCAACTAAAAATAAACTGATTCTAACATGTGCATTTTTCAGCATTCGTATGCGATGTCTGGCATGCTCCCTCAACACTTTGAGACAATTCAGGAAACCACATCGGGAAAGAGCTCCAGGTGTTCGTCAAGGTATAGAGTTATTCCTTCTCGGCAAGCTTTACTGAATAGTCAATAAAGATCTTTGTTTTCATATCTGGTGGTGCTCCACACAACTTTTTCTAGGAACTCGAACGATGCTAAATGTGAAGAAGAGGATGATTATGCTCCGATGGAGCTCACCGCTGCTGCACTGAAGAACATACAAGAGAGCAACGTGGGAGTTGTTCTAGCAGAGGTAGATATTTGCATCCTGCATATCAAAGAATAAAATAAGGTTATCAGTGTATAAAAAAACAGTTGGTCATCAGCGCCTAAAATACGAATATTATAAATTTAGAAGTGAAAAACTGGGTTTTGGTCGAACGGGCGATCCGGACCAATGAGCAATAATCATCCCCATGCGAGTTAAGGTCCGCAATGGCATCAAAAAGTGAACATACAACTGCCCGGGCGGTACATAGCCCAGTAAAGACCCCAAATTTTTATTTTCAATCTAAATTCATAACACATGGCAAAGGGCGGCCTTAACTCTCATTGTGCAGTTTGCACAAACATTTGAATCAAAACGAATATTATTCGCCTTTCGGGTCTTTTTTTTGCATATTCGACAATTGGCTGCTTAATAATTAATTTTTTATTAGGTTCATGCTGATAGTTGTCCTATGGAAGAAGACGACCCATTACTTCTGCCTTCTCAATCAAGCACCAGTTCACTAAGTCAGAAGAGCCAGCGCCGGGGAGAAAGGAGTAGAAGCAGAAGCCCGCGAGCCGCAAAGAACCCAAAGACAGAAGTCCAGACCGAGGATATGGACCCGCAAGCAGTGCCGGTCAGTGATAATGATACCATAGTGATAATGTTGTAATGATTTTACTTGACAGGTCCCGTTGCACTGTTCTGTCTGCGAGCAGGAAAGAGCGGCATTTATAATGCACACATTGATTTACAATACTCACTTTTTGTTTTCAGGCTCCCACGAGTAGTCACAAAAGTGTCTTCGCAGCAGCGAAAGAATTTCTGGTCCCGAAGCCATTTGCAACGCAAAGGGTCCGATCAGCAGCAGATGCGACTGCTGTGACGTCTCCACTCACTGCAATAACAAAGGTCAAATCGGTTCCGAATATCGCTACGGATGAGGAATCGGACCTCAACTATGCCTTTGTCCAGGTACGCTGCGGCACAAGATCTTCGAAGTGTAAATACATGAGGCGCCGACAAAACGTGTTTTTATTTCGCAGTCCTTGTGTAACGGCTTTTCTTGAAGCAACGCACTAAAAATAGTGAACAACACACATATGAATTCTGCCCATAGACTTATAAATCATATTAAAGTATTATAATATTTTTTCAGTTGACTGCTTCGGATCAGAAATCATCTATAACAAAAGCGACGCGTAAGAGATCGCGGAGCAGCGCATGCGGAAAATCAGACGCCCCGTACTTTTCGCAACCAAAACCTGCCTATCTTCCACTGTCCACTCCCGCTCCCACCCATCCACCTACGGACACCGGCGACTATGCTTGAATGGTGAACATTCAACTTTTTTATTTAAATTGTAGCTTCCGAGACGTAAGTTTTCCATTTGCTGCAAGGGAGAGTACTGTGAATAGAACACCGTTTGTGTCATTATTTTACGTATTTTAGATGCTCCGTGAATTATCTATATGCTAATGTTTTACGTGCTATAATAACTTATTTGTTTGCCCTTCCTCTACGCAGTCATTCGGTTTCGAGTCTATTTTCCATGTTAGGCATGAAGATGTGTGCGCGTATTTTATTTTATTTTACCTTCAGTGTGTTGTTTTGTGACTAAGAATTAGTTGAATAACAAAGTATAGTGTCGTGTATGATTGATTGATCTACATAATGTTTCTGAGCTATATATTTTGAAAATGCGTGTTTTGTATAATATTATGCTAAGTTTATTGAGCTGTTTTGTTTCATTTTAAAGTTGATGTCCTCGTTGTGATTTTAATCCCTCATAACTGAACGCACTTCAGTGTACGACGCCTTATTTAGTCAATTTCTTCTCTCATATTAACGGCGTAAGGCATTTGTTTAGGATGATTTTCCAGTTTCCCGTTTTTATTTGTTGTTTGTTTGCTTGGAGATTTCATTTTTTTTTAAGTTTGGGTTGTCCTTTTGGTTAGATTACTTCTTTCAAAATCACCGATTCGATTGGAACAAACAGTGTACTCTTTTCGGAAACAATTCCATATCAGTGTATCATGTGTGCTTTTCTGTTGTTTTGTATATATTATATCTGTGCATAGTCTCTGTGGTAGTGCGCTTTGTTATTTAACTAGCTTATTGCCTACCCGTAATCCAAACTCAAATGCGTCTCCACAACTAATGCAACTTCAGACGCTCAGTATAAGACTGGTTAATGGACAGTTTTTCAATACAGGGCATTATTTACCTACGTCATTTATATTCTCACACAGTTCGTTTAAAGTTGATTGACCCTCACTCATATATTACGTCTTTGTTATTTGTGTTATTGCTCCTAAATACCAAAATTGAGCACGTGTTGTGTATAGACTGAGTCACCTAGAAAATTTTATCTACTTCCGTTTGGTTTTCTCGATTTTTTTTGCTCATATTGTACTGAAAAAAGGCTTGACGATCACTCAATAAGCCTTACGAGTTCTGTGTTTTCGGCATTAAATCTTTTCCGATGCAGTGATTTTTCGATTTTTCGATTTCAGAATGTATTTTGTCGTAATCTATTTGATTTTGTTACGAGTTTTATGGCTTGTTTGTGTTTCATAAAGATTTTTAGACCTGTATGTTGTGGAAATTAAAATTCATTCAGCTGGTATACAATACCATTATATGTAGTTTTTTTTTAATGCAAATACATAGAAACAAGTATATCTAAATCTAAGAAAGGAAACAGCCCTAAAAACAAAGCAAGACGAGTTTTAAACAAGAATACACCTACAACGAAGCAGGCAAGATAATGTGACTGTCTACGTGAGCTGTCTAAATTCTGCGCAGTGTACCGTAGTCGTGATGTTGTGCATACACCTTTAAGATTTTTCTTGCTGGCCCCGTGGTGTGTACCGGTCAGCTCCCGTACTTTTAATCAAGGTTATTTTATTGTTTTATCGTTCATTTTTCTTTTAATGGGTTATGCTTAAGATGAAAAGGTAAAGTAATTTGGATTCTTAAAGATCTATGCAAATAAAACTAGCTAATCGAGACCGTGACGCAATTAACAGTCATGTCTTTTTTAATTATTGTTTCCCACGTAGAATTACACCTTTTGATCCATTCTCTTGTTTTTATGGATGTGATTTGTCGTAGTGCCCTAGAAGTGAGTATTTTTGCTTGTCTTTGTATGTTCTTAGCATGTCTGATGATAGGCGTGTGGTCAACGATTTTCTGTCCTGCTACGTGCATTCGTTGTTTGCGAGTTGTTTCTTTACCGAATTATGGTTTGAAAATGGATTGTCATTTTTAGGCATTGAAAAATGGCGGAAGCCCAATCACTTGGCAGTGCAATTTACGAAGCTAAACAAAAAGAACTCAGACAGATCGACATTTATAGGGACACTCCTATCAGACTTCTTGGTTGGTTTATACTTTTATTTGGTTATGCGCTTTTGTGCAAATAGACAAGCTTGACCATGAATATATCGATACATTTTTAATTTGCAATATGTGTGTTGACGAACTGATTTTTTTTATTCATTTGTCTACAGCTGCATTTTTTTTGTGCCTGGTTTATCAAAGCCTTTTAGGATATGCAAATGAGGTCGGAGAAGCGTTCCGTTCCATGATATCCGTGTCCGCTGTGAGGGCAACTTACATTGTTGCTTTGGGTTATGCGACTGCCGATGCATTGGACAAGAGCCAGAAAGCGCATAGGGTACTTGTTATACTCAATCCGTTCCTAATGGTTATTTTCTTTTCAACCCAGTATATGTGGTTCTTTCTTGTATATGGCAACTGGATAGTCGCGTTACGCACTGTTGTTCAGTGTGCGTAGTACTTATTGTGTTATCTTTCAGAAATCTTGGCCCACTGAGGATGAGCGGCGCAAGCAAGTGGCCCTCGCACTCGGGGACACTTTCCTGTGGCAAGCGCTGGCTTCTGTCGCTATCCCAGGATTCACAATTAACAGAGTCTGCCATTTTACTGGCAAATTTCTCGCAAAGTACGTTTCTTTTACATAAGCTTATACTTAGAAGGGCAGTATAACAATGCACATGTGCGGAAGTACCAATTTTTGACCATAGAAAATAAAATTAGGAAACAGGAGCAAGGAAACTTGAGAAAAATTTAATTGGAAGTCGAGTTCCTTACTCCTGAAACCAATTTTTGAACGTAAACATAAACAATGTGGACGAATGTAAACAATTTTAGGAGCACTTCGTGGCCTGCTCCGATTCGCAAGTGGACCACGACGTTTATCGGTTTGGGAGTGATTCCCTTTATTGTCAAACCAATTGATTCGGCTGTGGAGGTTGGAATGGACAAGACTGTGCGTACCCTTTATAATCCTGTCCATTAAGACCAAACCTTCCGACTGATTGGCTTCTAACGAAAAAATAATACTGTCGCTTTTTGTTTCTGCAGAAAATGAGATTAGTTGTATGCACCGATTGCTTGGTTGTTGTTGTTGTGAGATAATTAATTACCTTAAATTTCTATCGGTTTTCTACACATATACCGTCGAGTGTTGTGAGTGCCTTCGTATAATCGAAACCCTCGGTGGTTTTTTTTTTTTTTTTCGTTTTTTTTATGGCTTTTTAGGAAATTGTCGTAGGCCAGCTATTTTATGTACTAAATTTCCAAGTCTTCTCTGCTAATTGAGGGAATTCTCGTTTTATGTAAAGATTCTATTCTTGACCTAGTCGTTCAATTCCTTTATGGGTGTTTTCATCTGCTCTCCCATTATGTTTGCTCAAGTCTTTTGTGTTATTTTTGTGGTACGTTGTACCAATCCAGTATGCCTCTCCCAGTGAATTTTTAGCACCATAAAAGCTAGACCTCATATGTTAGCCTGTGCGTCCTTGTGTCACCTTTTTAAGTATGTACTCCAATAGTTTTCGGTTTTTTCTCAATGTATGTTAGGCGTTTCTTCATTTGAAAATTACATTCTTACTGTTTGTTTTTTTAATAAAAAATGTAGAAGGTGACTCGTAGTGATTTTACCCATTGTGTACGTTCTATTTAATAAAAAGCTATTCAATTGTCTGATTTGGCTTTTTTTTGCTATAAGCGACATCTATATTGCTATATTACTCCGTCTGTTTGATAATACAGAAGTGCGTAAGCGTATCCAGGTATGTAGGAAATGAGTCATCATATAATGAACCGGATTGTTCTCATACGAGCGGGGGGAATACTCGGAGTTTCAAGGATGCAATGCAAACGGTAATTACGTAATACAAACACCAAGTTGCGTTGCATTCTCGCTCAATTAATTGGATTACTGTAGCAACTTACATGTAAATAAAAAATAATGTTTTGGACTACAATATACGTTTGTTGCACCTACTTGTATATTGGTTATTGGTCGAGTTAATATGCTAATACGCCCAAGGAAAAAGCCATCGTAGGGCACTTGTTTTCGTTTGAACGTTTTCAGATTCCATCTTACCTCGCTCGAGGACCCATTCTTAAGGCAAGTAGAGTAAGGCGAGTGCCATGGTTGTCCAACAGAGAGAAAGAGAGAATGGCCTTCCATCAATAAATGGCTCCTCGTCACGTCTGCCATGTCCTATATTGCAGCCAAAGAGTACCAAACATTGAAGTGCCTTATTTGACCCTTGTATTTTAAACAAAAAGGCCATGTTTCGTATTAGCCGTCTTACGCGTAGTCTACACAAGAATTCACATCATCTGTCTACAAATTCGCCGTCTAGCCACTTTGTTTTTCTCCTTATTACTTTGTTCTAGTATCTCCATTCAACCCGACCCGCAGTTAATTGTATTAATTCTAGACTTGGTATTGTGCGCTAGAAAATTCCAAGTTGATTAGTTGGACAATGAGTCAATAGAACAGCTGTTCCGCACTGATTGAGCCTATTTACAACAGAAGCAACAAGAAAAGCGATGTTGCTATCGCATATTTGCAAGCAGGTTCTTCTTCTTCGTCTTTATACCACCATGCTCCTCCGAGGCCCTCGGTAATTCACTTCCCTAACAATTATGTTATGATGACCAAACGTATTTTATGAAAACTAGCCTATTTGCGTTGTGCCTAGTTTTTGCGCATCTGTGGAGTAGATATTTCGCACGATTGTAAGATTGTATGTATTTGCTGTCATTTTATAGCTTTATTTAATATACTATACACATTCCTATCATATCATTCGGCCACAAATTCGCATTAAAAAGTTTCAAGCTTCTTTAGCCTTCACTTTTATGCAGGACGAAGTAAAAGAGACAACTCCCATTAAGAAGTGGTTTTGTTGTTATTAGAAGAAAATGTGTCACTTGATAAAAAATCTGACTTCACTAAAAGATTTTTTCATAAATGCGGCAGATTCTTGCTTCCAAACGTTTCCAATGTCGTGCCTGCCCACTCTTGTATGCAAAGTGATGCATATCTGAGTAGCTTTTTTTGAACGTCTTTTGGGTCTTGCATAAATATAAAAAAGTGAAAAGTTTTCTTTGATACATATTTCGTGAAGTCTATATCTTTCTGGTGACAATACTCTTATTAGTATTTTCCTTCGTTTCATTCGAGTTCCGTTTATCTTCTCCACGGGACGTCGTCTTGATCGGGCCAGGGTCCTTCTTTTGAAAGTCCCACACTTGAGGGGTGCCCACCCTCCCCCAGATGTGAAGAACTCTCCCCTTCTCTCTCCAAATACCCAAAGGAATTCACTAGACGGAAAAGAAATGTGCAAGGAACAATCCACACCACCTTCTACTCGTCACTCCTACTTTTCCTGGATCACAGTGCACAAAACACATTGTCTCGGACCACTTCTGGACAGATGCATCAGTGTTTTTGCTATTTTCATTCACATCACCACTTTTGCCTTCTGCGGATGCGGAGTGTGTCCGCATCAAATTTTTTTTTGAACTATTGCCTTTGTAACCATTATCTACACTGGACAGTAGGTTTTTTTGCTCGACAAGTGGTCTATTATCGTAGCCAAATTAACCGTCCAATGTGCAAATGGTTGCTCAAAAATGTCATAATGTCAAATGTGATGTGATTTTTGTAGAAGGGGACTAATTTTCTACGTAATATTAAATTTTTGTCATTAACAACATCACTGACCGCAATATATCGTAAGGTGCTATGTGGTTATCATTATTACTTCATCGAACAGTTAATTACGAACAGCAATAGAAACAATACCCTCGGGAGTCGGATGGATGGCTTCGCCCAAAAATTCCTTTCAAGTTATTGTTTTATTGTTTCTTTTTGCTGTATATGATGAACTGCTTGACAACGTAGTGATGAGAACCGCACATCGCCCTTCCAACCATCCTTCTCTCTTTGTATTTGAGCGATTTAGTTTTCGGCACTTATGGTGATCAAAATACAGTGATGATAAGAACCAAACGACTATTTTTGGACTGAAGCAAAGCAAATGCATTGAGCTGGTAGGAATTCGTTCTCATTGCTGGGTGTTTCACATTTACTCCCTTCGGTTGGCATCCGATTCACTCGCATATATCGTCCCTCCTTGGGTTGACTTTCTGGGAATGAAATGATATAGGGGGTCCTGCGCGACCACTCCCCTATCTCTCACCCTCTTCTTCAAGTAGGGAAGGTGTGCGGTCGACTACGGAAATTAGTTTACCGCTCCGTGGGTCGCCCATCTCTGAAGCTACTACCTTCACACCATGACCACTCTTCAATATTCTACATCTTTGCATTTGACGATGATTTTTTGGATGCTGCGCATTAATACATTCTTCCCTACCCAGTTTTTTTTAAATGGCGACCTTGGAAGAAAAACTGGTATAAAACACACCTGCATTCTAATCAACAGTAATGGGGTCCAGCTTAAAAAAAGTGCAGTTTATACTATTTCCCTTACTATATCTAATTTTTGCTCACCATATTTTCCAGGAACAACTTCGGCGACCGATTGTGTCCGAGGACACATGACCCTTACGACCTATCTATTACATATATTTACTAAAATAAGTGAATATAACCCAGTTGATGACGTCATTTTCTAACTTTCTTTCTCTATTTCTCTCTTTCTATCTTTTCCGTTTTTCTCACTCCCTCCCCCTTGTCTCTCTTGTGGATGTAATCCGCTTCGTCGAACTCCCAGTAAGACCGTGTTAATTAGGAGACCGACTTGCATTTGGTTTTGCCATTGCCCTCCTCCCATCGTCAGTGGCAAAACCCTAACGAATCATTAACGATTCACGAATGAGCAAATATTTTTCCCTCCCAGAAACTGCGAATTCCTAATAATATGATAATTGCCTGCGATTGATATGCAGATGTGCTAACGGAAAAGCTAGTCTAGCTATTCGCTCCAGCAGCTCGCTATTTAAGTAACTGTACTTTTCTTGATAGCCGACTGTTTCTGTCTTCTGTCTCAGTCGGCTCTCTGGATTCCATATATCCATAGTAGAGATTTTTGTTCCGTTCCTTTTTGTCCGCTGCATTGTCAGGAAACGCATTTTGCTGAATGGTTCTACCGTAGATAGACAATAGATTCAACAAAGCGCATTGTGACAAGGGGTTACGAGTGTTTCCCTAATGTAGCTATTGACTTAAAGAAAAAATGAAACGTAGAAAAGGGTTGGATATTTAGACGTTATATCTAAATTTCAGTTGCATATGGGGGACAATATATGTCCGTGCTAATGTGCTATATTGCGGTATTTATTTGAAACTTCGTCACATCTAGAATAAAAACGCGGTTTTACTGAAGTATATTTCATGACTAACGAGAGTCATGAAAAAAACTAGATGAACTTTTTTCCAATAAGGTATTGAATCGTTTTTTGTCGCCGTTTCTACTGCAGGCTAGTAGATATACTAACGGATTGTGTTGTTGTTGACTGTTCAATAGGCAGCCAAATGGTCACTTTGAGGGGACGAGTTTGTCACAACAATTAGTCGTAGCACGGGTTGAAAGTTGGCCCACAAAGTCCTAACTAGGGGCCCAGCAAGTGCCTATTGCACTGCCCCCGAGGGACGACCACGATAGAATGACATGTTCCCCCTCGCCGCCTAGGATGAATGTATGTACATACGTATATTGTTGGGCCCCAAACCCACAAGTGTCCAAGTGCATATAATAACTTAGTCTTGACGCCACTCATTGATGTACAGGTATTTTTCGCTTCGCTGTCAGGAACTACTATTTTAAGCTATAAGATTGCCATTTAACAGGATTTTGTCGTTATTTAAGTTTGCCCCACGGAATGCATAAATGTATGATAATACATGCACTTGCCGACCCTTTTTCCAAATCTAATAAATTTAAACACTAAAACGCAATCCGGTTTTAAATTTTACTGGAAAATCCGCTTGTAAATAAATATTATATTGTGTATCTATTTTATCTATTTATTCTAAACGCAGTTGTTCCTACAAACCTCCTCCCTTATTGTGCTCGAACTTCTAGCGAGACTCATCACTCGGTAGTGAACTAAAGGGATACGCTCTTAAGGTTGCTTTCTTTACGTATTATGTTGCGAAAGAAGATGTTTAAAAGAAGCCGGGGAACCATTCCTTTTGCCATGCACTTATGAATATTGCTGGTGTTTGCCTGAAACGCGGGTAGTCTATAAAGTCAATTGCTTGGAACGGGCGGCCGGCGCTTTAGAAAAGGGGGGACCCAATTTTGATGTGCATGCCTAAAAAAGCGCTCTCAATCAAATATTTCCACGTTTTCCGTAGGCCCTTTTCCGAAAACCTCACTTTTTCATGAATGCTCCACTTCGGCTCTAAGGAGTACACGCATAACTTGACAAATTTGCCCCGCATTCCAATAAAAAACCCTATTTCAGAGCTTCTCCTCAGGATTTCCAAGCGCTTCCTTATATATTTGAAGCGTTAGAAAATACTGCATAACTCAGGTGCTGAGCGACAGCTGTGAATAAATAAATAATAATTGCCAGAAAATAACACTAACCGCAACCTATGCATTTTTTTCTCCTAACTCTCTCATTTTTTGTTAGAGATATCACTGCAGGGACTGTTCATGTGGCATGGACTGTGCAATTTAATTACATATATATCCTTCTGAAGTTCTTCTCTATGCAAATGCCTGGCGCCTGTAGTTTGAGTAAACGAACACATTCGTTTTGAACAAGGAAAGTCTCAGCATCTATCTTCCGTTCTTACTGAAGTATATGTTCTGATTTTGTAAAGTTTCGACGGAGATCTCCATTGAGACCAATTTTGCTTTACCAATTATTCTTTGTAAATACAAAATTGCTTACATAGAACAGCTAATATATGTTAATCTTTCTCACCAGCTTTGTTTTTGTGGAATACTAAAATATTTCTGCGAATTTTCAGAATATTTTCACATATAGAAAGAAACTCACGATGTTGGGGTACATGAAACAATTACTCTTATTGAAATTATTACCATATCTACATATTCGTTAGTTTGCTATGTTTCGTCCCGAGAGTGATTTGTTTGAGCGGAATTATCGCAATTGCCTCGTCATAACCTTTTACCGTTTATTCGTGTCTATGATTGCACTGCACTGTAAATATGTAAGTTTGGCTTTGCAACTCATCATGAAAGTTTCAGGCTCGCTACACTCAATATTGAGGCCGATTGCAACGTTTCGAAACCATTTCGAACAGGTCTAGTTAATCCTTACAACTAAATTTTTCTTTTTGTAAATTCAAACGACATTCCTCTTTTGCATTGCGTTAGTGCTGTTGCATAAAAACAATTGAAAATTCGCATTAATGTAAATAAGCGCCCATTTGTTTATTGAAATAATTGCTAATTTTGTTGTTATGCCCAGCTCATCAGTCTTGTTATTACTCGGGCGCTTCCTGGAACACACACGAAATATTCCGCAATTCTCCATTATGTTCTTAATAATTGTGGTAGTCATTGAGATGTAATGCATTATTGTCATGATGGCTAAAAGTAACAGGTCGCGCCTTGTTCTTTTTTCACTTGTTTGAGTGAAAGGACCTTTTTAGTAAGGTTCCCTAAGTTTTTATGCCCAAATAGTTTTTTTCCATCTGAAAGACATTTGCAACGTATTTCGCTAATTAGCCCCACACTGACAAGTGCACGAACCACCATTCAGCGAGTCGGATTTCACACTCACAGCAAGAAATCATCCCGACGTTTCTTACCTTGAATCATGTACACTTTTTTCATTACTTGCAAACTTTTCGTTGAGAAGAAATAAAGAGACAGACAAGTTATACACGCGACGAGTTCGTATACACTCCTCGAGCGTTGCTACTGTTATTACGAATGAATACGTAGACAAAAAGATGCTTTCTAATATTCCCCTAAGGCAGCTCCTCAGAACTTTTTTTTATATGTTCACTACGTACTACGTGGACGTAAGGTTGTGGTTTGATTCCTTTCTTTGGGTATAAACGTTCTGCGGCGGATTTCTTCGTTTTGCTGCATTATCTTATGGGAGACTGAAATGGTTAGCTGTGTCTTCTCCTATCTTCCCCTCCTTATTTTTTTTTCATTTCATAATTGATCGGTAATTCAAAGTCATGGGCTTTTCTTCCAGTCCGTTCAATACTCCAGTTTTCGATCGTTATAAAGATTATGAAATACAAAGAGCCATTATGAAATAGTATTGCATATTTGAAGTCAACGTTGTCATATTTAGTCATTAATATTGCATAATACCTAACGAATTCTGTAGGCACTTTTCAATACTATATGTGTATATCCATATAATACTTGTGGATCACCCGATCGTCGTTGTTTTCAGTCTTCGGCCTTTCTTTTCTATCATGGACCTAACTCATCAATTATGCCCTTGGGAAGAGTGAAGAGGACATGAATTGAATATGAGCGTTACTACCCACTTACTAGGGACCTACACGCTTTTTCAACGGATCAGATAATGAGCAGCATAAACGACATCCCTTTCTTTCTAAACTAATTGAGCATCTAATGCCCGCGGAATACGTAACAAGGTTCTTAACCAAAACAGTAGTCAAAAGCTGGTTACTCAAAATCTTCCTATATTCTTATGAATATAGTTTCGATCGATATTCCCAAGTAATGTGTGTGGTGTGTGCAGGGGGACGTGGTCGGAGAGGGCAGAAGGTAGCCGGCCTCGGTTTGTATCAATTCAGCGGATTGAATTACCGCGCAGCTAGGATCGACGCCACGGATGGGAAGAGCCCAACACTTGATATGTCAGGGCAGAGTAGGGCCGAGAAAGCCCTTCTCTCCGGTTTCTTGAAAATAGCCTCCTATATAGAACTCCTAATCTCTAAACCTCATTAGGGAGACTGATTATAACGAATGACTGTGGCAAAATATTCTCAGTGCCAAAGAACCCGCGAATTATCTTTGTTTTGTTTATTAGCAATGTTCGCCGAATTGTCTGTTGTAGAGGCTTGTTACAACCGAACGCCATGCAGCATGTGTTATTGAGGGAGCATAATTTTCCAGGGCAAGAGAAATTGGATATTAAGACAGCTCTTCCGTCGTAACCCTGAAAAAAAACACTATGGTTGAAACATTCCAATCACAATTTTATTTATTATTTATTTAAATACCTCATTGTTTTTATTTTTAGTACAATTAGTGAGTAGGCACATATGTATGCATATATAGATCATCTTCTACATATTACTGGATACTTGAAGTTAAACACCGGCAACATTTCAATGACTTACAATGAGGGGCAACTCAAATGTAGTTGCTAAAATAGGTTCTACCTATTTGTTGACGCTGAGAAGCACTGCATCTTTTTTTTTAAATTTCGAATGTATGTTTTAATATTCCAGAAAAAAAACAGGAACTCATGTTTGCTCAGAAACGAGGAAAATTTTAATTATGCGGGGCACGGTTTTTGAGGGTGAGGGCCCCGTAGGGACATTTCTTAGATATAAACCCAATTACACCTCCGGGAACATACTGCGTTTCTTGTCTTTTATAGCACTTTTTTGTCTAATTTAAGTCGTTTGCATGGTATACATTCTTGTAAATTCAGTAATTCTACTGTTAATTAGCCCTATTCGGCTAATATAGTATTGTGGCAGTTTCATGAAAAGCCCTTGCTAACCATAAGCCATCTTAACGCATTCAGGAAAAGTGTACTACTTGTGGAACCAAATATTAATCATTACTTTTTACCGTATAGAATCAAGATATATGTTTTGTTTTGCAAACGGCGGCAAAGTGTTCGCTTTGACGTCAGTTTACTGGGGGCAAATTCTCTGTCTCGTTGTGAATTTATTACCAAGGCCAGATGTCAAACGCAAGCCCAGCACAACGACACACATTACTGGCCCCAGTCGAGTTTTGCTTAGACTTACGAAGTTTGTTTCAAAAAAAAATCGTTTAATTAATCTATCGATGAGCCTGTAGAACAAGTTGTCTAGGACCACGTGATAAAGATTGCACTCGTAATTTATTGTACTCGTAAATTCTACAGCACAATCAAATAACTGACCCTAATGTACGATCATAGTTGTGTTGTAGTTCAAGATTAGTTGAAAAATATGTATTAGCTGGCTTAAGCGCAGTGCTTTCATAAAATTGAGAATTTAATATTTATCCTTACTCATAATTATTATAAGAAAAAAAACACATTTGTTTTCGTTTTAATCACGCATTTGTTTTACGTTTTTTTCACTACGGTTTGAGAAAAGTTTATTATTATTATTATTATTATTATGCCATGTCGCTGAATGTCATCTTTTTAAAGCGTTCCTTTGTTGAATTTTTAAAGCGGCTTTTGGATCTACGGTCATTTTTCTCTGCAAAAATGGATTTTTTTTTTAAATAATGTGGTGAGCTATGCAGAAAAGTTTTAACAGTACCACGTTGCACACGAACTCGCTTCAAATTGATTTGTCTATGTTTGACGACAAAATGTATTTATTTCCGCTCATTTCTACCGTCATGTAGTCATGGTAATATCCCATTTATTACATCTCTGTGCTCGTGAATTATGTTTTTATGGTTTTTTTCCTTACGCTGCTCGCCCGAGTAGCTGGTCCGCCAGTCTATCAGCAATAGTTAGCACCGTTGCCTTTTGCTTACACGGTTTAAGAATCCCCCTTCTTCCAATTCTTTCTTTGATTATTACTTTGCTATTTATGAACCGTATGGGCTCTTAATAATTTGGTTTTTATGAGTAGTTAGTCGGCAATACTAAACGTAGCTAAAGTGTTCATGACCAACTCCTCAAACATGCTTGTTTTTAACGCGCGAATTCTACTACATAATAAGTCAGTAAATAACGATTTTATGACCTGTCGCGTTTTATCGAAGGTGATACTCATTTTTTTTATGCTAAACCTAAGAAAAACACTTTAATTTAACTATTATTCTGAAAAAGCAATTTTATTGTTTACATGGTTAGTGATAATTTTGTCCAACAGCAAGTACAAGTTCTTAAATTAGTGTGGGTCAACATAATAATGTAAACGGGGTTCCTCATATTAATATACGCGATAACCAAATTCAGCTTCGTTATCACCTCGTGTAACAAATCGTGAAGGCGGACTCTCAAGTGGCTTGTATGCTTAATTTCTCATCAAAATTCCCGGGGGCACCTTTCGACTGACACGACCTCTATTCAGTGCCCCCCGATTCACAGCCCTCTCTATTATTTATTCATTCACTTGCTCTCAACCGTAGTAGTTGCCGCCTTTGAAAACAGCTCGCCAAACTAAACAAAGCACATAACATACATTTTGCGCTACTTCCAACATCTCTATACTTCTAACAGTAAGGTAGACGAAGTTGAGCAGACGATTCGTTCGCTATTAAGCCGTCTCATTGTTTATCGTCGAAAAATGAATGTGCGAAGCAAAGGGCAAGAAAAACTGAAAGCGCCCAGTAAATAAGTGGGGCGCCCTTCCTTTATAACCGATCTAAATTTACATGTTTTTTGCCAGTTAAACTTTATGTCGTATTTCATGAAATTGTTCATTGTTTCTTTGTCGATAGTGAACTTTCCCGAGATTTTTTTTTAATTGGGTCATTTTTACAAGTTTAAAGCGAAATGCTAGCCCCTTTGGAAAATTTGCATATGATAAGCAAATCCTATGTATCCTATGCTAATTTTGTACGATCGTCCACGGCAATCGTACAAGATTAGCATAGGATACATAGGATTTGCTTAACATATGCAAATTTTCCAAAGGGGCTAGCATTTCGCTTTAAAACTCTAAAATGCATTCGAAGAAAATGATATGTCGGGTTTAAGGAATATACCTATATTCCTAGAACGAATTAATCGACATATTCGTTTAGAAACCTTCTAAAAACGGCCATTAGAGTTTGTAGCTACATCTACGTCATGGAAAAGTCTTGAAGAAGCCTAAATATTACATTTATTTTCATTTTATTTCGTTTCGCATCTTTACTTTCAACTGTTCTCTAAATCGACGTGCATTGGTTGCACGTGCATGTTTATCTGCGTTCTAAAATAATTATATCTGATTCAAGCATGTATTTATGCAACCTCAGCCAACAGTCCATTCAACAAACTTGTATTTAATCATTTTGACGGCATTCTTGAATACGCCTGTGGCTTATCCACAATAACTACCATGTGTCGTATATGAATTTTCGTGCATAGGGGATTCATATTACTGCGGTTGTAGGTATATTACGGATGCTAGAATTTGAGGTAGAAACGGAATCTTAGGCATGCTGTTGTACACATTTATGTTGTAATACTTCGCTTTGTGTGTTATAATATTGTTTTCCTTCCTGAGGTAATGCACGCAAATTCAGAATCTTAACTATGGCGAACACTAAACCTTACTGATGAATTTATTTGCAGCAAGTTGTTACTCTTTTCTTATCAAGGAACCTCAATCTTACAGTTACATTTTGAATGTGTTATGTTCAATTATATATGGCGTAATTTGCCAACCTTCTCATCATCGTTTATATGATGCACACATATATTACATATACTGTGTCAATAAATTATTATTATTGTAACAGTTTTGGCAATTGCTTCGTAATTGTAAATATTTTACGCTAAAACAGCCTGCTCCTTTATTGTCGAGTATTTTAGCATTTCTATTGAATGTTCTTTAGTGTTGAGTTTTTGCCATTTTTGTAAAATTTATAAAGACATCAGCCAAAACTTTATTCTCCACAAAGTTGTCGTTTTGAAATATGTTACAATAAATTGGTAACTTTTTTAGGTCTTTCTTTTCTGTGTGTGGTCTAACGTAAATACTGAAAATCATTTGTTCACCTTGCATCCGTAGTCACTTTTGCATGAGTCGCATATTAGCCAAATTCCGCAGTCTTCCGCACCCTCGACGCTCACTTATTGCACGTAGAACTACGTAGACAAATATTCAGATTATTCAGAATAGTGTTGAACACGAGAATTGTTCCTATTTTCCTGCCTTTTTGTCTGTTTGTTTTCCAACTTTTCAAGCAGTCTACGAATTCTGCTTTTTGCCGTTCTGAACTTTTACCTGTATTTTTAGAATAAGCACTTTATAAACCATATATCTTCTCAAAACATTTCATATTTCCTAATTTAACGCGGTTTGTCTTAAACATTTCGAGCTGTTACATTTGCCGTTCACACTCTGAAAGAAGAAAAGTGAGTATCCGTACATTTTTTCTTTTATGAAACTCTTTTCGAATTTGATTTTTTTTCGTTATATGTTTTCGGTTGTGATTTTTCCTGTTTTTTCACTTTCTTAATTTTTCCTAATTTCCTGTTTTCCAGGTGTAGAAGTATTCGACTGCGTGGACCGTCTACAGCAGTGGCCTTGCTCAACCGGCCGAACAAGGTAAATTTTATGTCCGTCTTTATCATAATCTTATTCAGTCATGTTACGAGAAATAAAACGCCTATTTGAAAATTTATCATAATCTTATTCAATCATCTTACGAGAAATAAAATGCCTGATTAAAAAAAAATGAACGTATTTGGAGGTTCCCGTAAAAGTAACTACAGCTGCAAGATTACTATAAGTGGCACATCCAAAAGATAACTTATTTACCGACCTACCTTATTCTTTTAACAAGGGTGCTGTTGTTTCCATACATGGAATACTTCCGTTGGGAAGGATTCATTGCAATACATGCCCATGCGCACACTAAAATGTATTTTTCATTAGTCTGTAGGGACAGACCCGCGTAGAAAAGTCTTCCTCAATTTTTCTGTAAGAAAACCAGGATTAGGTCATTTGCACTGCTTTTTTTCCATCATTCGCACTCAAACCCTCTCTGCATAATATGCAAGTTTGGTAAGTTATTGGCAAAAGAACATTCCAAGAAAGTGAACGAAGGTTGAGCGCAAAGTGAATTTCATAGTGTAAAATACAACGTTTTTTACCCTACACTGTTTTTCTCATTGTTTGGACCGTTTTCCACGCTCTGCATCTCCAGGAACACGTTTTTGTCCATTTTTGGGTTCTGAATACAGCTCTGTGGAGTTCATGTCGTGCGAATAATTCATCCAGTTAAGCTCCAATACTGTACATGTACAATAGCTGACAATTGTACATACATATGCATTTAGACGAACACGCAAATATTTTGAGTATTTACTACAACGACTGTCAGTGAGGCGATAGATTGACTAGGCGAAGATGCCAACAAATCTGAAAATCAGGATCCCTTACTTAAGAGTCTAGGTGAATCTCAGTGTAGGGTTGTTCGACGTCCTATAATTTGCCATAGGTTTGGTCGAGGTCCTATAATTTGGTATATATTTTTTTCGTTTGTTTCCTCAGCAACAGATTGAAAAGCGACCTGTGACTAATCGCGGTTTTAGCGTTTTCTGCAAACCAGAATGCTGTAATTGCTAAACCAGTATGTATACATATAATGGTACATCACATTTTCGTTTGGTGCATCAAATTTTCGAGAGCGACTGTGTGCATTAATACAATAAGTAAGAAAGGTGAAAGAAAGCAATCTTTTATCAGGAAAAAGACAGTAATTGATGCATTGGCAATCCAGAATCTCTTTATGTAATCTTTGAAATTCATAATCATTATGGAAAAAATCATCGAAAGAATAGTTTTTTCGAGTGGAAATAAATCAAATTTGATTCTTTATTTATAAAATAAATAACATTTATTTATAAGAAAATAACAGTTATTTATAAAAAAAAATGTCATTTCAGGCAAGTACGGTTACGTTTTAGCATTACGCCTGATACGTAACAAGGGATCTGGTTTTCATGTTCCTGTCCGGCAATAGTCACTATTCACATATTCACGGCTTATACTAATTAACATTTATAATATAGTTTATTGATTTGACTTAATTGCATAGAGTCGTAGAACCCTTGGGTTTCGTTAAGGTCCAACTAGTTGTTTTCATTCCCTTTTCTCAGCATACGTGTTTTTCCTCAGCCTGACCCAAGAAGGAGTCACTTTTTTTAAACAACTCAAACGCAGAATCTAAAATCATTTCTGTATCAAAAAGTAGCTCTAAGTGTTCTAGGTGTAAAGAAATGTGGTTTTCACGGTAATATTTCTGAAATTCCGGACATACTGTGAAAATAAATTGAGGAAAACGTTTTTCACGTGGGTCTGTCCCTTTAAGAGTTATTTCTTTAATTAAAGTGCGATTTCGTGGTATTCCCTTTCTGAACACTTTGTTTGTGGCGATCAGTGTTACGGTCGTATAATGGGTCACCACAAAGTAACTGAGTGTATGCCTCATTTCCTGCACGATTTTTTTCGAACTCTCGGCTGCACATATTACTAAAATAATAAAAACGTAAACTATAGAAGAAAGACTTGTATTGGCACTCATAGTCACTCTAAGGGATGTTGCCTTCGTGATGTGCGATTTTTAGATCGACTCTTTTTTTTTATCTAATTTTCATCGATCAAGAAGCAAAACCATGCTTGACGTTATTGATTAGCAATTCAATTTTCCATCCCTCTTTCTCTAGAAAATTCGGACAGCCATTTATTTATGCCCTATTACAGCAAATTACCGATTGGCCTACAGGCCTTGCAAAATTAGTGGTTTTTTCACTTCTTCGTTCTTATGGGAAAAATAAATAGCATTGAAATTGAAGACCTGAATTGAAGAACTCCGAAAGGATTCGCTCTTAACTCCTATTGTTACGCGATCCATGTTTCATGAAGATCGACACAATGAAGAAAACAAAAACAGGAAAGATTTGAGGGAACCGATCCTGTTAACCGTGAGCCTCACAAAAACAGTACGGAAAAACATACGATGACACGCTGTCTGATTTACTCACAAACAATTTGATACCTCTAACTGTAGATGCGTTATGAAGCCGATTTATTTCAAGGACCAGAAACTAGTTGAAAATAACAGAAGAAACGGATTTTACTACTTCTTTGTGCGTGGAGTTTCTACAACGGGAAATGTCAATCACAGAAGAGCGAAAGACTTGTTGTGACACTTTTATGGCATATATGCACAAATAGTATCGCAAAATTACTGAAGAAAAGAATGTGATAACGGCAAAATTTACTCACAAGAATGTTGTGTTGTAAATGAAAACAATTCTGAAAAGTCTATCCTGTACCGCATGATACGCCAATTTTAGATCGTAAGTGTGGTGAAATAAAATAAGCGCCTAGACACCATTTTAACGACATCGCGTGGACAACCTCGCGTTTGTCAGGATGTATATATATTGGGTAAAGATGAAGCATCACGCACACCTCATAAGGACAAAGCTCGTCATGGTTGGGTATGTATTATACATAGGATGCTCTTTCAAAAAGTTGCGTGGGTCGGTCGAACTTCACGAAATACATTATGCGTTCTGCTTTCATTCCAGTGTGGCTGATATTTTCTATACTTATTATTAGAAAGAACAGCGAAGAACGACGCGTATAACCTTGTTCTATTGTGACTATTTTAGCGTGAACGCTTAGCGGAGTCTTTGTCGTTGTCTTTAGTTTTATGATTTACTTACTCCATTTCATTGCTGTGAAATCCATTGCCTGTTTCGTCGTCACAGGCATCATTCCCCTTTTTTGGGGGCGTGGCCGAGCTTCGTATATCCCAAATTCGGGCGTCCCCTTCTCTGAAATGACTGAGTATGCAGCAACGACCGGTCGTTCTCCCGGTATCCACCGAGAGGCTACAGGCTCCCCGATACAGACGCATATCCGCAATATGTGCTCAAGCAATCACATCAACGATCACACTTCCTTCAGGTTGCTATCATAATTTTGATACTTTCATAAGTAGTACCTTCTCATTTTTGTGACTTCTGCAATAACAGAGAAATTCCAGCTTGGATGCATTTTCTTTACAACACGAGCATCGTTCACAATACTATTCTTACATCGTTCACAATACTATTCTCTCTTGTTCTCTTGTTGAGATTTAAAAAAAATCACATACAAACTTGTAAGCTCACTCAAGGGAGAATGAGCTTTAGAAATGCTATATTTCTTAGTGAATTTCCTATGATGTAGATTAATTATAGGATTAAATATAGCTTTTTGTTTCGTTTTTGCCTTTCATCTCTTTGTAAAAAAGGAGTAAGCAGTACTTTGAGGCATGTTTCACTCTAGATTGTCCATTCTGATTCATTAGAAAGAAGAAGAAAGGCGCGTTAGGTCAAAAACTGATGTAAAATGCTTGTTCTGGAGCCGTGTGACGTCTTACATGTATATTTTGTGTCCTCTGGCTCTAGCTCCTCTTCTTATTTTTGTTTTTGATTCTCCTTTGGGGACGGGACAATTCAATTTTCAGAAGATTCATGCGCCAACTGATCTTCTTCAGAGCTGCATCAGTATTGTTTACTCAAGCGAACCCTCCCAAAATATGCAAAACGTACAGGCGGTTTTTTTAGGGTGTTTAAGGGTCGCAGTCGCTTAATTTCGTCTTTTTACTCCAATTATTGATAAATTTTAAAAGATACCTAAAGAATACCTTACCAATGCCAAGTTGCTGAAAATTTAACCCAGGGTAAGAAATCACTTCGGTTGTTATTTGGTGGCTTACAGTAAGACAACGAATAGTGGAGCGCCTAAAATGCTTATTTGAGCCGGCCCCTTCCCTCAAACACGAGGGTTTTACTATGTATTGTCATCATTGACAAGTGTTCAAATTCATATTGCGATTTAGAATGTTCATTACGGTAAGCCACCAAATCCGAACGTGATTTCTTCCCTGTGTTAAATTTTCAGTAGATTAGCATTGGTATGGTATTTTTCTAGGTATCTTTTAATATTTATCAATCATTGAAGTAAAATTACGAATTTGAAGTTTGAATGCGACCCATTAAGCTTATTTTCCTGGACATTCGCTCATTGAGCAGTGTATATGTAACGTTGACCCCTTTGGCGAGAGACCAATTTAACGTTACTTTAGATATCCACCCTCTTCAATAATTAATACATAGATGGCCCAGTGTACACATGCATAAATCCTTCTACAAACATACGTATAGAAAGGGTGTGAAAGTGTTTCATGATTGCTTCGATTTTATGAAGTTGGACTGATGGTGGTGCTGGAAATATTTATAGTAACAGGTTCATAGTAAGGAGCACACGTCTGTATTATTGTCAACATGAGTTACCCATACTTCATTTCAAAGACACATGCGCTTTTACAATAACGCACTTCCGGATACTCACCATTTGGAGAATAAGTGGAGCATGGCCTTAATTTGCATTTGGCCGTGAAACCACAATTATGTACTTCCAACAACGGATATTTAATTTCCCTGAAAATTCTATCGAAATTGTACGATTATAGTGTTTTGAAATTGACAGAAATTCAGTTAATACTCTCAAGCTTTTGATTTTTAGGTAATGATGTGCATCAGTATGTTTCCAATTAAGATTTATAAAATTGAACTTCGTGAATTGTTCACTACTAGATTCAATGTTTTTTTTTAATTATTAATAGCAACACATATAAACGAGTAACGTAAATGTCATAAACTTACATTCGTATTACGATACACTTTCTCGTTTCGAGATCTTTCCCTCTTCCATAGACCTTTCTAATTGCTGAGGAAATTATTAACTAGTTGCGTCGCTAATTATGTTAGGACGGCACAAAGCGAAGCGGGAACAATAGGATACGCAAAGGCAGAGGCCCTTGGGATATATACACTGAAGTGCAACAAAATATTTTTTCACATAGGCATCGGTTATGTGAGGTACAATTATTAACATATTTAATAATAATATGACTTATTGGAAGGAAGACAATAATAAATAAAGTCACGCAAGTCTTGCTTGTACATGATATGTATATTGGATAGAAAAATCACTATCACTAATAAGTACTGTCACTAGGTACAGTAACATGTGTTCGTTCAGGGACTCCCCGTGCGATGAGTGGGAAGGAGAGGAACGAACCGCAGTGGGTGACGCCATCCTCGAATCAGGTAGACCGGCAAGTGCGTACACGGTGACACTCTTTCGTTCCACCTCACATCACACCCATCTTTCGCTTTACCCGTCGATTGCTCGAGAATGAAAACATCAGTTGGCTTTATCCTGTTTCACAGGAACATTGTTATTCCTCAAAAAGCATTAGCCTTCCTATTTTGGCCGAGCAACCGGCGAGTCAATGGGTCCAGTCAGCTGAATAACAACAAAGACAGTTCGCTTTGCGCTTGACGAGAATGCCACATGAGATTGCATATGCAAAACCCTTTTTCGGCTGATTGGACCTCTCGTTGTTATGCACTAAACAACACGTGTAGGGAGCAGACATAGCGAGTAATGCAAGGAAATCTTTGGAAGGATAGACCTCGACTTTAGGAATTATTGTCATTTAAATTAACAACAGAAATCGAAAAAGACAATTTGTCCCGTTATGTATGGATCCGCTTTCTGTTTTGACGGGGAGTATCTGTGAATGATGATGATCAACTAGCAGAGGGAAGCTAATATTAATAGTCGGGGGAAGGAAGGAGAGAGGTCGAGTAGAAGAGAGCGGAAATGTGAGTAGCTTTAGTAAGGAAGAGGAAGAGAGAAGGACAGCCAAATCTAAAGAGAGAGGATCCCCTCTGGAGAGTGCCTCTCTTTCTTGGCTCAGCCCAACCACTTGAGCAATGCGCTCAACCAGCACAGTGAGACCTCCACCTCCAGAAATCGAATCGCATCACAAACCGCAGCATCAGTACCAAGGCAGGGTACGAAATCAATCATTAACCAAAACATTAGTCTCACACCCTAGTATTCCACACACACACACACACGCATTGTGTCCGCTCCTTTACACCTAATTCGAGTTTGATTTCTCACATTTATTATTGTTTGCCGATTTAGTTTCAATGTTGTGTTGATGCAACGCAATGTGCACTGCTTCTATTTTTTACTTTAAAATAAATATGCGTCGCCGTTCCATTTTTTGCGCTTACTCTTTTTTAAGATAGCTTGCTTTTAAAATAGAAATTATAGATACAAAAGCTTTTCTTAACAAATAATTGCTTTATTTTGTTGTGACATGAGGTATTCTATAAATCAAGAACGCAAAAATGATCAATCAATAGCAAAACGTCAGCTGCCCGCAAGTATATTCTTGTCCCACATTCTCGGTTAGTAATGGGACACGGCATAATAGTTTAGTTTGATAAGTAAAGTAGATTTGGATATATTTTGATCTCGTAGTCTTTCTAGGTTTGCCTGGATAACCGCATGATAGCATTTTTTACGTCAATCGCATTTCACATCACGCATCACATTGATTGGCTTTTTGAACGAACGTTCAATTTCAGCTGTATTTGCCTGACTTGTGCACGGAAGCTTAATCAAAAACAAATTTTGGATATTAGTCGCAGGCTCAATGTATTTCATCCAAAAAAGAGCGCCGTAGTTTAGAGTTGGCCTGTGACTTGCATCCATTAGTCCGCACACGGCTCTCATCTCTTCCAAAGAATCCTGTTTAAGCATGTATACACTAACCATTTAGGATGTGCCGCCGGACTACGAGACCATCGGCACTATCTTCGGATACGCGCTGGTCGTGCTATCATGGATTTTGATCATACTCACATTTCCTTTCTCCATGTGCGTTTGTCTTAAGGTGAGTCCTATTTTACTATTCATCCCATTTCAGGTCTGAATTTGAAATTTCAGCGCTTATTTTATGTCGTTCCGTGCACGAATGTTGACCATTCATTCGTCGCCTTCAATCTTTGTCCGTCGTCCAAATTAGGGGCATTTTCATCTGTTCTTACGACGTCCATCCATTAGACTTCATATCTCTCACCATCACCTCTCCACCTCCCTTTCTGCCTACTCTTTCTATCGTTTTCTTTCATCTCTCTCAGACTGAAAGGTAATGACGGCCATCCATAACTTCTTATGGACTCTCACGTCCATTACCCAACTGGGGCGTTAATATTCGTATAGACCCATACGCTCATTTTTGCATATTTCCATTTCCTCTTTTTCTCTCTTCCTTTGTCCTCCTATTCTCTCTAACGTGCCTGCCTATATCATTGTGTAAGAAGCGGTTGTGTTTCTCTCTGCTTCTCACTCCGTCTCTCTCTCTCCGTCTCTCTCTCTCTCTCTCTTTCTCTCTCTGACCTCTCCGTCTCCGACAACGTCAGGGTCCCTTTCTCACTGTAAACCGCAATTTTGAGTGATGTCTAGCCTTGCTTGCTGTCATTCTTCATTTTTCGTTCTTTTCCTCCATATTCTATGCACTACCAAATCATCTTTTCTCCGTTTTCCACACCATAACAGAGAGGAATTTAATCAAAGACAACGCCCGCAACTGAAAAAAGGGAAAGACAATGCGAAAGAGATGGAAGAGAAGGGAAAGAAATAAAGAAACGGAAATGAAGTAACTGCACGCTGAACGAATTGGGAAAGCCAGCTCTTACCAAGACTACATATATAGTAACTATAGTCGTTTCGCTTTTCCGAAAACAGACATAGTGTCAGCACTCATCCGAAAAAGATGTTCTTTTACTGCGGAACGGTCAAACACTCACTGAGTTTCCTTCATTTTATTCTGAATGTAGGAGAGGGAAACTAAAGTACTATGTTCTTCATTCGCAATTTAGCGGGCAAATTACATTCGATTTGGGGCCCATTAATGTTACATAACATGGGCCCATTAATGTAACATAAAATTGCTTGCAAAACCGTTTCAATTGCGGAAGCCCGCAGCGCCATACGCCGGTACGCTCGCGGAAGTGCTGAGCAAGTTTCATATTCATTCATTCATGCAAACAGTATTTTCCGAAAACGGTGAAGCGCAACTATTGCCGACCGACTTCTTTCGAGGCTAATTGAACCATAATTTCCAAGCACTTTTAAAGTCCTATTCCGTTTTTGTGCCCGCTTTGTGTGTAACCCTTGAGCGGGTCCTTTTTCCCCGTAGGCAAAGGGGACACCAGTGGCCATTTCGCCCAAGATAATTTAGAGCATTTTTTTCTGATGAGCTCTCTGTTTCGCCCGAAAACGAGTTGTTTGAACTGAATTGCTTAGAAACAATTTGCTAGCATTTTTCCGGATAATGCATAGTAGGGAATGTTTTTTTGGTCTCAATGTCCGAATTGGCCGTTTAGCGACAGTCGAACTCTCATAATTGTTGCGTGCGATACACTGCTGTTTTTTTTTGTCAAAATTTCAGTTTGTTCTTTAGGGCAAAATGCGCCTCATCTCGCCTAAAGTGATCAATAGCTTAAAAATATTTTTCCCAACTTCTCACTTCAGAGGAATGCATTCTGTTCGCCCACAGATAATGAGAATGCCCTCATTTTAACGGTCCATTTCGGTTTAAAAGCTTAATCTTTCACTCCCAGCAAGATATATTCTTTGCGAAATTCTCATTATAGGGGAGAGCACTATTGGTGCAAGGAAGGGTGTGTCTAGGGGATGTGACGGGAGAATCCATGATATTGTTGTAATCATAATAAGTTATGAGGGATAAGTTTCTCTATGGGATCCTCCACATGACTACATATGAATTTGGGTCTGATTGTGCAATATATGCCACCAGAAAGGGTAGAGAAGAGAAACATTATTTGAGATCCTTGATGCAAGAGACATAGTCAAGCAGGCAGACATGTCTACCCAAATCAGATTATGTGCTGTAGTGCACAACATACACTAGGCGACTCTTTTTGGGAGTTTGCGGGAGAAATCTTCCCGTTTTTTTCTGGGAATAAAGCGAGTGGGCAGAGCAAAGCAAGGATTAAACTCACTTATTCCAGGTTATCAAAGAATACGAAAGAGTTGTCATCTTCCGAATCGGTCGATTGGTGTTTGGAGGAGCCCGCGGTCCTGGCATGATCTTCATCATTCCATGTATAGACACGTACCGAAAAATCGACCTTCGGTCAGTTGAACGACATAAATCCACAGTTGCGAAATCAAACGTGGTTACTCATACGTAAACACCTTCAGTTAATGTGTGCTGTAAGTTCTAACAATACAAACATGTTACTTCCGTTAGTCGTTTAACTTGCTTTCGTTATCGCTCTCTCTCAATTTAAATAGGGACTTTTCAGTGTTGTTTCATACGCTGTTCCGCCGCAGGAGATTCTATCCAAGGACTCAGTGACAGTATCTGTCGACGCCGTCGTCTACTTCAGAACCTCTGACCCAATTGCGTCAGTCAACAACGTCGATGACGCTATTTACTCCACCAAACTTCTAGCTCAGACGACACTACGTAATGCGCTCGGTATGCACTTTTCAACCTACTTTTTCATGTCTGGGTAACTTTCATATGTTTTGTCTCAACATTTGCCCTCGTTGACACTCAACGTTTGTTTTCAGGTATGAAAACGCTTACGGAAATGCTTACCGAAAGAGAAGCTATTGCCCAACTTTGTGAGACCATTTTGGACGAAGGAACTGAACACTGGGGAGTTAAGGTATGAAGAGGACATTGTTATCTAACAGATATAATAATTCATATTTTTCTCTTCTTTTTTGGGAATGCAGCCTTTCTGTTTATTTGTTGAATTCACTCTCGTTGGGATGGTTTCTACCCTCCTTTTTGCTCACCATAAATCCTCCACGAGAAAAATGGGTCTGGGTTTCACCAGATTCCGTAAGATGCATTTTTTTGGAAATCCAATTTTGGTCGTTATTTTTGCCTCTTTTCAAGATAGATATTTGTCTATAAAAAGGCGGTTCATTACCAAAGCACAAATTTATAAAGAGATAACAATTATTATATACGACCACTATTATGATAATAGCCAGTTTGATCTGTATGCCTTCGATCTATAGCATGTCATATTTTGGGTTGTCTATAATGTTCGAAGCATCATTTAAGAGCGAAGATGTGTTAAGCGATTTTGGACATCTCAAATTTCAGGATTGGGAGAGAGGGAGAGGGAAGGGAGAGAAGGATAGAGAGGGAAAGAGAAGGATAAAAATAAAGAGACAGAGAGGGAGAGAACGAGAGAGCTTGGATCCTCATTTTGGAGAACGGGGATCCTTAGGGCTGGAAACCACATTTCGGGCGTCCATGAAACGATTAAAGGAGGGAGAACTGACGGAATTTAACAGAAACACAGCGATCCCACTGCGCATGACATATAAATGGTGTATGTCTTTGTGCTTAGCGAACAGTCGCAAGTTCCCTTTGTCGTCCGAAGTGGAGTTAGTTGATGGAGTCAATGCGAATGGATGAAGTTAAACTGCTTTTTTCAACCTTATGTTAAAAGAGGCCTATTAAATGTATCGATCGGATAGCACGTCACATCCATATCCATATCCCATAACGTTTTAGGTAGAACGTGTCGAAGTGAAGGATATCCGTCTACCGCAGCAGCTCACCCGTGCCATGGCAGCAGAAGCAGAAGCTGCGAGAGAAGCACGCGCCAAAGTTGTTGCTGCTGAAGGAGAACAGAAGGTTAGTGCATCGTTCATTTCCAGTTGGTCATTCATGTCTTCAAAGTAAATGACCCTTATAAACAAACAATGCAGATGTTAAAACAAAGCGTTTGACAACAAATTTTACCTGCTTGGTCAGTTGGTCATTCATATCTTCAAAGTAAATGGCCCTTATAAACAAACATTGCAGATGTTAAAACAAAGCGTTTGACAACAAATTTTACCTGCTTCAGCGTCATAAATAACTTTCCACAGCCCCAACACTGATTCACATTTGAATTTGTCATTTAGGCATCACGTGCTCTAAAAGAGGCCGCAGATGTAATCCAGGCCAATCCGGTAGCCCTCCAACTGAGACATCTTCAGGCATTAAATTCCATCGCGTAAGTTCTTTTACGTGTACGCTTAGTTCATTTTTTTATTTGGTTATCTTGTGTTCCTTTTATCTAAAGCGGTCGGTTCAAATGTTTCCGTTTATACAGTGCTCATACGTTATCTTTTATTGAAAATAGTAAGTATACAAACTATTGAACAGAGATCTTTCAGTGTGGAGCAGTTTTAAAGTACTTCACAACTATTTTCTTGTGTAATCCACAAATTATTCCTTGGTATTTAGTGCTGAACACAACTCAACGATTGTGTTCCCGGTGCCCGTGGAAATGTTTGGAGCATTTATGAAGAAGGACAACTAACCGTTGGCCATTTGTTGATGTTCTTAGTCCCTCATTCAAATCTTTCATGAAACCTGTTTATTATAACATAGTTTATGTATTATATGTAAACAGGGGTGAGGTGGTATTTAATGATATGGACATCTTATTTTTTTCTAACTATAAACTATTTAGTAAACTACTTGTGGGCGTCGGAAAAAACGAAGCCTTGAAAATGATTTTCAATTAATAATTTGCTCCACACTTTAATGAACAAATTCATACTTGCCAACACAGCGTTTGTTTAATCCAAGAGTCTGTTCAAAAACTGCCTAAATAATATGATTTTTCGGAACAAACTTGCGAGTTTAGATCAAATGTTTTAATTTACAAACGTTTTTTTCATGTATTTATTGCATTGTATTTAGATGATGTCATCTTAATTCTCTCCTATTTGGTGCAATAATGTACGCTTGCGTAAGGTCATTACTAGTTAAAAGGTTGACTAATCTCGGTTTTCAATTTTTAAATGAGAATTTTTATAATATTGTTTTTTTTTTGTGTGAATGACTTAACTTCGAGCTTTACGCGAATTTCGCCAAAACTGAACCTAGTCAAAGTGAATTATTGTAACATTGCATTTGTTTGCCATATTAAACTTATTGTGTAGTTAATTTGCCGAAGTATTGTGCACCAAAACAAGTATGTACGGTAATTGAATCCCCGTCCTTCTTGCAATTGGTATCGAGTGACAAAACATTTTCTTCAATTTTTAGTGGTTCGTGAAATAAAGTTTTCCTCAAGGGTTTGTAAAGCACAGCAAAGTCTCTTATTTATCGGGTCTTCAATTTCAAGAAAGAAACAGAAAACACAGGTTGACTGTTTGCCCTTATGTATATTGAAGAACTGTTCATTTGACGAAAAGCTGCAAACAGAAGAACAGAACGTGCAGCGGCGCATAGTTTTACCATATGGTGTATTTCACTTTTTGTTACATTGACAAATTAAACATTGTTTGGTAAACACTGGCATGAGCAATACAATAAGCTGCATACAAGCGGCTGGATAAATAAGTTGGGCTCTCGCCGAAATTAATTTAGTATATAAATGCGGTGATGAGTGCATAAGCCACACGCAACGATATTTTGGCAACAAAAGGGCTGTCTGTCTTCTGAATTGCCACAATGAACGTATTTTGGCATATCTGCATTATCGCGTCCGTCTTCACTGCAACCACCACTGGTGAGCATCTTTCCCATATACAAATACTATTTCGAGAGTATGTGTGTATGATACGTGCGTATGTATGTATGTGTTCGAGTGTGTATCGTGTGTATGCCAGTACATGTGTTTAAACCTTCGCATGTCCACGTGTAGTAGTTTCAGCCTTGGAATGCTACCACCAGTTCCTGAAATCGGTTGGGCCTTGCCTGAACGGAAAATGTGCTGCCACTGACAACGCTTGTGTCTTCAGTGTTGACGCAGGACAGCATGTTTGCTGTGGCCCAAAGGAAGGAACAGTTCAGCCGAGTATGAAATTAGTCTATTATTCACTTTGATGTATATAATTGTATAATTTTCATAATAGATATCATCCTTGAAACCGTCGCGTTGGCTTATTCACAGGATGATGAGTCTCGTATGAATAAGACTTCATTAAAAATCGTTAATGATTCTATGAACAAGAAGATTAGAGTGACAGTATTCGCGACAGATAGATTCAGTCGTATATTATTTAAAAAAAAACCCAGAACGTTCTACGAATATGTACAGATCCGATGGAATAAAAGACTCGTGTCCCTTATTCTCAAAAGGAAATAAAGTGTGACCTACTTGTACCCTTGGATTTCCTCCCTGACTGGATGTATTTCATCGTAAGGTCATGGTTTGCAAGGAGTTGCATAAATAAAACAATTAACATATTCTGTTTAGCCTGTCCCGGTGGATCTCCTTCAGGAGAGATGCCGGTTCTGTGTGACCCAAAACTAGACGACCAGTGTGTGGCAGGTACAACTTGCACACAAAGTACGACCGATTTCACCCGGCCAAAGGAACAACCAAATTTCTTGTGCTGTTAATCATCATGTGCATAAAGCTTCCTCTTTTCTTCAATTCGCAACCCTGCCGGTTTATTTATGCATGTACATTTTCCAAGTAACCATATTGCCATAATGTGGTGGTTCGTTTCTTTGAACTAGATAGCCTTCTAACACAAGTGGTTGTTATTTTCAAGCAGTTATGTTTATTATGATTTCCCTGGACCTAAACAATTGAATACGGCGCATTTTACTAATGTGAAACAACACAATGTTGATACAATAGACGCCCATACAAGCATTTCGGTAGGATTTTCACATATTGTTTAAAATATACACGTGAACTTAAAACCAAATATACACGGGTGAGCACGGCTAAATCCGACCAAAATACATCCCCACTGTTAGAGAAATGGAAATTTCGCATTTTTACTGGAAGGTAAGTAGTTGTGAAATCTTGAAAAAAATGTTAGCAAACGCGTGCAGTTATCTTGGAAATAGCGGACTCGTAATAAAAAAAGTTCTGCTTTTCATGTGGATCTCTCCTCAAACAGTTGTACAATCATCGAAATGCTGTGCCTCGTCCCCGTTATTGTTTGTCTTTTGTGCACGTGTATTTGCCATAAAATGTATTATACCTGAATTTCTTCCATTAAATTTCCGTTTTTCATGAATACATACATATCATGAAACGTTCAAGCTTATTTGTTTGTCAGTTGGAAACAGATCATAACATCACATCACCGTCTTAGAAATTATCTAAGAAATCTAAGAAACACCCCCAAAAATTTGCATTTGTATTGCAGACGATTCCCTTTGTCTTCGAAAAAATCCTTCTTTGGCGTGTGAAATTTGCATGCCCGAATTTGAGTGTCTGGTCGAGTAACACAGAAAAGTCTAGACATTTTTGTGAGGCAATGCGTGTGATTCTTGCCTTTTCTTTCTAATGACTTAAATACCAATTTCAAGCTCTTCCATTCTTGAATGTCTTTTTGTTCATGAATGGAAAGGACTTCTGAGAGTACAGGAAACACACGCTAATCAGTGTTATTAGATTAAGCTCTAGTGCTATAAGTGAGTAATGCATGGATTAAAAAATATAATCAAGAATAGATTCATTAGCAAGAATATTAACTGCACATACAATATTCACCGCATTCCATCTATAGTAGACAATCGTAAATTGGTATGTCAACACGGTCTAGATTCAATGAATGTATAGCATCCTTAGAAATGCTCCCTATTTTATTATGAATATAATTTTTCAACGAAATATGAGGTACAGAAATTTGAGATAATTTGCATAACACTTGTCGGAGCACTGTTTTCTCGTTTTGCATTGTCGCGGACAGGTTCCGAACCCGCGGTCTCTTTGGGGCGAGAGCGGGCGTGATGTACGAGAGAAACTGACTCACAATCAGAGGTGGGCGTGGCCGCATCCCAAACCTGTCGTTCTCAGCCAGCGCGCAGCCTGCCGGCCACCACCATCATGGGCGCCTGTTGTTCAAGGAAATCCAAAAATCAGGTAAGATTATTTCGACTTGTAGTTTATAGTCTATTAAATATATGATATTTACATTCAAGGTTTTATTGTTCGTTACTCTTCAGTTTTTCTTTTTCTTTTTTTTCCTTGGATCAGGTCATTTGTAGCATATATGCAAGATCGATTCGACCATATCTTTTTTTGCCAGCTGTATTGAATATTTACCATTTTAACCCTCACCTCTGTGTCTATCAATATCCATCTCAAAACAGTTAAGATTCTGTTTACCATCTCTGTACACCGCATTTTGTTTTCTTACAAATACGGTGTAACACGATTTCAGTAAAAGGCGAACTCATTGATTTTCGCTCATCTTTGTTGTGTTTTAGTCAAATCGTCGTATTCTTGCAAAGATTGTTTCATCAATTATTTTTCTCTCAAGTACTTTCTCTTTGGAGAACCATTCAATTCCATAACAAAGTTTGTAAATAACATACAATCAAACCAGTTTCACTATTTTGTATACGTGCATAATGTCGGCCATTTATGGCCTTGATGGGTGCTCTTTATATCGTTTTTATCATTTTTTACCGCAAGGTCGTGTACACATTATTTTTTTGTAAATGAAAACGCGGGAGGTGATCTGTTGATGGTCGGCGAAGGCAACAAATAAACCAAAATTATGTATGGACTTCTGCATGTGAACATACAGTGCGCCATTTCAAGCATTGTCGATCTATCCTTCTCTCACCTCCCTTCTCTCTCCCGATTCAGCACTATATGCCCTTTTATCATCATATATTCCTCTCTTTCTGCCACATCTCTTTCTTTTTTTCTCGAAGCTTCCCTACCAGACTGTCCAACATGTCGTCCCGTAGCTTGACATTGTTCAATCGTGAGATATGAATATTGTTCATATTCTGGTCCGTCTATTGTCAAGTAGCCTTGAAGTCGGAAATAAGGCGCAAAGTCGTAAACGGACAGTTCAGTGTGCTCCTAATTAAGTTAACGGAATAATTTGCGATTACAAAACCAGCCAACAAATGATGCAATTTGCGTCATAGACTCTAAAAGTCAAGTTTCCCCAACAATAAATTATTTCTACATTTGATCTAGTAATATAAACATATGATTTATTTATTGGTAGTAATATTTGCCCGAAAATTTGATTTGCTTAATAAGTCACAATGTATGAGGGATAAATTCTGAACATAATGCTCGAAATGCCACAAAATGATATTTTGCTCTTCAGTACATAAATGTGACAATTGTAATCGCGTTCAGGTACGAAAAAGCGACTGAATTTTTCTGTGCATATTAATGCATTACAACGCACATGCGAACGATATTTTTAGTAAACGATCCTCTGAAATGTATTCCCAACATGAATTGCGGAATAAAGAACATAATGTTTAACATGGTTGTATTATTTCGATGAATACTTGTATGTACATGACATTTCTATAGATATTGTTTATTGGATAACTTTCCCCATTTTGAGTGTTGAATGAAGTGGCAAAATTGCTTAGTACGCAATATTGTTTGAACAAATGGCTCATACATATAGTGAAGCACTGTTTACTTCCACACATTTACTGGATTGTTTCCCCCGCATATGTTGCATTCGAATCAATGCATAACAATAAAAATAAAATTCAATTCTCGCTTCCTTGGTTGATCAATTATTGATTTTCAAGCAGCATACCGGTCGATCTAATCGTTCATACGGCAAAGCCCAAAAATCTCCTTTCGAGAAGAAAATCGTGGCATGGCTAAAAAGAGAACGAAATGAGTCAGTGCGAAGTTCATTTTTAGCGCTATCACAAATTTCCAGTTCGATGTATAATAAGTTGGTGGGTTGGTCGATGTCGCCTCGGTTTAGATTGTCTTGGACGTTTCTGGTAATATAATACTAGCGTATATAATATTAGCAAAAAGATCTAAGGCATTCACTAGACTAGGCAACCGTTCATGCACCGCATTTTACACTCTTGTGTGTTTTAATCCGGCATGCAAATAGGCAATGCGATAACACCATATTATGTGCGGCGAACAGAATAAGCTGGCCAAAAGACCATCAAACAACAGTTAGAATTAGTTATGAACAGATGCTAGAATGGACTGCATTCCTGAAACGTTTACAAACTGAATTTAAAAAAAAAACGACACCTTGAAAAAAAACCAATTCCAAACTAATGCAACATCTCAATGGTTGAATTAGACCAGACATTGTGCGGGTTTCCACAGCTCATTTTCAACGCTGAATTAAACGATAGGTGGAACCTACCTAAAATGACGCCATTTGTACGTTTGCCATAAGTTTGTTTCCGGTTTTTATTAAGAAACATAGACAAGAACTGTGCAATTCTTAGACAAGTGATGATTTATTAAAAATTATGAAAATTGATAAGTCCCGACATTATTTGATGCATCACCAGTGAACTCAAATGCTGCGTAATGGACCATTTTTTTCTTTGCAACGGTGCACTTGAATGCCAACAATGTGAACTTGATTCCATAAATATGTAGACGCGTACTTTTTTCAATAAACAAGTACCACCTTTTTATGATTTTGTTTTGCTCTTCTTAACTAAATAAAATGGATAAGAGATTACCTCTAGTGTTTTTCTTTGACATAAAGTGATTTAGTGACATTGAAGCTAATCGCCCATATTTTCTGCATAAGCCCCTTGTGTGAAAAAGTGCGGCATGTTATAAATATTTTCTCACTAGAGTTGCAGAATGAAACTTTAAACGTTTGATAATAAATATATACGGGGAATTTCGTGGGAAGCATTTACCATTTAGTTTTCAAAAGCGTAAGCTTAATATTATTAACTCAGTAACATATTTTGGATTCTAGCGAAGAACGGTATAGAACGGGAAGAGCCTGTGGTGCTAACATTTACCTGTCATGTCTGAGATATTGCTGTCATATTTAGTCTCGCTGTCGAACTCGAGGTATTGTGAAATTTGTCCCGCAAACTTCCTTTACAAATATGGTCCTCTTGTTATTTTAACAGGTGACTCATGCGAGTGCAAACGCCGCCTGTGTTTTATCACACATCACTTTTCCAAACTATGTTGCTTTATTTATAAATAAAAATATCTGGGGACCATAGTTGGAAGATTACTATTCTTTAAGCACGTCTAATTGTGAATGTTTATTCTTTCTGAAAAGTGTATCATTTAAGTACATTGTAATGTCAACAGTAACCTTCATCGAAAAATATCAAAAATAAAAAAACGACCAATTTCAGGACAGTATTGGCGAGATCCGTGACGATGACTTGAAGGGGATCTTCAGAGAATTTGACTTAAATGGCGACGGATATATTCAGAGGGTATGTGGACTTTTTAAAACATACCCCAGTGCGTGGAACACATTATTGCGTAAATAAGTTCAAGCCTAAAATGTAACAATTGTGGTATTCGACCTCATCTTGGAGTTCCTTGGGAGTTTTGACCTGTTTCATACGAATATTGCAAATAAATTTTTATTTGAGGATGAGTTAAAAGATGTGATGCAAAAGATGGGACAGTCTCCGACAGACGAGGAGTTGAACGCCATGTTCGATGCAGCCGACAAAGACGGAGACGGAAATATTGATTTTACTGGTACGATTGTATAGATTACACCTTGATCCAACTTTGTCGTACCCTAACCATGAAACGCAAGAATATGCTTCTAATCTTTATTATTGATCATTTATAATCCAAATCATAGAATTTCTCTCGATCGCTCACGCCAATCCGCTATCCTTATCCCTAAAGGCGGTATTTGAAGAACTGGACGTTGATGGAGACGGATATATTACCAGGTACCTTGTATTTGTATTTTGCATCTGTTTTCTTTACTTCACAACGTTTGTTCAAACCTTATTATTTTCTTGCATGAACATAATAAATCATACTTTTGCGCTGCAACACATTGGACTTGGTACTTTCAGGTAGATTAAACACGTTTTCAACAAAACTTGCGCTACAAGCAAATTAGAGGTCTTGATTTTCTGTTGTTATTGTTTGGAAGGAACAGACAAAAACAACCCATGCGTTATATTTACTTCTTAGATCCGAGTTGAGGACAGCCTTCCAAAGAATGGGTCATTCTCTTACTGACCAAGACATTAAGAGCATTTATAAGCATGTTGATTCGAATAACGACGGAAAGATAAATTTTGCCGGTAAGTCGTTCGACTTTCTTTCTCTTATGAAACATAGGTTGCGTTCAGAACTTAAAAAATGCATACCACTTTCGCAGAATTGACCGTTTCATTGGTCCTACATATTAGTAGACTTCGACAACTGTAATCAACGTTTGATCTTTCGTATTCGTTTGCGGCCGAATTGCATTACTAAACATCTTTTCTTGAAATTTTATCTTCAGCTTTCTGCAAATGGATGGGTCATTAGGTAATCATTTTATATTTATGAGAGATTACATTCACGGGAGCACATTCTTACAAAAGAACCCTGGCAAATGTACATACTGTTCAACTACAAACTGTCTCCTTCGGCTATTCCTTTTTTCGGGATAATTAGTAAAAAATCCCTCACTTGCATGACTACTCACATAGGTTTGACATGCGGATCTACCCTGATATAAGATTATAAGCGAATCAGAAAATAGGTGTCGCTTCAACAGGCATACATATTACATACGTATATGTTAGATTCACACATTGCATGATTATTATGTCTTGCATGCAATTTTGTACAAACCTATAACCCAGTGTGTTCCTGGAGTGGTTCCTATATACTCCCTACCCCCCTTTTCATTACATGCTCCAAGCAGTTTGAGAAAAAAAAGCTGTAACGAGAAAGGTCAGTGGGTTCGGGTTACTTACTCCAGTTGGGCTACAGATTCAGATACTAATTGATCATTTCCAGAGTTTTGTCAAATGATGACGAGGAAGAAGTGAAGAAAATGAAGCAGAATTTAACTTGTTTGTTATTTTGACATTTGTTTTATAATACCGTAGCACTAGTATATATACGGCACAAGAAAAACCGGATCCTGTGTTTGTTTTGTTCATGTTATCCTATTATTTTTTCTGTTGATATTAGGTGTGTTTCCACAGCATATTTCACTTACGTCCGCAGTCCAAGTACACAAAGCGATATTGCCAAATAAAACCTATAACTTGTCATCTCATTCCAATAGATTTCTGCCTGTTCTTTATTTGCATAAGATGTTACTAACTTTGATATTCGTCTAAAAATAAATAAGCGTTGTCTCTGAGACAATGTAAGATTGCGATTGAACCATAGGTATAGCCTTTTTCAGCATGCGATTGAACCATAGGTATAGCCTTTTTCAACACTATTACGTATTTTTAGTTATATCCCAAAGGAACAAGTGATTCGATGGAAAACAAATAAACGCGTGCCTATTTTTTGCTTTCTAATGTAAATCTATGTGAGGTTATTATTTAATGTTTTCATTTTACGCGGCCAGTTCCATCAACAATTGCAACACACAACAAATATGTATAATTATTGCTTCTAATGCAGCATGCACATGCTGCAGCTGTACTTTGTTGGGTGTTGCTTTTGTTCTCCAGTATAATTTGTCAGGTTAAAGAAATCAGTTGATCAATACTTATTCCATGTGTGTGAATATTTATTTTCAGATTTAATAAAAGTTGCTAATATCTTTGTGATGGGAACTTTGATTCATTACGCACGTTTCTTGTATTAGGCAATCCAGATGTATTTGCCATATATTAATATATTTGCCACAATTGAGCACATCAATGTTATTTTGAGCTTATTGAATATTTTGCATTAAAAGAAGACTTCTAACAGTCGTATTCAGTTCGCAACATTCATAAAAAAGATAAAGAGTAATAAATAAATGCAGCCCTAAAATCCGGATAATTCTTCGAAAATTTTGACTTTATTTTTTAAATATCCAAAATATGTGTAAGTGGCCAATTACATATGTACTCATTGTGCTTGATTCCTAAAATTCCAACTAAAACGTAGTGCTGGGTGTGCATTCTATAACGCACCCACTTTCTGTAGTTTGTAGCTGCCCTGGATTTCTCATATTTCCCGACCAGCATCACAGTGGGTCGGTGGGTGAAAAGCAGAAAGTGGCACGGTGCCAAGCGCTCCGCTTGCATACAAATGACGAAAAATCGACTCTTTTCGTGAAAAATCATTTTGCAACATTTTTTGGTCACAGAAAATTAGTTATATTAAAAATACGGCTATAGATACCGGTCCAGAAACCACGTAGCCCCCTAGCCACATATATTTGGAGCATTTTCGGTTAATAAACCATATGTTGAAAGTTTCTGGTTCTTCTGAATTTTCGCCGACCAATTTGCATACTTGGGTTAGTCATGAGGTGACCATTACATAAAATTAGTTATATTAAAAATACGGCTATTGGTACCGGTCCAGAAACCATGAAGCCCCCTAACCACATATATTTGGAGCATTTTCGGTTAATAAACCATATGTTGAAAGTTTCTGGTTCTTCTGAATTTTCGCCGACCAATTTACATACCTAGGTTGGTCATGAGGTGACCATGACATAAAATTAGTTATATTAAAAATATGGCTATAGATACCGGTCCAGAAACCACAAAGCCCCCTAACCACATATATTTGGAGCATTTTCGGTTGATAAACCATAGGTTGAAAGTTTCTGGTTCTTCTGAATTTTCGCCGACCAATTTACATACTTAGGTTGGTCATGAGGTGACCATGACATAAAATTAGTTATATTAAAAATATGGCTATAGATACCGGTCCAGAAACCACAAAGCCCCCTAATCACATATATTTGGAGCATTTTCGGTTGATAAACCATAGGTTGAAAGTTTCTGGTTCTTCTGAATTTTCGCCGACCAATTTACATACTTAGGTTGGCCACCGAGTGACCATTACTGAAATTAATTATATTGAAAACCAGAATGCTAACGCCGCCTGCGGCGACTACACAGGTGATACCCTACGAATAATTGACATATAAATGACGTAAATAAATGACAGATGACATGCTACAGTACATTTTGGATCGGTTGAGTCCGTTTATGAATGTATAATCGCTGGGATAAATTATTGAACCGTGAATCACTTGTGACAATCACTTGTGAAATGTGACAATGTCGAGGGACAATGAAAAAACAATAGCACATTATAATTACGAAAAAAAATGACTCTTGGAAAATTGAGGCCGCCTGTAAAATTACTATAAAATACCCAATGCCTTTACGAAATACTACCCCTTTAAAGATCGTGAAGTGACAAAGTACTTACATATAATTCCCAAATTATCTATGTTCCTTTTTGGCGAAATGCTCATCCACCTTCATAATTCATAGCGAAGCGCCCAAATTTACGCTGAGTGGGAACGTTTCGCTAGTTTTTCGTCCTGCACTCTATGCATGACAATTGACTTACTTTCGAGGCGGACTCGTCAGTAATAACTGTTTAGCTGAGCGGTTCGAAAATTGCTTTCATTGAGCGATTCGCCAAAAAAGGACTGATTTTGTATACGCCATACGCGTCATTACAAGCTATCTAAACACCTCCAACGAGAACTGTTGAGTTGGGCCGCATCGTTTTGTGGTTGTTTCCCGAAAAAAGTGGGTACGTGCGGAACACATTTTTTCAGCGGGTTGGCCAAATAGGTGCGAGAAACTCAAACGCAGTGTGTTCGATCGAACATCCACTCTTCCTTGGCACTTTGCAATAGGTGGTAGAATCTGAATAGGCTGGCCGGTGCCCCCCTACGCGGCTGGGCGGTGCCCCCTGCGCGGCTGGCCGGTGCCCCCCTGCGCGGTTAGCCCTCCAAGGCAAGAATAAAAAGACAGACCACATCGGCATAACAAATGAACCGAGCAGGAATCGAACCTATGAAATTCACTCATTATCTTCTGGAGCCAGCGCCTTAGACCACTCGGCCATAAAGCGCATGTCTAATAATCGAAAAGAAACATTGGGTGGTGAAGCGGATATAGTCGAAATTGCGCGGCTGGGTGCGCGGTTGGCTGGGGGCCCCTGCGCGGTTGGCTGGGGGTGCGCTGCGCGGCTGAGGACCAGAGCCCCGAGGCACCACCCCTCTGCGCGGTACGCGGCTGGCTACGCCCGCACTCCAATTTGCGCGGCTGGGTACGCGGTGCGCTGCGCACCCAGGAACGTAGTACCCGAACCGGAACAATTTATTCGAATTATTCTTCCGCAACGTAAGTGCAAGCACACGCTACAGTCCTACAGTTACTCTTTTATATAATAAGAAGATTATATAAATGAGACGAGTTTGAAGCCGAGTGATTTTTTTGTGATAACGACCACAACGAATTTTTCTACATTTCAGACATTTGGCATAAGTGGGCAACTGTTCGCATATTGCCAAACTAAACGCAAAAGGATCTATTAACATACACATCGGATTATGTGCTTCAGACGTTTCATATAAATATGCGCACTTCGATGTATCGTTTGCATATCATTCGATGCCTGGTAAGATATACAGGAGAAGAGTTTGAAGGCTTGGATGACCGCAATGAAAAATAGAATATCTCAAAACCGCTCTCGGTATAAAATAAAGTCGGTGTCAGCTTGTGGTAAAGCTATGGCTACTTTTCCAGCTCTTCAACATAAGCACATCCAAATTTTATTGCAAAAAATTTGGATATAAGAAGCAGTATGACCTTTTTTGTACGATCGCCTGAATAGTGGCTTCAGGCGTCAGGCGGGGATAGCCGTCTGGTAGTAAATAAGCGTCACTAATTTAGCTTGACGTCAAAGTGGATATATTTCCCCTCCAAACTAAAGTCAAAAATCTAAATACGGAATTTAAAACACCAGAGTTTGTAAGCTGGTAACTTTCAACGTAAAGTTTATTAATCAAAAATGCTCCAACGATATGTGGCTAGAGTGCTATGTCGTTCATGGACCGGTATCTATAGCTATATTTTCAATATAACTAATTTAGTGTAATGGTCTTATGGCCAACCGAACTGTACAAATTGGTCGACGAGAATTTAGAAGAACCAGAAAGTTTCAACATAAAGTTTATCAACCGAAAATGCGCCAAACATATGTGTCTAGGGGGCAACGTGGTTTCTGGGTCGGTATCGACAGCCATGTTTTCAATATAACTAATTTTATGTAATGGTCACTCGATGGCCAACATAAACGGACTCAACCGATCCAAAATGTACTGTAGCATGTCATCTGTCATTTATTTATGTCATTTATATGTCAATTATTCGTAGGGTATCACCTGTGTAGTCGCCGCAGGCGGCGATAGCCTTCTGGTTTTCAATATAACTAATTTCAGTAATGGTCACTCGGTGGCCAACCTAAGTATGTAAATTGGTCGGCGAAAATTCAGAAGAACCAGAAACTTTCAACCCATGGTTTATTAACCGAAAATGCTCCAAAAATATGTGGCTAGGGGGCTTCGTGGTTTGCAGACCGATTTCTATAAACAATATTTAATAAATAAATATATTTTAATATCAACTCTTAAAAAAATAGCTAAAACATAAAATGGCAATGAACGCATCCCATCTTGCTCCGCCCCTTTCATGTCACCCTCCGACCCACTGTGGCTACAACAATAACATAAACAGAACCCTTCGTTTTCGCGAATTACCTAGTCTCGCTCTATCTATGATTGTTAAATAGACTCGTCGTTGTTAGGACTACTTAATTGTTCAAATCGACGTTTTGTTCACTTCATATTCACATAAACATAGTCCAAGGATCGTTTGTTACAGATGAGGCGGGACCTTTACATAATATTTCAACTTGGTCTCTCATTTTTTCTTGTATTTTCGGCATTCAACAGCCAGGGATTCATTGAGGTGAATTTTTATTACTTTAATTAATTGATTACATTTTGATTAGTTCATCTATGAAATTTAGAACCACTCCAAACTTGAAAATGTATTTTTTTAGATCGCGGTGCTTCGAAGCTTAGCAAAAACCCAGCCGGAAACTGGAATCACTACTAATTCAGGATATTACAGGTAATGTACTTTATTTGTTATTTGAGCTTATTTGTTATTTAGCATCCAAAAATTATCTGCTCTTGCATGGTCCATTGAAGTTTTTTAGTTGATATTTTACGCTGATGCTGAGTTCAAGTTGAGTACATTAGTTGAGTACGATGTCCATATGCACCTAGCAATCCCATAAAAATATATTAATATTCAATAAATCACATTCCGTAACTTTATTTAACTCAATTTCAGTCTCTCAATTATCTATTTTGTATTCACTCTCTCCAACTTGATCGCGCCTCCTATTATTTCGAAGATTGGACCAAAATGGTCGATGTTAATTGGAGCCCTCTGCTATACTTCGTTTATGTTCGGATTCCTCCGTCTATCAGCATGGAGTTTATATTTGCTCTCAGCTGTGTTGGGATTTGGAGCAGCAAGTAAGATTGATTAATATATAAGTATGAATCGTATGGCGGCGGAAATGTAAAAATATTCAATTATATATGTACAACGACTAAGTTTCATTTTTCAGTTCTGTGGACAGGCAACGGTGTTTATCTGGTGCGATTTTCACGCGAAGGAAAAATGGCCCGAAACAGTGGTATCATGTGGACAATGTTACAGTCGTCACTTATTGCTGGGGCTCTGTTCCTCATGTTTGTTCTCATTAAAGGGTATGTGGTTTATATCTTTTTGCTTTTGAATTACATTGCAGAATTTATGTTTACAAGTATCTTATACAACAACATTGGTCATAAAAATTCAACATTAACAATCCACGCTTTAGTGACCTCGTTTCATCATACCGCCTTGTTTACACCGTGTTCTCGGCAGTGTCATGTCTTGGGTGTGCTGTTATTCTTCTGCTCCCATCAGCTCCCCCCGGCTCCACTGGTACTTTTTTAAATTTATGGTTCACTTGGTCGCAGTTTTGCTGTTTCCCTTATGCACGGTCCATGTACACAATTCTTAGAGAATTTGTTTGAAAAAGAAATGAAGGTTCCTGGATTATCTTTTCAATTATCCATGTTCAAATTGTTTTAGATGGCCAATTGGATCGTCTAATCGAAGATGCAGACGAAGACGGAATAACAGAGGATGACACAGTGGTTCCGATTGTGCCTCCAGCACCAACCACTAATTTCCTGGCTGATTTTGGTAAGATTCATTTATCTCTGAAGTTCATGTGCGATGCTTTAAAACACAAACACACTTATTTTGTTCAATGAACCGTTTTCCCAGTAAATATTTATCAGTACGGCAACATTTCTCAAGCATTAATTCTGTAGATGTTGGGTGGGTTTCTATCGTCACTTCAGCTTTGATCTTTTACGATACCTGTTAAGGATACCGGTTGCGGTATTTCATGCATTCTTCAAGTGTTCTAACATTTTTATGATAACATTGCAGTCCACACGTTCAGTCTTTTGAAAACACCAAAGATGATGATGCTGTCCGTCTGTTTTCTCTACTCGGGAGCTGAAACAACCTTCTACACTGGTTTGTTTCTAAACGCATAGTTTCCTTGTTTATTCCCCTTTGGACATGTTTTCCATGTTACGAACTAATGTTGATGACATCCAAGTTATGTTTTCTTTAGGTGTTTATTCTGCCTGTTTGGCGGCTACGTCTAAATTGAGTAAAGGAAATGATGCACTTCTCGCGTACAACGTCTTGTGTATGGGAGCAGGGCAAATTTTGGGTTTGTTTTAATTTTGTGCACTTCATTTTAAATGCCTGTTCACACAGAGCGCAGTCCTTTGTAAATGGTAGTTCTCTGCGTATATTTTATGTGTTAGATCAAAAATTTTCTCAGGTGGTCTCTGGTTCGGAATGGGATGCAAATCTTCTGCAAAATACGGAAGAAGCGGCGTGATCTTCTTTGGAATGGTCATCAATATCATCGCTTTCTTCCTTTGTTTCCTCAATTTACCAATGGAATCCCCACTACACAACACATCTGCACCCTCGTATGTGGAACCAAGGTATCGGATAATTGACGAAATTTTAATGGATTGATCGATTGATTGAGTTACATTGATATATTGTGATGATTACCAATAACCATAAGTTAGTGTTTCTTCGTCTCTATACATATCGGAATTTATGATGTCAACATTGTTTAATGCATAGATTCACCCGTCTACTTACACACTTTGCTTGCATGTTTTACCCCGGCTGAATGTGAAACATTGTCGATGTTGAATCGTCCCGAACTCAAGGGACAATTTTGGCGCCCAATTTTTGATGGGCCTCGGTCTATTTTATTGAAAACATGTGAACTTCTTATTTAGTGTTGTTGTTGCTTTGATCACCGGATTTCTGCTCGGACTGGCTGATTGTTGCTGGAACACTCAGTTGTACACGCTTCTGGGTGATTTGTACAAGGACGCTAATTCATCGCCAGCGTTTGCTCTCTTCAAGTTCTTCCAGGTAATCTTTTACTAATGAGGTCGTCGAATACAAGGTACGCTCAATTTTAACACGTAAACTGAACGCATCTACAAAGTAGAGAATTGCAGCAGTCGCCTATTTCATCGTTGAGTTTTCTTTCAGTCTCTATCAGCGTGCATTTCCTTCTACTACGGATCAATGCTACTCCTACATTGGCAACTTCTGATATTAGCCATTGGCGCTGCATTCGGAGCTGTTTCTTTCTTTACTGTACGAAACTCAGCCCTGGTTGACGACGTTCGCCAGGCTCAACTTGAGCCAAATGGTTTTTAAATTTTCCATGGTCAATTGATAACAGCCGATATCTGGCCATTTGTACATAAATACTGAATTTTCATGACCTATAACCCTAACAAACCCCTAACCTGCCATAATATGCATACTACTGTTCTCAAGCCGTTAATTTAACAAAACAAAGCATTTTGATCAACAATACGCAATATTTCGCGTTTTGATTAAAAGTATCCTTTTTTCCAATGCGTAGTTTCTTTTTCTTCAGCACGTCTCTAATTAACTCTCGCGACGAGAAAATTATTTTTTATTATACATACAATCTTAGTAGAAAACTGATTACCATCAATGGATGAGCCTTATTTTTTTGTGATATATATATAATAGCGGGAAATTTGAGCGGTTTACGTGAGTGAATTTCTGATGAAACACTTACATTTAGTAGTTGTAACACTTTCTATAATTTTTTTAGAGCCGTGTAGCTCAGCTCCACGTTCAAATATGTACCCGACATAACCACCGTGTTTTGTGACACTCCCTTCCTAGTCGTATGGTATAAATGTAAATAGAGTAAAGAGTGATTGTTCCCGACTATTTATGTCTTCTTCAACTTGTGAGCATTTGTTGTGATATAACCATAAATAAAATAACACGACAAGTTCAGGTGGTTTTATTCATATGCTGAAAGTATTTTTGGGTTGTGCATGGGGTGAGGACGTGAGCTTTGACGCACTTATTAAAATAAATTCATATTCCCCTTTCTTTCACGAAGCCCTATGAACTAAATTTGTAGGATAACACAAACATCTAATTTTGGTTTGTTTGTGTAAAGATAAAATGTCTTGTTCCCTTGACGACGAATCCAAATCTTCCGATTATTATGGAACAAAAAGTTGAAAATGCGGTGGAATCGCTACAATATATGATTTTTGGCCATACGCAGCATGTAATTCTAACTATTGACCTGAGACTGGAACGAATCTGAAAGCGCAAACAAAAACAAAGGCCAGGTTGATAAACGGGCATCAATTGCTTGTTAAGGTTTTTGTTATGTACTATTCGTATTATTGTGCATGTTCTTATTTGTGCTGTTTCATTACCAATAAACTATTATTATTAAGCGGCACCCGGCAGAAAATTAAACGATTCATCATTCTTTGTTAGTGTGGTTAAAAAAATGTTATTCGATCATTGTCAGAATTTGACCGTAAACTTGTGTGTTCCAGTCAAACGAAGGTATACGCTGTTATCAATGAATTGCTTCGTGCTGATTTAATGTTCGGATTATTTTAGTTTGTTCAACTCCCATGCTCAAGTTTTGTACAATCCTGGGGTACCAATATTAATCAACTCGTATCTTGAACACATGGGTTATTACATCGTTTTTTTTCCAGATAAGTTTTCCAGAAGCCACCACTGAAAAATGAACGTTGCAATTTTAACCGTGCTTAATGTGTGTGTCCCCAGGTTCACTCGCGCCGGAGGGCTTTTTGATGTTTGCTCTCCTCGCCTCTTCTATTTCCTCCCTTTTACCTCTCTTTACGTCTCTCTGCATTTCTCTATCTCTCTCGTCCCTTTTTCTCTTTGACTTCCCTCTCTCTCTCTCTCTTTCTCTCTCGCCACTTTGTCTCTCTTTCTTCCCTCGCGGCTCGTGCGGCCAAACAGTTTGTGTGATGACATGATGTGACTAACGCCAGTAGTTCCTCAATATCCGCTCCCAATCAACCGGATCGCTACGGGAAGGTCACTGGTTCGATTCCCGCTTAGGTCACCGTACCTGCAAACATTACTTTGAATCTGTAGTTATTCAATAAATATTTTGACTCATTTGTATGTTACGCGATCAACTTCATCAACTGTTACTCTAGACGTTCAAATTTTTCTCCATGAATTGTGTGAAAATATATATCAGTTTGTGAAAACTGGATAAAGACTTTTCAAGGGCGTGTCGTCAGTCAAACATTCAATCATGAAATCCCGATACGGGGCAAAGTGTTGAAGGCTGATGGGATCAAAATTAATTGGTTTCGAATTAATGATTAACGAAATTGAATCGGGTGTACGAAAACAAATTATTCAAAATACATCTCGGTAGAATACCTAAGGAGAATAGTAAGTAAAAATTTCCTAGTTTTTTTTGTTAGCATAATCGTTTACACATGAAGAGAGTGTGAGAGAGAGAGAGAGAGAGAGAGAGAGAGAGAGAGAGAGAAAGAGAGAGAGAAGAAAGAAGAGAGAGGAAAGGAGATTGATGGGATGTGAAGAGAAGAGAGTGATGTGGGATCTAATCTGTCCCGCACATAAGTGGATACTGCAAACATGTCTTTGTGGACTGGCGATGGTGCTTCGCTCTTTAAACTAATAAACAAAAAAATACAAGCAAAGTGAAAGACGAAATTACGATTTTTCTTCATTCAAAATTAGCGGTAAAATATTTTATTCCGTTTGCATTGGCTACTGCTACGCGGCAATTGGATAGGACGTGATTATTTTAGCAGTTTACTCACAATTCGATAGATCGCATCACCGCTATCAACGGTGGCAAAACACTTAATGAAAGACACAGACACTAATTTGTATCAGATATCAGATTCCACTATTGAATGCTTTCAAATGTATGAAATGAACTCGCAAACGACAATTCATCAGAAAAAAATAGAATCCCATACATGAATAGGTGTCTCATTCCAGAAAAACCGTTCGCGTAGATAAAGCTACGCATGTTCTTTACGGATTTGTCACAAAGAGCAACAATTCAAGTCATCCATTGTAATCATTAAATAATTTGGTTGCTTACACACAATCAGGTGTAATAGCAGCGTGGTAATTTCCTGCTGTAGATTAATAATTGCAATGGTAGTGTGCCTCTATAATTCGTAAAATATTCGCAAAATGACGCACGATCAACGAGGGTTTGATCGCAGTACACATTGCTTAGTCCGAAACAATGTTTTTCTCAATGCTTGAGTCCAAAAGTTAAAAATATCGTTTTTTCCTTTGGATTTGATTATTCTACAGTAGTTAAGCATTTGAATTTAGGGGTGACTAGTGGAGTTGCCTGTGAGAACAGATATTTAGTAACGCGGCTTTGATACCGTAGTCGGGCGAATGCGGTTGCGTGGGCCATTGAGCACGCAAACACTAGATCGCAGTAAGCGGGGAAGCCTCTGGGAGGGCTGTCTTGCGACAGCACCCGTGTTGGCTCCGCCCATTACAACTATTTTATGCTTACAAGTTTTACGGACAAAAAACGGCGAACGATCGGATATACATTATTCAAGGATGTTTTTCCATCTGTGACTTCATTCCCAGGCTGTTTGACTAATAATTTGCGTTTTACGGTCCTTTATCTCATTCATAGAAGAAAAAATAGCGATTAAATTAACTTAAGCCCGTTATTACCTTGTCTACGCGGCTTTTTTCAGCTCGAAAATTGTTGTTAATTTATTGTTTCGTATTCTCAGGTTCTCTGAATAATGGTTGGAACATTTTAATAAGTTTGATCTTTGATCAGTGAGTGTTTGCGAAATATTGTCCTTATATTCAGACGGTGATCATGCCATTATTTATTTCAGTGACTTGTCCGATAATGTATTGCTAATTGTGTGTTTATATGCCCCATTCAGCACGGGTTTTAATAGGAACTTTCTGTGTGAATCTACTGTTGTATAGTGGAAAATTAAATCTATCCATTTATATTTTACTGCCAGAAAACTAGGAAATGGTATCCAGTTAATTAACTTCTATGATTAGTTTTGGCTGAAGATAATGATAATCAGATCAAGTTGCCAATGAAGTGTTTATATGGTCTTCTTCGCTTATTTCCTTCTCAGTACAGTTGGCTGATATGTGTTTTTCCCGGCTTTTCTCTATTTTGGAATTCTTTTCTGACAGTTTACTTGACATAAAATAGTAAAATAAGAAATCTAATCCTGCGCGTAACAAAACAAGTAAGAAGTTTAATTTATGAGTTTATCATGACATCGTCCAGTGGAAAGTTCTGCGTCACTTTGCTCGAGCCATATTTCGACCTGTCATGGATCTGCTAATATTATATTGTGATTTTGCAGAGAGTACCAGAATCTGGATTGAATCCTTGTGTGTGGATGGACTCCCCGCGAGCTCTGCGGCCGCGTGGGCGACTCCCGCACAGACAGGGTCCACCCACACTACTGCAACCCATTAGTGCTCCATCTCCATACATGCAGAACCCAGTCTACGAGCCTGTCTTCAGTTCGAGTAAGTGGTTCTCTAGTTCTTTTAGAGTATAATGCACATTGGTGTAGAAAGGTTGACTAAATTTAATTTGGCATAAGTATGTGGGGTATGGTTTGCATTTTGCTAGTAAAAATAGTCTTATCCAGAAAAAACTTTTCGACCATGACTTGCCTGCGTGTTGTAGCTATATTTCAATTGTGTAAACAATAAACACAAAAAATTAAGCAACAAGGTGTAACGATGAAGAAGGCAAATTGTATAGCACGTCTATATTGAAGTGCTGCGCTTGACAAAAATGATTTTGTTTTTCTTCGGCAAAGGGGCGGGAGCTGCCGTGCATGGTGATTCATTATGAGCTGAATGTTTTCTTTACTTCACATTTGGTGTAATGTGTTTTAGCTGAAAAGAAACACATATTTTTTCGTTGTAGAAAGGTTTAAAATTACACAAAAAATATATATATATTGATATGAGAATGTTAATGAACAAAATTTAGATTCGCTTGCAAGTCGACTATCCAGTTTGGTTGTGGCGGGACCATCGTCGATCAATTCAGCTCACTCAGAATCAACGTCTCCCAGATTGATCATTGTTGATGTTGATGATATTGAGGAAACTGACGGCCAACTTCCAGGACCATCCAATGTTAATTTACCCTGCACGCAACTCAACTACGCAATTGCCCAAGATGATATACGAACGTCTCAATGCTACAATTACCCCCTTGCGCCGAATGTACCTTCTACCTCAACTCAGGGACCAATTACCAGAGCACGGAATCAGAACCAGACAATGCAACCAACATTGTCCTCAATACCGGCGAGCTATTCCCAGACTATGTCAATCCCTTCGACATTATCGGTGGCCAATAGTCTCGCTTCACTATCAACATCATTAGCGGAGGCGTCAATAGCATACAGTCAGGCTCAGGCATCTTCCCTATTATCTCAAATAACTGGACCATCCACTAGGTCTAGAAGTCATCAACACCATAATGCAGGCACTCTATCATCACCACCAGTGACCTTTCCACAGATCACTGTGACGTCACCACCCATATCTTCTAGTCTCAATCATTTGCAATCCGAGCCCACGGCACTGCCTCACCTATCCCTGGAAACGGTAACCTCTCTGTTAGAAGCCATTGGACCTCCAGCAACGAGGACGAGGAGTCATCATAATGTTGTGGAACCCATGCAATATCCTGAGACTTCAGGTATTACCGGCCCTGTAACTCGGAATAGACTGGCTCATCTTGATCATGCGGCCCCTCACCAACCAACATCACCTACTAAGAGAACGAGGAAATCAAAGAATGATCCTTATGCGCCCAGTGCTTCAGAGGCTCCAGTAATTACTGAAGAGGCCCCGAAGTTTCCCGAATTCCCAGATCCGTACGCGGAACCTCCACTAGTACATGAAGAAGATTACGAAGAAGAAGCCAGAATCGAACTCAACTACAAAATAAAACATTACGGACCATCAACGGTGGGTCAATTTGCCAATTTGTTCTTATGCGTTTGTTTTGGAAAAAATTTTTATCAGAAAAATGTAAACGGGCTTCCGGTATGTGAACAAGGATCTGCTCGGTCAGTTCTTTTAAGTACTCTGCCTTTTCAGAGCAAGGATGAGGACGCTGACAGTGATATTACTGAACCTCACTATTTGGAAACCCCATCTCCCAAAGAAGGATCAGTCATGTACGTCCTTCATTAGATAACGATAATGAACTTTAAATATGCCACAAAGAAGTGTAAAACATGCTTTAAATATGCGGTATGTTGATCTGCATAATGGAAAACAACTTCCCTCTTTAGTGATGTTATCTGTTATCCGAGTTTACGTGCCGTGCATTTTTAACTTTTTTTTTCAAGGTTTCCCACCAATGAGGACTCTGACGAAGAAGAGGGCGAGGAAGTCGATCGGGTACGTCCCTGGATTTCTTTCGGTTAATAACACTTACCGATATACCTGAGGCCGGGAGCTTGGGTCTATTATATAAAGCGACATAAGGTCTCCATCCACGTAAATTACTGCTTCAAATTATTACTCCAACCTTTTCAGAAACGGCCGATAATATTTGGCATCGAATCTCGTGACCGTGTAGATCAAAATGCTGGCGAAGACGAGGGTTGGAACACGGTACCTTGCTGATACTTATTGATTCTATGGTTTCTACAGTATTCTCATTTTCTTGTTACTTAAAATAGCCATTCGTTTGCACTAACTTTACATCATATTTTATGTCCTTTGTTTGCATTACATTGCCATACGTGCGACGAAATGGAGAAAGGTATGAGTTCATAAAAATTTTATTTTTATTAATTCTTTCAGAGGGACAATAATAAACTGTGCAATTTGGTGATGCATAGTGTAATCTCGGGACTCAAGTCGGTTTTCGACGTGTTCGGAGACGAGAACGTCACAAACACAGAAATCGCCAATGCAACACAATCACTCGTTAGCTCATATCGAAAGGTATGCGACAATTTCTATGCGTTTGCGTTAAAGTTCACAAATGTTCTAAAGAAAAGTACACTAATTTTTTGAATGTTGTAACAGGCATTATCTTCAGATTGTTGCTTCCAAGATTCCTTCTGCAAAGGTGCGTTTCGTCGACGAATTTGTGTACCGGATGTCTCTGATGATGGAGTGAGTCATTTTAAGGCACATTACAGAAAGAGCATACATACTATTCTGTCTGGCGCCCTTCCCAAGTTATAGCGGTTTGTTGCCCCCTCTCTTTTCTTGACCGTTGCAATTTTGTTGTTTATTTCCTCTTATCCGTTTTTATCGCGCGGTTTTTTTCTCGTCACGGGATTTATTTTGACGTTCGAAATGTTTTGTTGCTAAGTAACAGAAGACAAGTGTCATTTTGGGATCAGTAATTAAAAATTTTTTGTTGTAATCACATGACAAAAAAAGGAAACTGTAATTGGAACACTAGTTGTGTAGCTTACGTTAGAAAACAAATAAATATGTTCCTTTAGCAGGGGTTGTGGTATTGTATTATAGGAGATAAAACTACATCAAATCAAGCAGTTGCTTGCAGGGTATGTGCCACAGGCAAGAAAATGTTTAAACGCACATAGTTATTGCGCGAAAAAGTGCCATACTTTTGATTAAAGCACATGAGATGAAAAGTAACAGTGTCTGGAATGAGACCATCCATTACATATTTGCACTTGCAAGGAGCAATTAAATTGGATGGTCGCACCACTTTACGAAGCCTATTAACATGGCATCCTATCTCCTAGTTACTTAGCAACTGAAGTTCAAATTATTTTTAGTAAATCCTTTTAATTGCATCTGATTGAACTATTGATGATACGAACACATCAACTTTAAAGGGACTCGCTGAATTAAAGAATGATAAAAAATGTTTTGGTTCAAACACGAACCAGACGAAAACATAGTGGTGCAAACCATCAAGCATTAAAACCAAGAACTGTATTCAAGAAAGGTTTCGGCAATTTCGGCTACACTTGCTTGTTTAATCATTCTTTATACTATAGGAAGCTTGACTGTTGCGCTAATCGCCAAAGAGTGCTTCGTGTGATGGCGAAAGTGGCTCGTTGTGTTTGGAAAGAGCATGGAGGACAGGTCCTCACGTCGGCATTGGTGGAACACATTGTAGAGGTTTGTAAATACTCCTTCTTTAAAGGATTCCTCATGTGCTCATTGGTACACCCATCTCTGCTAGTTTTAGCGTGTGTTAATGAGCTGACTTAATTGTGAATTTATTCGCTTTAGAATTGTCATGCTGATAGCGAGGAAGTGCGAGCGAATTGTTGTTGCATGGCCGGATGTTTACTGGCCGAGGACAACGATACAAAACCATCACAGAATACAGAGGAAGGTGCTTCAACTGAGGATGGTACGTATAATCTGTAACGTATAATCTCAATATCTGTTGGCAGGTTGACAGAGCATTTGCTAAGTTGCGTATTGTAGAGTGTATACTATTTGACCAAACGATAATTGCTTCCCCATACAAGGCCTGTACGCAGAGATGGCCCTTATTTTCAGTGTAATGAGATGCTGTTCAGCGCCACTAGCGTGTGTGATGATTCCAGCAAACTCACAGAGAGTTGTCCTAATATGCTTCAATCAGCCGATTGTGTATAATTACGACGTATGTAAATAATGCAACAAATTTTGTTTCGTGAATTGAATCGCAGTACCTTGGACATATTTGATATTTCAGTTCATGGTGATCCATTTTTGGATGGTGGATCCCGTCTGAGGGTAGCACGGATACTCGCTGACCGATTTTACGATAGGGTTTGTAAATCTTCATGTTTTCGAGCTTGATTCGTTTTGAATACGTTTGCATATTTACCTGTTTGTTCGGATTGTGTTGCGACTTTGGCATACTTTTGTACGAGAACTTTTATGGGCGTGTGTTTCTTTTTAATGGAGGAAATATTCAGGCGTGCGAAGTGCGGTTAGAGGTTGTGTGGGCTCTGTCTGTTATTCAATTCGATGAAGTTTCACCAGCCTACGTGAAGATGTTCGACGGATCTCCTGAAGAATGTATGTTTTTTTAATGTCATATCAACTATAACGTTTCTACGATTTGGATATTGGATGACGAACGAATTATACTTGATCACTTTTATTTTATGATGATGTTTATACTTTGTCAGCAATCACACTTTATTCAACTTTATTAAGTATTATTTAGTGCTGGCCAAGTTTACACTGGACCGTGATCCGCAATGTCGGCGTGCTGCTATTCTATCGTTGGACACGAAGACAAGCAAACACTTGGACCCGTTTGTTGCAGCGGCAGTCACTGATTCGGATGTAGATGTATGTTTGAGACTGTTATTGGAACCATATTGGAACTATAGACATATTCGGAGTTGGATTAACCTGGAATTGAATACGTGTGGATAAGGGGGTATGATGAATCATATTGAACCCAACGAACCTAATAACCTAGTAAAACCTAATAATGAATGATGAACCTAATAACAAGGAGCTAATCTTATTTGATTAATGGAGTGTTTTACCTGTGTTCTACGCCTATTTGCTACTTTTTTAATTGTATTGCATTTAAATATTTAGGTTCGTAAAGCTGCTATCCGCCAGTTGGCCCAGTTGGACTTCGACGAAATGTCCGAAGAGACCCGTTTTGCGATATTAACGGGTACCGTGACTGACTACGATGGTGAGTGTGCTTTGTATTTTCTATATCCATATTTGTATGGAACTTGTTTTTCGCCAAACTTGTTTCATATATCCTTGCAGGGAAAACAATGACGAATGTAATATACAAATAATAACTTTTTTTTTACTCCCTGGGTGGCCCCACCCCTTCAACTTAAATATGCTGAAGTTACTTCACGTACTAATTTGTTCCATTTATAAAGCTTACATCACGCATACCCTGAGTAAGACGACGATCAATATTTAGAATGTCATTTGTTTAAGCGTTTTGGTGATATGGTTTTTATTTCATTTTATTTTAGAAGAAATTTCCTTGTATGCAGTACATGTCCTTCTTTCTGTTTGGCTCAGGCATCTCACTGACAAATACAAAGCTTCCAAACAACGTGGGGTAAGTTCACAGTTCTAGTGTGCGAGCGCAATGAAAAAGTCATGTTGTATGCCTACAAGAGCCCTTCCTATATTAAAGTGCTATATGGATTCCGTTTCTTGATTTACCGATAACATTGACGGTTGTGGCAATCACATTCATTTACATATGTCGATCACATACAGCCAAATAGTAGAAAGTGTTTACCAACGAACAAAGTGAATGACGAGCATGGTTTGTGCATTTTAGTCTCGAGCAGTTGCAAATGATACTCAATGCCTGGTTCCTGTGGCTTGCAAACTCCTTCAGTCGATTTCGTACGAAAACGATCTTCAGGTTTGTGTTCGCATTTTTAAATCAGGTGTGTAATTTTTGTTTCTTGTAATTGTGTAATGTGAGTACAAATTTCACGTTGCAGAAGTCGCGACGAATTTTGATCGCTTCGTTTCGAATTCTTCGCAAATCTCTGAAATTTCCCGGTGTTAACTTGGAAGATTTTGTGAGTGAATTGATCGATAGTACATCAACGGAAGATGGAATGATATCGGCCCATAACATGGAATCACTTTTATTGAGAAAGGGGTATGTATTTCGCTACTATTACTTTTGATGTGTATTGTAGTCGCTGGTCTCATTATATTACAATATCATAGTCACTGATCATTATCATCCTCATCAATTCAGTGACCATTTATACATCAAAACTTTTATGCGTTTTGTTTCACTCGTTGAATGAATCTTTTACTTTCCAACTTATCAAACTTCAGAAAGACAAACAAGAGCCGACTGGTGTTAATCTTTTTCTGGAGAACACTGATATTGTTCTGTTCCAAATCTTCTTATGGAGAAGTAGACACGCTCAGCTGTATGTTCCGGCTGTGCCCGAGTTTGCTGACCACTTGCAACATTATGAACTCGTGAGTTTTTTGCGTTTCTAATATTGCGTTTTAGGTCAGACTATCACCACCTTTAACTTTGTTCGAAGTATTACAGAAACAAGCAAAGTTTCGCTTTTTTCCTTGCGTACTATCTTGTTATCCATTCCAGTTAATGTTTTTGTGACCTATTTTACCTTTTCAGATGTATCAAGGATGCCCTGGACAAAAAGGAAGCCGGGTTTACTAGTGCCAAAGAAATGATTCTCGAAATGCTCGGAGTGTTGAGGAAAATGGATAAGACTGATCCGATTGGACTGTGAGGATTTTAAACTATGAAGACTTTTTGCAACAACTTTATCCATAATGGGTAGACGTCACCTTATATTGATGCTTGCAGTGAATCGTATCGATCGCTTCTGGAAGATTTGCTTCTTTCTCGATCAAAAGCAATCGGAAAGCGAGTTATCGAAGTGGTTTTCTGCGATGTCTACAACTTTTTCTACAAGCAACAGGTTTATCTTTTCGATCTTTTTTTTCCTGCGGTCTGCATAAACTTACCCATTTACAGGCAAATAGACTTTTGCTATAGAAAAATATTCCTTTTTTCCAGTCCGCCGTACCTCATTTGATGAATGTGATCAGGAAGATTTGTGATAAACAGACCGTGGACCATGGGGGCGCTGTTATTTCAACTGAGGAAGCAAATGTAGGCTTTCCTTTGTTTCTCCATATTCAGTAGGCCCGGATCCTTATCACAAAGACTTCTTTGGAGCGATTCCTGGTGACGTTACTAGAATGTTCGTGGCATGTTACCGGCTGAAGCGTTCCTAGGCTGGGCATGTTATCTGCTGGTAGTAGGTAGTTAGAAGCAATGGATATTGTGATGGATGGAAAAAAATTCAGTCACTGTAAATTTAATCATTTCAGGCGGAACTTGCTCTAGAGACGCATCATCATGTTCTGAGTATCATCAACAGTGCAATGAAGACTGGAAGATTTAAAAAGGAAAACAGCCGACTGCGACAGATCATCGAGAAATTTGTAAGTTTTATATTATGAACATATTGCCCCGGTGCAATCTTTGCCTTACTTGTTATGTGTGGTTTGGACCGTTTTAGATCTTAAATTAAAATGTTCGATGTTTTAGGTGATACCGACGTACACTTCGCAAGAAACAACGGATGACAGTGCGATGCACCAGGAAATGCGGGATTGGGCAGTGGAGATTGTTGGAATTATGTGTTTGGCAGACGCGAATACAGCCAGGGATCAAACCTCCTATTTGAGGGATGTCTTCATGTTCGGCTACCCTGAATTACAGGTAATTTGTTCAACATCTAGTAAGAATAAATCAATTCTTTTCTTTATAAGCCTAACAATACGCATTTTTGCAAGTTTTGGCAGAATAGTTTCACCTCTGGCTAGATATATGTTTTGCCTGTTACAAAGTTACGCTATATTTCAAGTAATGTACTTAATAGTTTTCTATTCAGGGCACAATCCTGAAGGTGCTCACTGATATGGTCGTCCTCTACTCGTATGATACTGTTAATCAGTGGTATACAGTTGAAGTTGAGTACCCTCCCGGAGTCAACCTTCCACTTCTGACAAATTCTCTCGCAGATGCCTTCAACACGGGTGTTGCGGTGAGTACATTACTTCATTGCTCCTTTATTGTGATCGGCTCTCGAACTACTCATTGTACAATGAGAAACTGCAACGCCGTTTTTTAGTAACATTTCACCTTTCCGTGAGTAGCCCGAGTTGCCATATCCTCATAGCAACTTGTCACTTCAACGGGGGCTTGGCGCAGTGGCAGCACCTTGCTCACGCCACGGTCACTGGTTTAGTTCCTGCCCGGAACCCTTCACCCGTTGGTAGCTGGGTCCTTGCGGAGATAAATCAGCTTCCCAAGAAAATTTGCCTCCGGAAGTTTGAAGGCCAGTATGTCCGGCTTCAGAATTGAACTGGACCCAGTAGCACTGTTTCTGCATTTTCGGTTGATATAACCCGGTACTCTTTATCTCTTTTTACTTGTCACTTTACTAGTGAGTCATTTAGATCGGTGATATCGCTGTGGACTCCGTTATTTGCTGTTGTAAAGTGTTGCTCCACGAACCGAGAAGTGAATTTCTCTCAGTGTTGGCTATGCTCTTAATGAGGTAAACAATTTACAAGTAATTCACTTTGAATATATTTTACACACGGCGGTGTAATTTTATTCTGTAATATTGTTTGCAGGTTACACCAGAAAACCGACAGCGATACAGATGATCTGAAGGCGTGCATCTTCCAGTTCCTGATGATTTTCACTATGACTTCCAGGTACTGATGTGGTTTATCGTAATTTATTTGCCTGCAAACAATGAGTACTACGTCGGTATGAAGTTGGGCATGCCAGAGGAACCCCCTGGCTGGCTGCCATTCGATGTTAGCTTCCATATTCCAATCGTTTCAGGTCGAATCAAGCGATGATTGTTGAGGCATTTGTGAAGATGACAACCAGTCATTTGGCATCACCGCAGAATATGGAAACGGTAATTTTATCCACTTTGTTTTGTTTGTTCCCGGAGCGTTGTTTATTGGATGTGCAGTTATTAATGATTTCATCTTGCAGCTCGAGTTTACTCGGATGTGCGTCACTTTTATGCAAATAACGGCTTATGACTGGTGCTCAGAGAAGGATAAAGAACATGTTTGTTTTATACTATTGTTAGAAATGTATTCTTGTTTTACAGCATTGTTATTATTAATAATACATAAGAATGCATGCGTAGATGTGTTCATAAAATGATGGTGATGCCCCATACATTTTGCTCTTGCGCAAGAATGGGATACAAATGGGCATGATCTTCTTTTAATCTTAGCCTGTTATCTTTATTAAATGTATGTCTAATTTCAGGTTGGAAGCGTCCAGCCCGAGTTACTAGAACACGTCTTCCCAAAATTGCAGCAAAAACTGAGTGCCAAATACATTATTGGATACGCAAAGGTATGCATTTAATAACAGTTTCGGTTTTTAATAACTGAAAATAGCACCGAGTGAGATTTACTCATATTCGTCGAACTGTACATGGGATTCAATTTCAGATGTGCTCTCTCGTCAGTTTTGAGGGTTTCTCCGAGGAACAGTTGAATCGAGCAAAACAGCTGGCTGCCGAACACAGCAAGGTGGGTTGATAAGTTTGTTCACGTTATCTCTGCATTCCACGAAAAGTTACTATTTTTGTTCGCTGTATGGTTTTACACAACTGCATCTCTTTGCAGTGGTAGTATTTGTTGCGCATTATTATTTATCCTTTCAGAGACTGTCGAGTCTGCCAGCTGCGTCAAGGGTGCAGGTTCAATCAGCAATAATGTATTTGAGTCGTTTGGTGTCCCGAATTGAGAGAGAAGAGAAAAGAAGACGTGGAGAAGAAACAGGAGAAGAAGAAATACTGCGGATAGAGAGAAGACTAGACGTTGATGATTCGGACGAGATCATTGACGTCGAGACCATTGAAGGTGGAGAATCAGAGAAGGCAGAGGAACTAAACTGGGCGCAAGAAATGAGTAAGAAGGTCAAAACGCTCGAGAAGAAAGCACGCCAGGTGAATATTATTGATACATGCTCTTTTTTATCCACGTAGACTTCCACGAATATTTGAGTATTATATATTTGCTGCATTGATTTTGAAAACTCGAAATAATTAATTTTCTTTCAGAACGGTGAATCTCCCTTGGTGGCACTTACAAATCCAGAACACGTGTGCTCGCTGCCAAATACGAGCATGTCTAATCTACGGAGAAGTGCGAGAACGTCAACGTGCAATGGGAAGACAAACACAGCCTCGACACCCAATACAGACTCTGTGGTGTCGTCTTTACAAGCAGCCATCGTCAATTCCCCATCGTCACCTCACATCCAGAACGATCAATCCTTGAATTGCGGTTCAGCAACTATGAATGCAAAGCGTACACCCACGCGACAAGTAAGCAACGGAATCAAGACGCCCGTCATAGTACCAAGTGCCAGAGTAAGATTTTTTATTAATTTGTGAGCCCAAGTGAGTTATGAGCCCAGAATATTACTTATTTACGTATATTATTATATGAGCTAGCATTCTGACTTGTTAGTCAGAATCTCCGATAATTCAAGAATTTCCAGAAGCGTCGGCTAGGCAACGTTGACAATTCGGATAACATACAGACTTCTCATGCTTCACCTTCCAAGAAATCGTTCATGTCACCGACACGACAGAGTGCCCGCATTCGAAATAAGTGATCATTCTTTAAATTCTAGTGCAATTTCGCCGGTAACCGTCAAATCATAGTCACAGTGTTGCTGTCCCCTCAGGTTCCGTTTTAACTTTCTTTTTTATATAAAAAAGAAGCATACGAGATGCGTCCCTTGACACTAAAGTAACAAATCCATAATAAGTAAGCGGCAATGACTGTTTTTATTTATCATTGTCTGTCTTTCATTATTCACAAATCCTACATCATTTTTGTGCTTCCAAAATTTTCTAATTATGTATGTATTATTTACTTTGCGTTTTCGGGGTGGTTGCAGAGATTTGTGGATTTGTCCCACATTTATTGAATGTTAAATATTTGTGTGTCTTTATTTGTTGTATTTTATTTCCTATTTTTCTGCCCTTTTTGGGATTGCCTTTGTAAGTTTTCTGTCCTTTTCTCTTCTTTCTTACTGATGTTTCTGTCAGATTGGGTCAGCGTTGTATACATAATTTGCATTACTTTTTGTGGTTCTTCAGTCCTTTGATTTTTTGCGTGTTTTTACATTTTCTTTCAACTTTGATCTCATTGTGAAACTACCTTCTGCTGATATATTTGTTGTCCCAGCTGTTTCTTTGAACTCTTTCCTGAAGAATTCGATTTTCATCACCTCACACCTATTGACTGATTCTATATTTTTTGTTCTGATTTTTTTTTACTTGTTATTGTGTGCTAAATATTGAGTGCGCGCAACGTCCACTGTCATTTGTGGGTTCATTGTTAACTCCTTTTATTACTGTTTTTTTAATAATATGCTGAAAGCGAAACGTAGTACTTGTTGTATTGCTGTGTATATTCCCTTATTTGAGCGCTTTCGGTATGCGATCCAATTTATCATGTTAAAGAAAATTATCGTAGAAACGTCACCGTGTCAATATGTGTTGTTTAATTTACCTCTTCTGTTCTATTTATTGAATCGTAATTTTTTTTTTGCTTTAAATTGATAATTACTAATTATGCCGACTTTCCGGTCGGCTGAGTGAAAATCTCATTTCTAACCCAGCTATACCCAATCAGCGCATAACGGATTAGTCTTTATTTACTGTTCGTGTCACTAAATACATAGTCTCCATTATTACTTCTTTATATCATTGTATGAATTCTTTTTCATAAAATCTCTTCTCTCGCATCATCAAAATTTCGTGCTCTCGATTAGATATAACTGTCGTTTCAATTTTTTACGGTCAGCACTTTTGTACACGTATTTTTGAAGTACCTTATTAGTGAACATCAATTGTAGTACCCTTCCAAATACTATTTGTACTCTGCAATTTGCTGTATGTGATATTATGTCAAAGAAATTATGCTAAATAAACATAAATGATAAAATATGCCGTGGTTGCAATCGACATTTTAAGACTGAACTGTATTCAACATGAAATAGAAGAAATCACTCAATAATGGAATGCCACATTTATCATTGAGTTATGTTCAACTGACGTAGTTGCAAAAAGCTAAAATATTTTTTCTGCAAATCAAAATAAGTGAAAATAAATCTTTCCTAAACGAATGAGAACCGTGCGAATGACCCGAATCGACTGCTCTTATTAGCAAAAATTCAAACGGAAGATTAAATAGTAAACAATCGATTATTCTCAATAAATTATTGAATACGTAACGAAATGGGCGAAAAGTATAATTAGAAAAGAGATCATCGCCTAGGATGAATATAAACTAAAATTACAATAAGCAGGACCGGGTGGGAAGAGGCAGTTATAATATCAATCATGCATACCATGCGCTATGACCTAATACACGCATCTGTCTATTTGTAGGAAAAATATGGATTTGAGAGAAAAAAAAACAATTAACGCTGTGAGTTTGAATGTCATACGAAAACAGTGTCACAGGCTAAAAACAACATCGTACGCCAAGAAGAAGGGAAATAATGCATGAAGAAACTCAGACAAACGATAAACTCATACTTCAAGATAGTACATTTTTACGGTTAGTAATAATAGTCGGATAACTATAGATTGAACATAAATGGTGTTTCAATAAACACCATATATTAGAAACGAACATTGCCAACTAAAGGGTCTTGGGTTAATTACCATAGTTGTTAATTAATTGAATTCATGGAACTGACAATTCAGGATCAAGTACCGAAACGACAGCACCGACAAGATGGAGACTTCCAGTCACTAAGACATCAAGTGATTCCGTCGAAGACCGATCGCGAAGGAATTCAATCGCCTTTTCCACAGATGGCATCACCATACATTTCTAAATACGACCTCAATAACACGTATTCAAAAATTTACTAAGGCTCACTTACGTAACGGACCCTTTTGTTGTCTTCTCTTTAATACATCGTTTTTTTTTAATCTTCTATTTTTTCTATAGTAAAGATTTATACATAAAATGTACCGTCGAGGCTCTAAACACGATAAGCAACAACTCACAGTATTCGGATTACAAGTGGTCCTCCAAAAATCACAATTCTGCTCACTTCGAGTGATTTGTGCGGAAAAGTCCTGATTGAAATTGGTCATATCTGACTTCTTGTCCTTGACTCCCTGAGTGCGAACCACGGCCGGGCAAAATATGGCGTAGTCAAAAGGAAGATCCTACAATAATCACAATATTCACTGACAGATATACACTTAACAGGCAACTAAAGTGTACGCGACAGTCTCTTATGAACGTACCAGATCAAGTGCTTTGAATTTCGAAAGAAAGGAAAGTATATGCTCTAAAGTAACTTCTCCAACATTACCTTCAGCTGTGGCAGGAGATTCGCAGGGTTTCTGTCAGCAGTGCAATGGAAGACTAAAGCTCGTTTCCTGTCCGAGATCAAATTTGCCTCCTTCGTGAACCACAAGGCGCACATCTAAAAATTATGAATGAAAGACCGTTCTTATCAAAAATGCTAACTGCCTATCAGCTGTACATAAGATCCGATAGGACATTAAGTTACTTAAGGTTAAACTTGCAAAAACTAACCTCGATACTCTTCGGGGTGTGTGCTCCATCAAGGAAGAACGAGGCAAATGGAGCGTGGATAGTCTGACTTCTTCCCGGCCAGTGACAACTGAAAACATTGCATTTACCTTTTCGATCACATTTCCGCCTAGTGCCCGCTGCATGCCAATTCACGCAATATGGTTTCCGGTACAATCCTAGGCGACACCTCACCAAAAAGGCAGTAGAGGAGAAAATTATTAGGCTAAAAGACGAATTGATGTCTCGAGCAGGTTGTCTACCGGTCATACTGCACTGAAGTCTTACTCAGCATTATCTCCCAGTGTCTCCATTTTGGCTCTCTCATCGAAAGGCAATAGTTTCATACATGGCCATTTGTATGTACATATACATGTAAACTCACTGTTCAATGGCGCTGTGCAGCAAACGAGGAACAACGAATGGTTGGCCAGGCGTCCAGAGTGAAGAGTCAGTAAACTTGACCAATTCTGAAGAAACTACGATCAAGTTGCACAAGGGTACATTGAGACAACAAAATAAGCATGCTTCGAATAATGTAGAACTAGGGAACTCGGCCCACTAGTTACAATGAGAATTCAACGGATGAAAATTTTGCCTGCAACTAGTGTAGCTTTGTTTGATTTCCGGGCAGTGCACAATGTACATACGTGTGTTGGTTACACCTCGGTGATAAAGTATTTGGCCGATACTTGCCGTTGTAATCAATTTACAATCAATGTACTTACAGGAATTTAATATATATTCTATACTTGAAGTAAACGTCTAATACAAGACCTGATTGAAAACTGATTAATTTAGGCAATTAGTGTTCCTAAGCAATTAGTGATTTGAAAACTACATGCGCAGAAATCTTAATTTAGTTTCAACCCTATAAGTAAAAATTCACGTACTCTCAAATGTTTTGGTAGGAACCCTCGATAAAATCTACCTTCATTTCCAGTCTCTCTCAACCAGGTTCTGACCAACTGAAGCGCCAGTGCGATATTCACCTTCTGATGTTCGCCTGAGATTCCGGCCCGAAGAGGTCCAGCGAATTCGTAGGCAGTCAGAGCGGGTACCTGAGCCAGCTCCTTGATCTGAACAATAGGACTACACTGGAAAGATAAAGAGTACATTTATATTTACACACGATTATAACTGGCAAATATGAGAAGAGAAATGGCAAAACAAGATCCAGGTCAAGAGTTAGAAACAGCCGGCAGCACACTGTCAACAGAGAAAAAGAAATACCTTCAACTCGGTGGCTCTTTTCTTCATTACTTTTAATGTTTCAGGCACGATGTCTGATACAATAGCAGGGACTCCGTGCTTGAAGATTCCCGCCTGTAAATAATACATACAATGCCATAAGAATAAACGTTCATCAACTAAAGCCAACTTCACCAAAAACTTACTTTATGCCAGGCGATTTCCTCCAGTGAATGTCCGAGAATTGAAGTATGGTCGAAATCGAGGGTGGTCACGCCACAAACCTTTGGACGCCTAAAGAATACACCCTGTTTAAATGATCACTTGGTTGTGATAGATTTCATGCTATTTGAAGGATGTGAACGAAAACGGCAATTTGCTACGAACACACTGGCGAGAAGCTTAGAAACAAACCAGAAAATACCCACTACAACCAAAGAAAGATCAATCCGATAGCATTGGTGCAGTATACATAAGAAAATCGCTGAAACACTTACCTAACAACATTGGTGCAATCGTACTGTCCACCAATTCCAACTTCAATTATGGCGACATCAACCTAAACAACAATTCTAGAATCAAAATAATTAAGAAAGAAAACAAACGAGAACAGAGGCAATATTCAAAATTCCGATTCCCTCGGGGAAATAGTCCCGGGGAAAGAGAATAGCATTCTAATGTGAGAGACCCAGAGAAAAAGACGGGGAATTCCCCATGGGGAATTGAGTGGTGAATATGGCCTCAGTATAAAACGCGTACAAGAAGAGTAAATCACATTCCGAACCTTTTCTTGAATGAAGATATCCATGGCCATTATCGTGAGAAATTTGAAGTAGGGCGGCATGTGCATTTCTGGGTTGCGTTCCACCTAAAATGAAGATGACTCATGCTGGTGTCAAAGTAAGAGACTGCTCAATATGTGTTTGCCTCCTAATGCAATTACGACAGCAATGTAAGAGGTACCGGACCGCTTTGCATACTCGCTCGTAAGTACTGAAGAAGCCCTCGGCGAATGCTTCTTCGGATATGGGATGGCCGTCAATTCTGATGCGCTCGCGAGCGTGCACAAGATGAGGGGAACTGGAAAGAATCCAGTTAAAGAACGGCTTAATAACCGAGTACAACCTTAACCACTTCGGGGTCGGTTGTTGTTCGTTCTCTGACGGAGTAAAAAGTAGATGGAGAAGTTGGACAAAACTTAGATACTAAAATAGGAACTACCTGTAAAATCCGGTTTTAAACCCCATTGACCTGAGCATCACTTCAGTAAAAGCACACGTCGATCCTTTACCCTTCGTTCCGCTCACATGAATAACGTTCAGAGCGTCCAAGTCATCTGGCTGTAACAATTAAATAAGCTCACAACGAACACAAAGTGGTGTATTGGACGTACTTCATTGTATGATTTGCTTAAGTTGAGATAACAATTAACACAACATTTACGGTCTAGGCGATGCCTAGAACCTTAGGGCAAAGGAACTTCAGGCAGTCACAATAAACTAACCGTAATGCCGACGGCATTGAGCATTCTGTTTGTCTCTGGAATATTCTGTTCTTGCATTTGATGTCGCAATCCCCTTATCTTCTGAAGAGTCAGTGCATTGCTCTGTAGCGAATTCAACTTGACGATGGCAGCCTGGAAAATGCCTTTTTCCCTCAATATTCTCTGAAAGTCAACAGTCGTTCAAGGCACCAACAATGCCTAGCTTCATTTGCAACTCATAACATGTGCTGTGCTCACTTCAGTATAGAAACGTGGCATAGTTCTAGATTTCTAATAATTTGCAACACCAAGAGAATACAAACTACAAACATCAAACTACACATACCTCATAGAGTGAATGTGGCGGTGAATCGGGAGTCATTTGAGTGAAATTGGATGAAGTCTGACGGAGACACGGAGTGTTTGAGGTTGAACAAACGGGGCGAACTGATGGAATAGGCAGATGTGGAACAGAAAGAAACGTGGTTCGTCGGATCTAAAATGGCAAATAGAAAAAAAACATAAATCAATCGAGCGCTTCAATTCATAACAGTAAGGTTTTGTTAATGTAAGACTTAAAAAAAAACTGGTACAGCAAAAGTCAGGAATAAAAAGACAAATATTTGCAGACTTTTGTATTGAATGGGCATAGCAACTCTAGGCTTAATGACGCGGTGTCGTTTTCGTATTATAGAACCCTATTCTATAATGAATGTAACATTCATTAGATAATTTCTCAGAACCAAGAACGAGCAATAATAATCGATAGATCTGTGAAACATGAAACAATCCTTGGCACGTGCACACATAGCAACCGAGAGATATTCGAATGAACGACAGTAAAAGAGAGGACTCCAATTTGGTCGACACAGAGAACGATCACAATTGACACAGAGAATGATCACGTGCTGAAACCAAGTGCAAACATATCGAAATAGAGGGGAGTAATGACTACATATACTGTGCGCAAGTAACGAAACGCAAAAAAAGTAAACCTGACCTGGCAACGGATGTTATTCGTAGTCGGTTGCCTGACCCGATTGATAAGCGACCGCATCACAGAGCCAGAGGTCAGATGCAATAACTCGACAATCAAGTAATTACCCAAGCAACCTGAAAATCATTAAACGGTCAAAGGTTACTCCAAAAAAACCTAAGATCACAAACAATAATACTCATGCCCTGTAATGATTACAGGACTCAAAGGAACACAAAGGTTTAATATATATGACTCTAAATCATTCAAGAAGACTTATGTTTTGTTATACATGTGGCGGTTCTTCTGAAAAAGTGGGATGATAGACTGAATAAACTGCTGAGAAACAAAAGAACAAACGAACGAGCTGATAAGAAAATTGAAACAAAATCTCACTGCAACACTGACGGAGAAGATCTCGTGGAAAAGAATGTCGCAACTTGTGGACGACGAAATAAGAAAAGGTGACCATTGCGATGCTAATAAGCTGATACCGATACACATAGCGAAGTTCAAACTAATGGTAAGAACAAGTGAATGTGATAAGCAACGCAGCCCAGATGAGATTAAACAACTTGAACGTGAAAGTGAACTTAAGCCGGTAGCACACACCACACAATAAACGTACCAGTTTAAAGCAAGGCACCTTGAAGAGAAGTTCAATAAAACAGCAGTAACCAGAGTCAGATTGAAACTGCAACTGTAGCAATGGATAAAACACGCAAAGGCACAGTTAATGATTAAACATCTTTTATTACAAAAACAAATAACGGTTAACAAAGAAAATAAACAGTACCAACGACAAATTTGTAAAATCTAGTCTACCTACAAAAAATCCTACGGACTAGGCGAACACCGATGTTGAGCCCGCACGGCGGCTCCGGCTATATAAGCGTGTGTGTGAACAAGCTACTCTACGTAAGTAGATACAAACAATCCTCGTTTCCACACATGTGACATAAACTTCACTTACTCGATAATTTTATAGCTAGCACAGTTATAACTAGCAAGACGAAAAAAGTTCAACCCAAATGGTGCTTTATGGCGTGCCTGGCAAAAAAATATCCCATTTACAATCAGCTTTAAATTGGCACCTCACACATAAGAGAGGTATGAGTGTTGTGAGAAGAACTTAATCCTACAAGCTTCACCAAATCTACTATCGACATTCCACAAAATTTAAATGGTGTTTTCACGAAAACAAAAAAAAATGAGTCATACACATACACGCTCAAATGGAAAGTATTGAAATAAAAGACACACCGATAGTAACACTCGGGCAGGGCGGTCAAGCGAATACCCGCAAAAGACTAGCTCTGTACCATGATGTTTATAAAGATCGCATCGAAAGAAATCCATGAGTAATCGTGGCTAAGTGAACAAAAAAAAATAGGTAAATGTAGAAGAAAGAAAACAACTTAATGTTTCCTTATCATTCGATTCGATAAGCATGATCAGCTATATCAGGCGATCCCGTGGGCAATTTCTTCTGAGTTTTCCACGACAAATAGCAGTTCCAGAATAGTCCGGCCACTTGAGTAACAACCACTCTTTGGTTGAGAGGAACCAACGAGAAGTTGACGGCTTGCACACAAGGCCAGTACTAAAAATTGCATGAAAGTGAATAAAATAAAGTGAATATTTACCACGCTATTAATTTTAACAGCGTTGGTGGGGGGTATGAGCCCCTACGTGAATCGAACCGGCGACATTTGCATGGGGATCACTAAACCACCAGACGGCTTTTTTGTTGTACTCATCAGAACAAAACGTTTAGGAAAAAACTGACCATTAAACTTGAGCTCCACACTGGCCACCAATCGTGCTTCATCATATCAAATGAGTCTCGACTGCTAAATCCTTCCAGAATACGCAGATTGAAAAGGACAACAGCATTGAAGATTGGCGAAAAGGTGGACTAAAACAATAACACTGTTGAATGAATACAATACTTCTATTGAAATGCAGATGTGAACTTAAAGAATCAAATGGTATTTATAAAATGCCCGTTCACGAATACCTCAATAAAACGGATCTTCCGATTTTTTAAAACTCATAGTAATGCTAACCTGGTCCACTGCAAGTCGCTTGAATGGAACGAGTCGTTTGTTTGCACAATTTATCCGTTCCAAGACAACAAACCATCTGTTCAGAATGGGAGCCTAGAACTATTTACGTTAAAATAAGCAAAAAAAGTCCGCCAGTGTTTGATCAAGCGCGTTGCCTGAAGGAACCAATGAAAGATGTTCGATTTCATCGCAAACGATGTTTTCACTATTTTTGTTCAATACCCTAACGTACATCTTACATACATAACAACTTAACGATCGCCAAATAATGAAGGAACGTACAATAAAAAATCCGGAAAGAACAAAGAAGCGTCCAGTCCTAGCGAAGTCGTACTCCTCAAACGTCCGTCTTTCGATAACACATTGTGAAAGCGCATCACCACCACCAGCAATTATTGCTAAAAGTAAAAGTAAGCGTAAATATCACCCGATTCTTATCAACGACAGGCAAGTGTTCTTACATGATTATCCGAATAACCATAGCATACATATTTTAGTTAGAAGAGCGGTTAAGTTTAGTCGCCCACAAATAAATGAAATATCTAACTAGTAAATACTGTACTTAAACAACTTGCCTGATGATACGGATTGAACTAACAAAGGTCTCCTATTCAAGTGTGCTATATAAGCTCGGAAAATTCCGGCCATTACCGCAAGTCCTGAAATAAATAATAAAAAAAGTATAAAAAATCGACCACCCAGCCCAGGTAAAGTCTAAATATTGCTAAACGAAATTAAAGCAATCAAGTCATATTATAAAGTGCAACAGGGAAAAAGCAAAAACTTAAAAATGGAAATGAAAATAGTTTGTAGTTCTTTGGCTTTCCACTAATAAAAGACAATTACTATACAAAAAAAACACAGATAACTGGTCAAAGTAAATGGGAAGTGCACAATTTCAACAAGGTCGAATGAAAACTTAATACCACAGCAATGCAGCAATACAAGTCCGTTCAAAAAAAAGTGCGAGTGTTTGGTGATCTTCAAAGTGCAAAACAACAACGAAGATTACGAAGAAAAACAAGAGTTCTCATATTGCTTCGCCGCTAGTGTGCACTTTTTGAATGCACTGCGTCTCTGTATACCCTGCTTGTCTGTGTAAAAATAGAGCAATTTGAAAGAGAGCATCGAATAGAATGCGGCCCACCAAAAAAATTTATTGTTGCGAGCGTTGATCATTGTTACCGAAAACGAGAACAAACCTGCGCATTTTTCAAATTGCTGAAATATTCAAATTATAGAATTCATATTACAGAAAGAACACTATACTTGGTGACAGAAATCCCGATCGAAATCCTTCCTAAAATCTCTTATTCCATAAAACTAACCACAGTATAAGAACAATAATAATAATCAAATCCCTTTGTTATCACAAATAATTTTAAACATAACACAAAAAAAGCCTAATAAAACATCGTAATAGACACTGTTCAAATCAACGAAGAAGAATAATGCTATCCAAATAATGTAAATGAGCAAAGTGTATGTATACACAAAACTGGTACACATGGTTAATATAAGTAGAAAGACATCGGCAAATTCCGGAGTATTTTGTGAAAGAAATACCAATTGTCACGGTAACAAGAGTCGTAACACTATCGACCGGTAATGCGACTCGCAATAATTTCCAGCAATGCTACATGACTACTAATGATAATAGTAAAGATAAACACTGATAAGTAACATAAATGAGCAAAGTGTGTATATAAATAAAACTTAACACACATAAAACGGAAGACAGACTAATAACTGCACTATTATAACACATTGTTAAAGCAAAAAGACCTGTCGACGGGTAACAAGAATACTAACAATTGTCATTTGATGAGACCAACTAACGATAGATGATAACTACTATACATTATGCGGTTCTATTTTCGTTTATCGGTAAGAAGGACTAACCGTAAACTCATAGGTAAACACGACTATTAAGAACATTAAGGTAATAAAAAAAAAAAAAAAAAAAAAAAAAAAGAACAAAAAAAAAAAAAAAAAAAAAAAAAAAAAAAAATAACAAAATTAAGGTAATATAACAACAAAACAATTCAGGCCGAACAACTGCAAAGAAAATCATTTTGGTGATGTATATAATAAACACTCAATCGTAGAAATTAATTCAAGGGAAAAGCAAAGGTGATTTCGAAATCATCACGTAATAAACTGCCGTAGTCTACTTTAAGGTGGTTAAGCAGTAACCCCCAAACAGAACAGCACATTTATGAACTTGGGCCACTGTGAAGATTAAAAAAAGCTTGTCGTAATTTCTGTACCCAACTGCCTGGTTCGGGAGACCGCGCAGCAGGATTTTCTGAAGAAAGATTGAAACATAGGGACAGTCTCATATGGCCGTTGGTCTCGATTTTTGGATCCGAATGGAATCCCGGTGACGACAGCAAATCGACTGCAGAGATGGGCACTCTACATCAGAAGCTTCGATTTCAAGATCGTTTTCAAACCAACCAGTGAGATGGGCTGTGCGGATGTCTTGTCAAGATTGATCCCGAAGTACACAGGATCTACGGAGGACGTGGTGGTAGCGAGTGTGGAAGTCGATGGATACGCCAATCTACATCGTGGAACCATCGCGGCGCTGCCGGTGACAGCCAGGATGATTCAAGAGGTTACCGCAGAGGACAAGACATTGCAAGTCGTATTGGAATCTCACAAGACTGGGAGTTGGCCGGTTAGTTCTAAAGACATTAAGCAATTCGAGAATAGAAAATTGTCGCTCTCGGAGGACAATGGAATCCTAATGTGTGCGGAAAGAATGGTCATCCCCGTGACACTGAGAGGAAGGATTCTGAAACAGTTACACAATGGACACCAAGGAATCGTCAGGACGAAGTCGCTCGCTCGGAGGATGGTATACTGGCCAGGAATCGACGAGGACATCGAGAAGATGGTGAAGTCGTGTGCAAGCTGTATGAAAGCGCAGAAAGCGCCAGTGAAAACAAATTTGAAATCGTGGAACAAGACAGAGAGGCCATGGCAGAGGGTTCACGCAGACTTCGCGGGACCGCTGGAAGGTAAATTTTACTTACTGGTAGTAGATTCGTACAGTAAGTGGCCTAAACTTGTTTGTATGGGTGGGATTACATCCAACGCCACGATTGCCAATTTGAAGAAGATTTTCGCTCAGTTCGGTATGCCAGACACACTGGTAACAGATAGTGGAACTCAGTTCGCGAGTGGAGAATACGCATTGTTCTGTGCAAAGAATGGGGTGGAGCACGTTCGCTCACCGCCATTCCACCCTCAGTCGAATGGACCAGTGGAGAGGTTCGTCGACAGTTTTAAGCGGGCGCTGCTGAAGTTAAAAGGGGAGGGAAGCCCTGAAACTCCGGACGTCTTGGGATCCAATAAAGCCAAAGGCTAAAAAGAAGATGCTCAAGGATGTTCGTGTGGAGGCGCAGTTTAACAAGAAGCATGGTTGGCAATCAAAGGTTTTTCTTCCTGGAACCTTGGTAGATGTTCGTGACTACCGTAACCCGAGTAAGCCAACCTGGATAGAAGCGACTGCTGTGAAACATGGACTTCAATATTAAGCTCAATATCATGTTGAGTTTTTCGCTAAAAAGGGAGGTGTTATAGCGTATACCTAGGAATTAGCATTGTCTATGTATTTACAATCTAGTGAATTAGCAACTCATTAGCATAGGAGTGTGTTCCATAAATAGTAGCGCGCTAGGTGATGAGGGATCGATCTCATATCGAAACTCCTTTCGTCTCCAACTTTATCCGTGGTATACAATAAACTCTACTTCTTACTACATTTGTGTCGCTTACATTTGGAGGACACAACACTATTATTGGCGCATAATTTTCTTCAGGGAGTTACGTGCCTGACCTGCTTAAGAAGAAGAAGTGGAAGAAGGAAAATGAGATAAAATAGTAGTTTTATGATTAGCCTAATGAGAAGAACTGGTTATATCCTGGCTGTCCCCGTACGTGTAACAATTTCAGGCCTGAGCAAATGTGACGCGGAAGTTTTGGATCGCGGAAAACAAAATTTCGGCAGGATATTTAGTAGGAATGTACGTGAATAAAAAAAAGGTTCATTCGCATTTCTGTGACTTGACGACGGACTTATTCTCCCATTTTTAGCGCATTTTCTCTCATCCAACCGTTTGATGTGAGGCATGACTATCGGGAATGAATATGAACTCGTACAGGTGAGACTTGCCCTTTTCTGTTGTTTCAGGACTCGTGGATTGCCCCAAATGGCCATGGAGAATGAGAGCATCGACTTTGAACGAGTCCGTCGAATAGAATCCGGCTCAGCAAACAACTTATCATTAGCTCGTTGCGAGCATTGATCACTGTTACCGAAAATTAGAACAACAACCGTGCACATAAATTTCAATTCAAATTACAGAAATAATAATACGACTATTTTGTTCACAGCACTGCCGAAAACCCCGATTATTACCGTGCGTGAAACCCCTCACATTTTTTTAAATCATAAGAACAATAATAATAAACTTCCTTTATCAGCACAAATAATTTCAAACATACATCAAGGATCTTGCATAAAAAATTGACATACACACGTTTCAAATGAATGAAAAAGCGAAATGCAAATGTAATTGAGCGGAGATAAAACTGGTGCACACGGATGACATAAACAGAAAGACAGTATTTGCGAAAGAAAGACATATTGACCGGTATAAAGACTCGTACAAACTACAATGAATGTGTAAAACTACCAGCGATATAAGAGTAAAGATAATACTGAGATCTGAAGAGATAAATATTGAGATCTGAAGAGAAACATCATCCGAATGCTACTGCCGAAAAGGCAACTATTACAAAGGCAATAGAACAATATCTTTTTGCAAAAGTGTATTAAGTAACCTAACGACAGCCTTATGAAGTGTCTTCACCAGGACGACCAGTAGAAGTGTTTCTCTCGTTTCCTCGCGAAGAGCTTGGTGCGCCAGTTGCATGGCGCTTCTTGATCATCGCTGGAAGAAAACATTGTAATATGACTTCTTTATCTGAGCGCGACTCGCACCACGATCAGATGGGTTCTGCGGAAACCCGCTAGTGGCGGGTCAAATGTCCACTCGCATTTTGCATTTAGCCCGCGCGCGATCCGCGGGTATGGGATTTCAACTGTGAAATTTTTCTCAAGGTTATATTTGGTTTCTATCTATTCAGGTAATACTTTGCAACGTAGGCAGGTGTTTTTATCGATTTTATGAGCATATTTGGTGATTTCTGTCCACGTTTGCCTCTGTGAACCGGGTAGTTCGTTGTAAGCAAAAACCTGCAATAATTATGCATATTTTACCTTTTAAGCTATGTAGGTTTTAAACTATATTGGCTTTACAGGAGCGCTGGATCCAAGACAAGGCATTTATTCCGAAGCAGGAAGGCAGGAATGTCTACTACAATGAGGAAGATGTGGGTGTTCCCTTTGTCAATCACTAAGATTCTACACATTTCTATCTTGTTATATATTCCCCGTGTCGAGATTGTTGAAACCAATCAAGTGCCCTTGATCCACAAATTCTGTGGGAGGTAAATACAAATTCGCTTAGGGCCGCCACAGATGTTCCTCTGTCCGTCAAAATCCTCCGGAGACCGATGGTGAGCAAAGTTGGATAAATATAAAGGTGGTGCGCCGTTTACGCGTGATGGCCAGGCACAGTAAAGCAAAGAAATTATGAATGGGCCAAAATGGAGAATCTTGGTGTTGTCCTATTGTAAAGTTAGACCCACCCATAATTGTTGGAGCGCTAGCAAACGCGGACAAAGCTCTGTCGACGTAAAGTTCCGCCTTGCGATTTTCAGTAACCCTGGCCACTCTGTAACTCTCACAGGTGCGCTGAAAGTAGACAAATTTACACACAAACAAAGAAAGCATGCATGCAATAGACACTGCATTCTAAACAATAAAAATGCGTTAACACAAAACGCGACAACTCGGCTCATATTTATGACTACCTTCCAAACAAGAGTGTTGACTTACCTCCAGTTGGCAGATCGACATATGACGCTGAAAGTTAAGGCAATTTTCGACTTCCTTGTTCTTTTCAATCTCCTTCAATAAATTTTCCTTTTTCGCGTGCAGTTCCTAAATGAATAAGCATTGTGCTACAATAAGAGAATGCATGGTAACACGTAAGAGCTGGACAAGCAGAAAATAGAAATAAAGCCAAAAAGATAAACGCTTACCTTCATCTCCTCACTAGCTGCTTCTTCTTGCATCTTCTCATAATCGTCCTTTGCAATTTTCAATTGAGCCTAGAAATATTGTGTAAAGAGACCGCTGGGCTGCGAAACACAAGTTCACAAGTTCGCTCAAGATAAGAAAGGGAAAATACTCCAGCGCCAAAAGGGTATTTATGTTGCACTTGGGAAAATGCACTTTAGAGTATAACGAATTTTACGAATTTTACTGGCATGGTCTTTCTTCAAACATCTTATGTAAAATGTAACTGCGAACATTGATGCAAGCGGAAGTGTAACATAAATGTTTTTTTTTTCTTTAGTTATTTTCCAGAGTAAAAAAAAACGCAGATGACCAGATTCACAGCTCGGTGACAGCACTTTCGCTGCATGCATCACAATATTAGAATAAAAACAAACATGAAACACTTACAGTCATCTTCACAAGCTCCTCCTCGGTATTCATTTTTAGAAGTTCTGCAACATGTTGATTAAAAACGAATATGCATTACAAACTCGGGTAATTTTGAAATATTCAAAGGTATCGAAGAAAATAGACTTGAGAACAAAAATAATAGAAGTTCAGAAAAAAGAGAATGAATAGTACGAATTCAAAAACTGAAGCGGCCCCTCGTAGGTCATCGCCGCTAGTGTGCACTTTTTGAATTCACTGCGTCTCTGACGACTCTGCTTGCCTGTGACAAAAGAGCGCGGGTTTTGAACGAGAGCGTCTAATAGAATGCGTCCCAGCAAAGAATTAGCTTGTTGCGAGAGTTGCTGATTGTTATAATAAAGGAAATAACATTACAAAATTATACATGAACTGAAAGTCAAGATAAAGATGAGACCCATATATGAATATGGGACCCCGTTTCGACCCCTGTCGTATACGAGGACTTTTACTATGGTGGGGTCTCGACAGTACGACGGCCATAGCTTCAGAGATAAAAGAGGAATAGAGGATGGCGAAGAGTGATGATAAGGACGGAAATAATATTGTGATATAATATAATAGTACTAATATATAATATAGTGGTTATAAAAGAAAATGTAAGAAACGCTTACCTGCAATCCTGGAACTGATCTTGCCTGAAACCTAATAGAGGCTGTATTATAAATGTATAAAAGAATTTAGTAAAATATAACGATATTACCTACCTTATAATTGTTAATACAGGGCGGGAATAATGAGAATATCAGAGTTGCATGGCCAGTCGACGATGTCCATACTGGAGAAGTGGCTAGTAAACCGCCTCGCAGTGTAAAATTATGTAGAGCGCGCGTTGCGGTGTAACTACTACGGTACTAGGTGTGAAGAATAGGCAGAGGAAAAGAGCAAGGTGCTCAGATCATGTGGGTGTCTACCCAAGCGCAGAGATATTTAGTACTGATACCATATTTATGTGTGATTATAGGGTATTTGTGGAAAGCTTTTTTGAATGTTGACGTAATAACTAGAACTGGGTACGCATTACTTAGTAGTTTTTTGTAAAATTCTTGTATTTTAGTTTTAAAGTTAATAAGAGATGAAGTACATCTATGTATTCTTATGAGTTCACCTTGTATACAGTTTATTTTGATGCGGTTGCAGATGGAACTATCAAACATTGGAAAGCGTATAACTTCAAACGTGTAATCGTCTGTTTTGTTATACAGATTAACCGACCATCTATCTATGGATCTGGTGAGAAAAAGGTCAAGGAAAGCGGCTGAATGGTCGTTAGTATTAGCCGGTTCCAAACTAAGGGCATCAGGATACATGTTGATAAATCGGGTAGCTAATGTGTCGTCATTATAGAAGATTGCGATGTCATCCATATATCTGTGTATAGACAAATGATAGCTGAGAGAGTTATTAGGAGATTGTTTGAAAAAATTGAATTCGATCATGGCTAGTGAAAGGTCAGCCAAAAGCGGGGATGCGTTACCCCCTTGTGGGACCCCTATAACTTGATGGAATAATATGTCTTGAAAGATAAGGTAACTATTTTTAACTATATATTTAGTTATATGTTTTACTTCATTTCTAGAATAGCAACTGTCGGAGAGAATGTCCGTATAGTATGTATTTTTAAAACCAACATTAATAAAGCTCTTACCCGAGTTATTAAAACAGAGATCTATTAAAGCAAAAATGTTATCTATAATACAAGCATGAGGAAGGCTGGTGAATAGACTGCTAAAGTCGACTACCTTTATCTTTTTAAATCTATGGATTCTTGTGGAATTGGTGAGAGACAAGGAGTTATCTATAGAGATAAAGTTAAATTTTTGTGTATTCCAGTTATTACTAGCATTAAAGTAGTTTCTAAAGTGGTTACGGAAATGCTTCAAGATCTTTTGCAAAAGTATAGCAGGATTTTTCAAGGAACTATGTTTCGCCGCGGTGATGAATCGCATTTTAGCTGTCTTTTTATGAAGCTTGGGAACTCCGTAAATATTGGGGAGTTTTCTGTCTATTTTTGGGCAACTAACTCTGCAGGTGTTAGAAAACGAAACGTGACGCGAAATAATATCTGTTGATGTTTCAGTGAGATATGGTAAGTATGTTTTATTACCTTTTACGTCGATCGTATCCGCATCCACTGATGTGATTATACCTAATTCGTTCAAGAGAAAGTCGGAGTAGAGTAGAGGACATGTGTAACAGTAGTTCGACGAAGCCTTATCAACACTTGTAATAATGAATTGTTTCTTGAGCTCATTAATTTCTTTATGGCTGGCAGTATTAACATTGGGGCAATTATAATCAGATGTTTCAAGTAGGCTATCCCTAAGCGTATCAGTATTAGGTATATCAAAATCGAGCTTAGTTAAGTGTTTAGTTAATTTACTGACCAGATCGCTATAAACAGTTATAAGATGCTCCTTGAATTCCCTATTAGAGAAAGGTTCACGATACTTAGTGCCTTTCGATAATAGGGAAGCCGCCTTGGGATGAGAATGTTCGAAAATTTTGCAATTACCTGTGATAATATGGAGGGAATTGTGTAGGCATACTTCTTCTTTAGGAGTGCAGAGGTGAAGATACTGTTTGCAGTTGCAGGAAATATGCATATTATTTGAGGAGTTCACAAGTTTTTTATGATTGAACACGCGAGGGCCAAGTGGAAAACTATATTTTTGCCGAAAACAGATATTGGGAATGTGTGTTAAAGGAATATTATTGGAAATGAAAACGTTACGGATAGACTTCTTGACTGTATACTGTATATTACATTTATCTCGTTCAAAATCATGATGAATGAAAGGAATATTAATAGTAAAATCAGGTTTCTTAGAGGGAAAAGGCTGAATAATGGGTTTGGTAATAAAAAAATTTCCACACAGAGCCTCAGTATTTCTTCTGAAGTGGTAGTTATGGTCGGTTGAGAAATATTCCGAAATCAAATTTTTACGACTTTTTACAGATAAATTGTTGTTAATTTGCATTAATCGGCGATAATCTATATTACAAGAAAGTTCGGATAGTGAAAATATATTAGAACTGACTGAAAGATTGCGTTTTTTACGGGGACCCCGTATTTTAGGAGGTCTGCTGATTTTGAGGGAAAAATATGGAATGTTACGATTACCGAGTCCTTTTTTGCTATGATCGCTTATCAGGCCGTAGCCTTTGATATTATCATTAAGTCCGTAAGGGGCAGATGTATTAAGAAGTTTAATCCAAAACAATACTGTAGTTTTAATAAAAGTAACACACACACAATAATTCTGTCCGACACGGTAGCCTGCCGACGGGTCTCTCAGGGAAAGAGCCCTGCGAGTTTTCGGTGTTATGGGATATGGTTTTCACAGTATAATATCTGATCCGTCTCTTTCTGTGTGATCCGCCCCAGCCCGCAACATTTGCATCATTGGTTTTTTAAAGGCCATTTCAGGTATCCACTGTTTTTGCCTCCCCTTTAACTGTTATACTTTCACAGCTATCACTTCTAGCGTTGTTGTTAGCAAAACTGCAAGTAAGCTGTGTTTCTGGAATCGTTTTACTAGATGACGCTTTCTGCATTTTATTAACTGTGGTATCGAATGTTGGGCAATTATTTGAATTGACTATTTTTATTTGACTGCTTTAAATCATACACGATATTTATTAGTGTTTATTCACAACTTATTCAGATAACTAAATATATACGGAAGGAATATATCAGTAAAATAAAACTATAGAGCAAGTGCCAATATTAATCGTGGGACGATTTTAATAGTGCTTTATGAGACCGGGATGGAAGTACACGCTTAAAGATCAAGGGAATACCTGGGTATGTACATAGCTGATTACCTGGGACTGTTAGGAAAACAATTGGGTTATGACCGCGTCACGAATTATTCTGAAGCGTTATTAGCAAAGCTTGCCAGAGACATAATAAATATTATCTGACAAATAAGAAACGGTAACTTTAAATACTCCAAAAATCCTGCGGCGGGGATATCATTTCAAGGTGTTTGTCTGAATGTGAGATCAGTTTGTGGCAAGAGGCTACGGAATTAACTAAGGTGCTTAAGAATAATTTACAATAGAATAGAGTTGTTTTGAGGAACATTCTATTAGATGGCACGGAATTAGAACGGAACCGCGGACACAACTGGTCTATGAAGCGATTGTTGTAAACTGCTGCAGAGCAACTGAGACTGCAGGTCTAGTGCAACACTTGTTGGTTGTTGCATCGACGCAGCAGTCTGCGATAGGAGTGCCTGAGTGAGGGTGAGCAGGTCTGCGGAGGTGGACTGGGGCAGAAGTGACAGGTTCTGGAATCCCAGTGTTGAGAATGGCGAGCTGAAATAGGGAATATTTACTATGTTAGCATACAAAGGAATGTAGTCTTTATTTAAGAGGTAGGAAGAAAAAGTTCAGAAGGCTGTGCGCTAGGCACGTTGCTAATATGATTCTTATTATTCAGAACAACGTACCTTGTGCTGACTGTTGGAATGTTTCTCAGAGGAGAGATTGTATTGGTGGCTGGCAGCATGGGAATCGTAGACGACGTCGAAGGAAACACACAAGAGTGTCCGATGCTTGGTGAATTCTGGTGACTCTCTTTGTTCTTCACTGAAATAAGGATGGAATAGATAATGTCTTCAATGTCTTTCGTTTGCTCTATACGTAATTGATTATTATTATTATGGCGGGAAATTAAATAAAGCAGAACTCACGCTGTGTCTCCAACTGCTCATTTCTTCTTCTCAGCTGCTCAATGCTGTGTTTATGTTCATTCAGTTTTGACTGCATGATCGAGATGTACTCAACAGCTCTCTTCAGGATCAGAGCCCTGGACGACTGAAATACAATGGATCACAAGCTTATGATCTTCGCAAACTACTCCTTTGGTATGTTTGATAAACAACGGGCTTTCAAATCCAACCACAGCAGCGAGTTGTTTCTTTGTCACTTTTCAAAGTTACTGAAGTGCACCTCGTGTTTTCAAGCAATTCCTAGGCCAGACGGCATCCTACATTCTAATGCGAAAGCAACAACAATGTCTGGCCAAGTGCATCGCCGGCTTCGAACAAGGACCATGGGGAAAGCCCCCACGGGAATTACTCCCCATCCAGTGAGACCCACAAACAGTACTGTTTCTGTAAATAATCAGATACTGATGGTGGAATCACATGAATTGAATCGTAGGATGACTACTTACACATGGTTGACATGTGAAATGCACTTTCCCAGTGCACACACGGCCGGGAAATACCTTTACGTAAAGTGCAACAATTTCGGAAAATTGTGTTGCACCCAAATCCTTATCTTTGACGTAGGTCTTTGGTAACACTCTTAATCTTATTTAATATTGCTCTTTAGGATGTAGTCACTACACCGCTTATCTTTACCTTTTCTCCCTCAAGCAGAGGGATGGAGTCCTTGAGACACATGAAATGATCTTTGATATGATCACGTCTTCTACGCTCAAGTTCGTTGTGGTGAGCCCTTCTGTCATCTTCCATTGAGGACGTGCACGATTTCGGTGATGAGCCTCTTTCGTCCTGAAAATGCAAGATTATACTTTGTTAGCTCAAGACCCGAACAAACAGCCGCCCACAATTATTACCACTCAGGCAGGAAGAAAAACTTGTTTATGGGAAATTATGTGGGTATATGCATGATTTAGGCTAATACCCCCGCACAGACGCCTAATCATAAGGAGATTTGGGAATAATCCCCAGAAAATCTTTTGTGTATGAATGAGGTGGATTAATAAGATCTTGTGAGGGTGGGGATTTGTGGTTTGTTAAACCAGCACGTGGTATTTTGCTTTTTCACCGATTTCGATTTAAGAAAAACGTACATCAGTCAGATCGTTCTCATCCGAATGCTTTCTCTTACGGTGCTTTTCGGCCACTCCAGGAGGGCTTTCCATGATTGGGGGTTGCATAGCCGTCGTCATTGTATTTGATTGTTGGTGATGCCTGCAAAGGTAAGATTTTTTGCTTGTAGACTTGAAAACAATTCACGACAGCCGAGCTACAGAATAAAACAAGGTAGAAAAGTAAAAAAATTAAAAAAAAAGTTCAAGCATAACTTCCCAAAAGTTATGGTAAAGGCTGGAACATTTTTGTTTACGCGTTGGCAAGGCGGAAAGAGAGCCGCCAGACTGGCGTCTGCCCCCCAGCCTGGCTCCTCCCTATGAAAGGATGGCGGCCGTGTGGCCAAACCATCGAAAACAACAAGGACACGATTATGCAAAAGGCCCAATCAACGCGTCCAGACTGAAAGCATGTCTGGACACAGAATTGTTGTTGACAAAAGCGTCGGTGACTAGATAGGGAAATAGTATGCTGGCTCGATGAAGTGAGACAAGCTTACTATAAGCAAGTTGTCTGGTCTAGGTTCTGCCCAGGCTCAGACCACCGACCGTACTAGGAAGCCGGGTCTGAGCGACTGATTGAATAGTTTAGCACGGGTGCGAGTCTGCCGTCCCGCCCCTAGCCCCGCCCACTGTTCTTGTAGGTAGAGAGTGTGACAAGATAACCAACCTCTCCATAGTGATAATGGAAAACAGTGACCAGAGAAGAACAGAAAATGTGTTTTATACCTTCCGGAAAGGACCCATTGAATAAAAAGATGAATAATAGCCAAATGGCACAAAGTTTTTTTTAGTGAAATATACAAAATAAATGGAACATTGCACAACTCGCGGGTATAGGTAATAAGTCGCAGCAGAACTCGCTCCGATATCCTAAAATTACACCGCAACGTGCATAATGACATATAAGCAACTATCCGCCACAGTATAGGACGACACCGACGACCACACCCGCATATGAATGTTTCAAACTTGTATTTCCATTATTCTCCGATCCAATTGTCGTCAACAACACTATTCGTTTTGAACATTCACACTCGGTGCAGACAAAATAAAATAATTAAGTTGTGTGTCAGTCTGGGCATGGAAAACGAGTATTATTCTCGGTATTAAGGTAATTGTACTCAAATCATCTGGCAATCATATTGTGGAAGTTGACGTCAATTATAAATATGAATGTACTATTTAGTTCGTGTCCAATGTCCATCACTTGCCATACATAAAAGGCGTTTACTCATACTTTGACCTTCAATGTAATTTCCATTCATTGTTTTCTGGGTACATTCATTGCCTGCACGGTGCAACTTCAGTTCGCACTCCTGAGGACAAACATGCGTTGTGCGAGTCAACACAGGAAAACATCGTTGCAGTTTTGCTCTAGTTTTCCAACGGATAATGTTTGGGATGCGGTAAATATTCAGCAATTCCATCGTCCAAATTCTATTGTGTACTGTAAACAAAATGCAAATAAGAACGAATTCAGACATTGAAATCCTCAATCAGTGAACGGATGCCCTTATTTTCATGTCAACTTCACGAAACCGTGTGTCCATACAAAGAACGAGCCTCCTTTTCAATTTTCATCAAAAAGAAAACCAAAATACGGAAAAAGTGATGCGCCTAAATGAGATGCTAATCTTTCGCCCTTTTCCCTAACATTTGCGAAGTCTGGTCGTTCATTGTGCTCTGCGAAATGATATGTACAGTATCACAGAGAGTCCCCAATTCGGCACCTTCTTACCGTATATATTGTTTTTGTAGTCTGGATCAGGCGCATATGGATACATAACATTTCGCGTGGCTTTACAGGAAAACGATGGGCTGATTTACATTGCTAATTTGCTTTGCTTACATTTTGCAATTAGCTGTTTAGCAAATTAGCAAAAATTAGCAATTTACATTGCTAATTTGCTAATTGTACATTAATGCATCCTTGTCATAAGTAGACCTTTCTACCAGCAAAGTGCATCATTTCGGTTACCGTTTTCAAACCCGACGCAAAACCTCATCGTTTGTCATTAGATTTTTCGTACTTGGGAATTGTGCGTTATTTTGTAAATCGGTGGGATGGGGGGGGGATTCCTGGGTTCCTTTTGTCCTTCTGAAATGCACGTGAAGATTCACGGAAGCACAACAGACGAATTTTTCAGTCCAAAGGACTTTTCCAAGGTTGACCACAAATGAAGAGAAGGATATTTAGAGCTGACCAGTACTTTTGTCGCTTACTATACTTATAGTAGTTTTTGTGCTGAAAGTTGTCTGTTTTGATTTCGATGACCAGGCTTATGCTGACAGAAACTTCGATGTGTCAGTTTACACCTAAAAGGACAGCACATTGCCGGACATAGTAAACACCACAGTCTTATAGCTAGGCTGAGTGAGTTACATCATCATATAACTCCAATAAACGAGTTTCCAACCATGCAAAACGGTGAAACAGAACACTAAAACACGCGGAAAAAGAACATCTCTCCAGTTGATAAAATCTGAAAAAAGTAAACTTTGTTATAGATAAGTGAAATGTGAAGCGTATTTGTCTGCACTTTGTGTTTTACTTCTCCTTCAGAGAATTTTTATTTGTCGGGGGGATAAACTGATGTTAATTGTAAAGTATGTTTATGAGACGTTGCAAGGGAGACACAACTTTCACAAACATCTTCGAAAAGACATGTCGTCTGTTTTTCCGCCACTGCACATTGTCAACAAAATAATTGCACTTTTAAAAGAATTTTTGGGTGCGAACGGACTATCAGCTGAATAATTCACACAAAATATCTCTTCTAAAGAAAATACACAAATAAACAATGTACATCAAACTAAAAAAACACTTGCGCTATTCTTTTCTTTGCTAAAAAAAAATAAGACCGTACTTATGTCGCAGCAAAAAGATGATCTCTCAAATTTGCGGCTTCCAGAAGGTGTTTTTTATTAATCAGTGGTCGAGTTGCATGTATAATAATAACGCGTACTGCTAAAAATTTCTAACTTATTGTTAGAGTAAATAAAATTCAAACAAACAGAATAATTTGAGGAACATTCGACGTACCGAGAACAGGCAAGCCTTCTAAATAATGAATATACATAGTTCTGTCTGTACTTGGGATCTAGTGCCCCTGGCGTATTATTGTAACATTTTGTAATACTTTCGTGTTTAAACGATTTTGATGTTACCGTGGGAATATATGCACTTCTCGTCATTTTTCATGCAACAGATTCACAAATTGAATACATTCGGTTAAGAAGTGACTGTCGTAAGCGTAGATAATCTTCGTCAACCATGGGTGTCTTAATAGCTTACTGAACATACGCCCTTGTCTCAAATTGTTGATAGTTTACTAACAATGATCACTTCGCGGTTAACCATTTTTTCTCCAGACTTTCAGCTAACCGAAGGCTTCCACGTAAACGAACATCAGAGGAACAACACAATTCTCATGATAAATTACACCTCTCTGCACAAGTAGTTCACATTTTTAAAGTGTCAATCACTGATGCACGAAAAGCTGAAAAAAATATTATCTTTATTTAGCGATGGAAACACCTTGTCACAACTATTCGATTCCACACTTACGATTAATCATATTATTTCCTCCGCAGACCCACGCGGTGCAAACCCCCAAAGAACATCCAAAAAGATTGCAGAAAGAATGAAACGAGACCAGAATGTTGCATCAGACATCGCAATCGTGGTCTGCAATTAGAAGCCAAAGATGTTCAGTGAAAACATTCCTGGGGAATTGCTACTATTTTCTACGCATGTTGTGTATATGATGCAGTATCGAATAAATAGAGACAGCACAAATATTCTTGATTTGTAAGCTGTCTACATTAATATGATGAGTGGGGAGCGTGATGTGCTAAATACCTGCGATTGGATGTACCTCGCTGCTTATAAATAAGACAGTTAATTTTTTTTGCCTGAATACATACGTGTTTTTATATCATTTGTTAGTTCACTTGAGTTTGGACGAGGGATACCTGGTAATATACGTCCTCCCCACATTTTCCCCCCTGTGCCTTTTGTTTCCATCAATGATTGATTGTCTCTGCACTATCTAAGGCCATGTGCTGATAGTCTGATGCAAGATGCTTGTATTGTCCGTTCATTCACTATCAACGCGGTGTGCTCGTGGAGTGCTCGGCTGATGCAATCTGCGAGAGTCAGCAGGGCGGACACCCTGCTCCCATAGCATGTGAGCGGCGTATGCAACATGCGTGCACAACCGCACACCGGGGGAGACCCCATCCACCCTGTGAACAGGAAAGAAGAGAGAACTATGCACTCAAACGATATCAGTGACAACTGACATTCGAGCACGGAAAACAAGGTACCTTGTGAATGAGTGCAGGTCTGGTCGAAGCAATCCAACAGTGGTCACAATGTCACAATGTCACTATTCACATAGCAACTGTCTAATGGTAAGGCTCCCAGAAAGCACCACTACGACCATTTTTATGAAAAGTTTAGTCAGTACCTTGGTTTTATAAATTAACCAAAGTGATGTTGCGGGAAACTGTCGAATAAGCGAAATACACTGATCAACATTGGGCCCTGTGCTACGAGTGGGGGTTTAAATACACGTCATTACCTAAATATATACTTTTTATTTTAGTGCAAAGCGCCTCGAAATGTTGCTCTGTGCTTATCCTACAAAACGCTACAATATTCAGCGAAAAACGACAGGAACGTTGACAAAAAGTAAAACACACAACGCAAGAGGACAAAGTACACGTACCTATGCTACAGTGTCGAAAACGAAACTTTGTTCCATTCAAATCTTAATGCGACTTCCGTCTGGCATACGGTAATACATGATATGCGATACCTCACCAATTCTAAACAATGCTATCCAGCTGTTTTAGTCAAAATAAACCTTGACTTCAAGTGTTTTGTTATAACGGGAATAAGTTCACATGAATTTCTACGGAATGCCGCGAACCTGAAGAAGATTTGGGTTTTCACATGAACACATTCAACTTGTCAACACGGCTACTGTGCTTTTTTATCAGTTCATTGTTATTTCAATACTTTGTTATTTGCTTCCGGTGTCTACAGTAATATTAACCACAGGCAGTTACGGCGTGGCGTGTTCAAGTTCGCATTTTTCACTCGATTGCAGAACTGCACATAACAAACACTTTTTCTACTTATTACCACAAAAACAATATATTAATTAAGTGATTTGTAGTTTACATTAACTTAATCGTGTTTAACGAGATATACAACAAATTGTGATTTGGTATGCTTTTTCATTAGTATTATTATGATAAATATGGGATCAACAGAACACAAACAAATCACGGATTAACAAAAGAAAATAACAAAGAATTTTGGTCCTCCACGCCCCCCCCCCCCAATATCGACTTTACTATAGGAACACAATGTATTAGAACGGTAATGCAACTTTATGCAAACGACGGAATATTGGACACTATGAATCATGATCATGGCGCCTTGAAGCCGCGCTATTACTTTTTTATCCTCAAAAGTCCCGAACATAGAAATCACAAGTCACATCTGTCTGGTTTATGTTTTCTGTGCACTTATTTAGTGTGCACTTCAATATCAATGCAGATAATCCACGTTGATTACGTGTTGACGTGTCAAGCTTCTGTTAAGCCTTACAAGGGACTAAACATTTACACGATCGCCTAATTAGTAGAACTAACATCATGTTTACGAAAACCACACCATTACTCGTCTTGTACTAGATCCAGTGAATATTGGCCACGAGATTAGTGGTCGGTCCTTGATTGGTATTTTTCTCTCTTTTTTTTGTCAGGTTATCAGAATTTTATAGTAAAATATAATTACGGGTTTGTGATTCTCTTTGTTTGCGGATGATAATCATGTGAGAAAATTAATACTGCTTCTAAGGATTAACTCCTGATTCTCGATATCAAGAAGAGAGCAGGATTCATGTTGGTTGACAGGGAGTTCTTAAAAAGAGGTGGGAAAATAAGCTTGTAGTAGTACTTCTTTGATTGTAGAACTGTGCTTATGCTTGGTACCGGAGAACAAATAGCCGGTAACCTCACATGTGTTGAAGTTAATGTGGCAAACATAATACATGTCTTGTTGTTAGTGTATGTCATACGACGTCGAGTATCTGTCTTCAGTATTTGGGCATCAGTCTATTTTTGTTTCCTACTTCACTTCCTTCCTTGCCGCCAGGAAGTGAATCTCAGCAACGTGATCTGGTAAATTGAGCAAAGTAATCTGTTAGGCGCCCACTAAGGAATTTTGGTATAAGGAGCTACGGTTGAGTCACTGTAACACATTTGCTCTATTGTGCATACTCCAATAATAGCACAAGCCGAATAAAACAAATCTCATTTGTAATCCAAGTCCCACAGTAATCTAAAGCATACATTTGTCATGGTAGGATATAGCCCGGCGAATTCGCCTTATAAACTACAAGTAGATTTATTGAGCCAAGGATTTGGGTGTTTAATGGCCAAAACCGCATATAATCTGCCATATAATGCATATAATCGTTGGAAGTTGGAGGTGTGGGTGTGTTAGCCTTTCGCATATTGTATAACTACATAATAATTTGCCTGTAGATTACAAAAGATAAACTGCGCATAACAGAACTACATTTGCGAGAAGCCCCATATGTATCACGACAAGGGCTGCACAAAATTTTCTGCAGGACTACTCGTTGGGAGTGGATGGCATTTCAGTTTAGGAAAACAGTGACTACCGGTTTGCGTGGTAAATTCAAAGTAACATGCCACCAAGTGATTTTATTGCTGGAGATTTCGACACAGCAAATATATCTGAATACCTAACACGTGACTTTTTGAGTACACACGTTCCTCGTATTCTTTTGGAGCATCGACGGATGCAGACGCTAACGGCTGTAGGTGTACTTTGCTCTCATGCAATGTTCACGACCTCGGACAGATCGAGCCCAGTGCCTAAGCCTAATTAAAGGGATTCACATTTTAGTCTGGTTCCGTCGCATCATGCAGTTGATAGCGATCTATGCAAACAAAGCGAGCGTGCCCATATTTTCACACAGCATACATCAACGTTCGGGAATTGCCGTGAATTTCATGTGAGAGAGCACATTTAGTTTGAGAGCGGATTGCGAGCTCAGAGTCAAAAAATGATCGGTATCTTCCGAAAGAAAAACACGGTCACTTTCACGTGTCCCAAGATTTCAAGGGTCCCAGTTAAGTTCAGCGTCAAAAGTAGATCGGATAACCTAAGTTCACTAGCAAATTCGTAGTTATTTCCGGTGATCGGTAATTATCCCGATTTGTCCGAAGAAATGTTTGCAGGATCCATTCTCTACAGCACTGCATATTTTATCACAACTTACTTTTGGAACGTTGTTAATTTAAAAAAAGAGCGTCATTAACAATGACAAACCACAGGCTAAGGAACTATTTGAAATTTGTTTCAAGACTGAAGAAAAACCGATCAGATGTATCACACGTGGCCAGTCATGCTCACTTCTTGACCTCATGCTAGGTTGCGTAGTAAGACCATTCATTAACCATCCCTCGGAAGGAAAACAAAAAGTGTCGTGATAGAGACATGGAAAGAGAGAAAGCGAGAGAGAGAGAGAGAGAGAGAGAGAGAGAGACCCTTCGTGGGAAGCCAGCAGTGTTCAGTGTGTAGCACAACGTGGTGATCCTTGAGTGTTCTGTGCTGATAGTGGGGTCTAAGTACAACCAATGGCCGGATAGTTCGATCGGCACAATTGAAAGCGCAAAATGTGCTGGGGACCATGAAAAGTACATGTGTCAAGTAACGGCTAAGTTATTCGATATTACTCGGTCCCCAATGAAACATACTCAAATCTAATTGAAAGTAAGTAGCGAGTTTTAAAACTGTATTCGATATTACGCGACTATTTCGTATTTCCTCGATAAAATAAGCATGCTAGAGAACAACTGAAAACCTCAATTTTTGAGCTTTCTAGATTCGCAATTTTCATGTTTCATACTGATTAATTGCGTAATATAATGGGCAGTGTGTTATCTCCAACCAGTCAAATCTCCAGACTTGGAAGACTCGTATCAGACACTCGCACAGGTTTGCTAGAATAATATAAAATGTTCGTTCTTTGTGCTCTGTGTAGGTCTGCGTTTACAGATATTCAGACGCTGTGCATTCTGTGCACACTACAACAATCACTATTCTGCTGATGCAATTTTGGAAAATTCGGGTATTGTATTTAAAAGTCCAAAGTGCCAACTTCAAAGAACGTCTGGTTACAAAAGTGGGATGAATCAGAGCGATACATTTTTCTATATTTTTGTTTACAAGTTTATATGCTGGAATACCCCTAAAAGCAGTAGTACCACGAAAAGAAACCAACTTATCCACTGATTTTGTTCTTTGAAATAAACAAATTACGAATTATATATTCTTCGTGCATTTCAGTACTCTTTGCAGATTAAACACAGCAATGTTGCGGCTTACCCACTTTTCTATAATGTCATTCCAATAACTGTAGGTGATCTAGGCTCCAGAGCTAACCAAACACATTTCAGCGCCATCGGATATGCGATTATAAATGCGAGGGTGGTGCATGTGATTTCTGGTGATATTTGAATTTGTGAGTAAAAAAAGCAATAGCAATGCTGCCACATTATAAAAGTTATAGGAGAGCACTATGGAATACTGAGCGGCAAGGAATTTCTTCTCGAAACCAACCAGAGTATGTAGTGGACCACCCTTTGGGTGGACCACCCTTTGGACTGGCAGCCCTACTCTCAATTTTTAATCTTCCCAGTTTATAGAAGGGTCAATTCTGAACTTAACGCTCTGCTCCATGCACAGTACAGTTTAAATGTGATTTTCGGAAATATATGCAATGATTCTCTTTTTAATGCAACAATTTACCATAGCACTTTATAAAAAGAACCCGTTTTCCCTGAAATTTGATGTCTGTTGTTTTCCGAATTTGCCATGCATATTTAGTGATATCATCAGTATATAAAACCGACTAGATTCTCGTTACACACTCTGATTGGACAAGCTGACATTATCTCTTAATTAAAAGAGGTAAAAACAAAGGGTGCGATAATCCGCTTGTAGCGGGTGAGTTTACAAAGCGAGGGTGGATGGATTACGGATGACAATCAACTCTTATTAGGCGGATTGGGTGATATATATGAATAATAGGATGAAAGGGACTATGGGGGCTTACTATTAAGGAAGCTTTTTGGGTAACCAAACAAATGAATGTAGGAAATGAATGTGGGGGTGGTGATAGGACAATTGCACCTTACAGCATTATCCGTGAAGTTCAAACGACTTTTTGTCTGATGAGTGAGTGAGTGTTCATCAAATTTAGATGATTATATGTAAACTGAAGAAAAGAATTGGGGCGCAAAAATTCATAGTGTTATTCAGGACCGTGAAGGGATTGCACGCTTTTTATGTAAGTTCAAGCGAGGTTCCACCAGTTTATTAGTTTCATTGGAAGCGGGTTGTATGCGATAAAATGTAATATTTAGTTGATGACTTAGGATCTTTAAGATTCTTCTTCATTATAAACTTTTTTTTGTTCTTTTTTTTCCAGTCTGTACCGCCGAAAAGTTCAACTCGAGTTCTTACCTTGTGAACCAAGATTTAATGCCACTCATTTTTATTATTTGATGTTTTTTAATAATCTTTAGGTCCTCTGTTTCCAAATTTTTAAAATGTTAATCAACTCAGTCTGTGCTCATTGAATGGATGGATTACCAAGGAGAAGATCCAGTGTCCACTATTTTTTCAAGGTGACTGTAGTTTTGAGCCCATTGTTCTCTAAATCATTTCCCAAAGTTAAATGCCAGGACAAGTCATGTGTTCCTTCGAGCATAATCCTTTCAATTAGAAGAATAACTGATTATCGTATCAAGAGGGTGGTGGATTAACGGTAATTCAATACACGGATTAGTGGGATTTGATCATTTTTTCGGTAACTCGTGTCCAAATAACTCCAATATTCTAATTAATAACCGTAATTTACCGAGGGATCTGCGGTAAATCATGCTGACAATTACACAGGGATCACCACAAGGTAAACACACATACATACTTTCACAATTATGAGCTTGTTTGTCTTATTTGCTTCAGGAACATGCAAAAAGCTCGGGAAAAACAGAATTTTCCCGCTTTGCCTCAAAGCAAGTATGGGTTTGCTGAAAACTTTGCTGGACTGTTGATAGAAGCATGTCAATGCGTAATGTCACTCCAATTTTATGTGAGGGAAGAATTCTGTGATACGCACACCGTGTAATTTAACAATGAGCCCGTTTTGCTTTATTGCAATTCTGATAGCACTGCACTAACCAGTTGCATTTGTTTAATTTTTGTTACAAGATGGGCTCAAAGGGAAAACAATAGTGCATTAAAATAAGAACGAGGGAAGCCAAGTGAGGTTCGCCGTCATAAGGAACTCTTCGTAGATTCTGTTCTGAACCTCGATGTTTTTTCTGAATATGTTGAAGTGCTCTAAGAAACCGGTCTCATAATTAGAAGTGCTAACGGTTTATTTGTTTATTAATTAATAATATTATAAAAGAAGAAAACATAGGAGCGGTCGTTAAGCACGCTATGAATGTAAAGTTAAAGATTGCAATAAGCACCAATAATTGTGAGAAATAAATGTTGGTTTTGAAAAAAAGGCACCATGGTGCTCAATTCTTTTATCTTTTAATCTAAATATAAACAAAAAAATGTTTTCTAAAAAATTGTATTTCAAAAAGCACATGAAAATTATTTTCATTTATTACTATATCACTTTCCTTTTAACAACAAAATTATGATAACTTAAATGACACATTGAATAGATATTATCAGTATTATTATCATTATTATTATTATTATTATTATCATTATTATTATTATTATTATTATTATTATTAGTATTACGTATTATTAATTCCTTGAGCAGAAAAAAAGTTAATTGCACAATTTCCTATGTACAACAACATTACGAAACAATATGAAAGCGGAGGTAGATAATATGAATATTATTAAAAAATACGTAACACTATTCTTGCGGACTAGAGAATAGATTCCAGGATAACTTGTGAAAAATAGTACTCAGGGATCGGTACCTAGTTCGTGATATTGTAACACAATGCTTCATGAGTGACTGCTTGCGAGGCTGCTTAAAATTACAACAAAAACAGATAAAACTAGCACAATGGAATGTTGGCCTCTGGGTCTGCGAACAATCCGATTTGCGCCAGACCAACTTGTCCAGCATTAGCTTTTGAATGTGGATCCTGTATACAGATGATGAAAAACTGAAAGTTGGACGTGTGGCACAAATTATCGATTGTAACACATTGTTAAATACTCGTTTTGGTTGCAACAATGCTTTGCACTCTAACAATAAGCTTATGCGTGCGAAATATGTATGTATTATTAAAAATATAAAATAGCACAGCTAGCTGGGGACAGTACCTTATTCAAATTTGTTGGTAATTTCACAATTTCTGAAGTCCAGGACCGTGCGAATGGTTCCGCGGAATGTCGGAAGTTGTCCCAGAAGCATAACTGAAATGAACGTTTTAGTAACATAACTTGCATATTTTCGTAGCTTGCTATCGTTGTTATGTAATGGTAGGGAGCACAACAAGGCTTGACTTGCCCTTTGCAAAGAATCCTCACAAACAGTCATTTCAATTCCGAGCGTAGCGACGTACTTCCGAAAGCTCAAATAGGCTGAAAATATTTGATAAAACGTTGTCCTCTATCAGTTTCAATTACAGCAGAGCGAGAAAAACTGCAGCGAAAACATGTCGGCTTTTATGTTTTTCGGAAAACAAGTTTGCATCATTAGATAGACTTGCATAGTTTTGCCCAGTTTTCTTTTGTATATAGTCCAAAATGCTAGAGCGAGTGGTGGAAAACAGTTAACACTTTGAATATTGAACATCTCATTATAATGGAATAGAAAATGAGCTGCACGGTTTCCTTGAAAATAAGCAAGTATTTATCAAACCATCTGTAGAGTCACTGAGGATAAATTCTGGGGACTCGAGGACGAATCGATGATCGCGACGTTGCCGATCAAAACCGGGGAACTCGGCGACTAGAAAGCTCCCATCTAAAACATGTTTATTGAGAAAATTTCGATTTCAATGCTTGGCCTACGCGCATTTGCATATCATTAATATTCCTTGAAATAAAAATAGCTACATATAAAGCTCTTTTCAATATAAGCGGTTGTGTGCTTGAGCCTCATTAATACTTTACTAAACCTCATTAATACTTTACTAACTTACTTTGAGCGCTGGGTGACTCATGTATGCCGGTCAGACGATTGGCAATATTTGAGTCCGCTTGCAATACCTTAAAATGAGATCATATTTGTTGGCAAACTAAAAATATTTGTTACGAAAAGCGGAAGTTATAGAGTAGAAGTTGTCAAGAAACATAATAAAGTGAACGTTGAATTACGCGTGAAACATCCTCTACCTCGAGGTAATGTACATACACATTACACACATGACATGCATCAATAAACACATCATTTACATAGCGTGTGATACGATGCAGTTTTACTTACTAGCATTGATAGATTCAAACAATCGAAACTTCACCTTCCATCCTGTAGAAAATCCAGCTCCATGAGAATTTTCGCCAATCCGTAGATAGTCGCACGGGGCATCCTCTTCGTCGAAGGTACATTGGAGCGATCTGTAAACCAGCTGATAGATGCAGTATTTAATTAGCTGTTGTGTGTTTATATGTTCATTGATCAATCTGCTAACTGACCGGCAACTGTCGTCAGAGTGGTCTTCAATCATAATTAGATCAGCGGCCGTAGGAAGATCCGCCGATGTGGTCGAATTGGAAACTACATCAGTGACCATATCTTCTGAGCTCAAGTTGGTTTCAGCCCTATTTTCAATACTCCGTGTCATATCTGAATCTTCTTCGGAAAACCAACTGTCAGTGGAACCGACCTAAAAGGGCAGATTAGCCAACATTAAATTAATTTAATGTTGAATTTAGCTCAGCGCTTCAAAGAAATTCTGAACAGGGGCAGATAATTCTTGTGGAGACCAAGTTTAGAAAATAATATCATTTCAAGCTCACCTCAACTTCCTGTTCATTATCGCTTGGCACAGTCGTCGTGAGAAATGGGACTAATCCAGATTCTTTATCTATGTTGTTTCGGATACAATTTTCTGTAGAGTCAATATGTGCGAAGTAATCAATGTTGTCTATTAACAGTAGACCTCCCTCGGGCTCGTTGGAGAAGCCATAGCCGCGAAGGACAATCTGCAAAGCGGTATTGTGTTCATAAATTATATTTGACTACTGCAAAAAAGGATAATATGTACTAGCCAGATAGCTAATCAAGATTGTTGTCAAGTAAGGTGCTAAGCGGTATTGCCAGTGAGTTCCTTTTTTACCGCAATATTTCTGAAACATTTGGTGTTACACCAAAATTAGGATGAAAACTCCGATGTCACCTCAAAAGGCTCAATAATGGAAGGAATTGAGGCCACAATTGTGTGATTGTCGGTCAGTTCCACAGTGAGACAATTCTCCAATGTTGAATCGGGAATTCTAAAAGAACCATAATATGGCTTTCTGGAGGAAAGTATAAATCGGGGTATGCAGAAATAAACTGCTTTGCATTACAAATAGTAATGGTCATGGGTGCAGTCTAAATATAAGCTGTGTTGAAGTGATGCTTCTTTACAATTGCAACTGCGTTAGTGGTCGGAGTCACTATAAATTCGTCATTTTTATTCAATTTTCATTAAGTATGGGAATATATGGAGAATAATACGGTACCAGTACCAAGTTACAGAAAAACGAACTCAGGGAGAGAAATCACTGAGAATGGGCGATACGCGGTTGATAATAAATGCACCCGTCAGTAAAAAAAGGAAATGATCTGAGTAAATTTAAAAAATCCCACTTTCGAGTGCAAATATCAACATTGGGTTCCAAACCAGAGGTCCTAGCTCGGCTCCTCCACAAACGAAAGGAAAGTACGCCCGACGATTGTTGACAACCTTGAATTATATGCATGTACCATTGGGCCCTTGGTAATTCACCATCGGGTTTATTTACTTCAATATTGGGGATATGTTGAATAGATTTTTTACAGTAACCAAAACTAATAATAAAAGAAAATATTCCTTAATATATATATATAAATAAACACCGCACCAACCTATTTTCGGAGAAATGAGACTGCCTCCGTGAAATGGAGGCCGTGGATCAGATGCCAAAATAAGAAACGATTCACCTGCAAAAATAATTTTTATGTCATCGTTTGAAAGGTCGTGACATCTCATTTAATATTATATACATATATTTCCTTCTTATATAGGTGACTAGACTAAATTATCACCAACCAGGAAGGGTATTCGATCCAGTAATTAAGGCTAGTTTCATTGGGTCTACAGCTCCTTGACCAGTTACCCAGTCCAATTCATCGTCAGGGTCGTTTCTCCATCTACAAAAAAAAGTATGTCCGTTTTTGCAGCTGAGACTTGGTTAGAGGACGAAGTCCAAGCATTTTCGCCCGATGGTCGTACCAGACTGTGAGTTCCCCTTTTGGAAAATACTACGTATCAAAAAATTATTATTATTTGCCGAAAAGGTGATAATACCTGCACCCTTCGGCGGCTTGGCACTGCAGGTCAGAGTCATGTCGAGCAAAGTCTGCTACGTCACCGCTGCTCGAGTACGCTCTCGCCTGCACGTTTTCGCCGAGGAACCCTAAACGTGTTACTCTCAAGATGACAGAATTCTTCTAAACAAACCTGCTATTCCGATTGGCTTGATATGTGAAGACCCATTGCTAGAGACAAAATAAGTCATTCGTACCATGGTACTGTCCGTTTGCGTACATGTTGCTCCTTCCGATACTGACTCGATCACCGATATAAGTTGGTGCGCCGTGAGCTGCTTGTAAACACTCAGGACTATTGTACGATCCAGATGCCACGGAACATTTGACTCGAGGGTTTGATAAGCAGCAAAGGTCTAAAACTTACTTGATTTACAACATATTACAAGATATAAACATATTATGTTAATGTCCTACAGTTTTGTCTTTATTCAACCGCTCTTTTTTTAAAGCGCTTATTTTTAAAACAAGAGAGTTTATGTCTTGATTATTGCCGGAAAGCGAAATTCCGAATGCTTCCTAATTCTGACTCTTTGCTTGTGCTCGGCTATTGTTGGACAAAAGAAAGGCCGGGAACGGGAGGATGGAACCCGACTCAACCCCGGTAATTATATACGGGGTTCGGATCGGTAGATTGGTTTAAGTGCAAGCGACATTAAAAACTGGCCGTGGTCAAGTCAACCAGGGTTCTCGAATTATTAGGGGAACATGTAAGCATAATAGTTGAAACATAATCGAGATAACGTTTAGACTGCGGTGGTTCTAACGATGACAATGACTTGAGAAAAATGTACAGTGTTTGCTAACTGTATTGTAAACTCACATAGTGAAATAAAGTTATTAAAGAGAATGAAAAGTCGTAGTGTATCGCCTTGAGATGTGGGTGGCATCCCTTGTGGCCGGTAATTGAATTCTTGAAACGTCGAAACAGCTTTGATGTGTGAATTTTCTAACAAAGAATAATGATTAAAGTGTTCGAAAACTTTCGCAACGAACACATCACGTAAAAAGATCGAAATTACTGTAAGAGGTAAGACAAATAAAGCATGGGGGGCGAACATATATGCTGAATTTCGTCGAAGATTTTCGGGGTTCGAATGAAAAGTCGAAAAGACAAAGCAAAGTTGTATAAAAATCAACGGAATGTCTAGTCGATCCGTATTCGAAAGGTTGGTGGAAGTGATGATGGTCATGTCTCCTTTCATGTAGGATTTTTGTTCAAAATAGTACAATATCAAAAAGGTTCACTAGAAATTATCACGATTATCGCAAATGCTTTTTGTTTACAAAGGTATTCAGGTTCAGTTTACCATTGTTGTTTATCTCAAATTTTTCAAACAGGAAATCGGCGTCCCACTTTCTACATATTCTATTTGATAGAATATGTAGAAAAATAATTTGTGTGCATAGGGATTTTGACTAAGTGAAATCTGCTGCAAAAAAAATTGTACAACGCTTGCTCAGTGAAAAGCGCTCAAACAATAGTGAAACATTTGGCTACAGGTAGTATGGGTAGAAATCGACAAGCCTTATGGGGCAATAATGGGGCTTTGGTTCGGTAAGATATTCCGGCTTGGAGGATGAGGGGGACGAAGACACTGTGAGAGAGGGTACTGTAGCTATGAGATGAATTGAGGGAGTGGGAGAGAGAGGGAGAGAGAGGAACTAAATGAGGGAATAGCTAAGAAAGAGAGTGAGAGAGGGACATCTCGAGGCTGTATGCCAAACTGGAATAGCTGGTCGGGAGTGAAACCCCGATGAAAAAGTGTACCAGTTTCTCACAATTACTCGGCAACCGGAAAGAAAGTGCTCGGGACAGGAACAGTCAAGAAATGAAATGAACATAAGGAAATGTGAAAACATAAATAAGTCTTGGACTGTAGCCAAGGCGTAAATACTGTACCTTTGACATTAATATTAGTCAGAGAAAAAAACAGGAAACGGAACTCCTTTAAATTGTGTCATAATTTGTGAAAGTACACATAATATATATTTATTGCATACAACTGAAAGTCAAAACAACGACGTTAGTTTCAGTACAAGCGAAAGATAACAAATGCGCAATTCAACTCGGCAAACGCAAGCACATAACATACAAACGGTTAGCTTAAACGTTCTTTTTTAGTTCTGTTAGGATATGTTAAAACATAAGAGATATAATCGATAAAACACTCTTTCCCTCATATTAGCTGACTTGAACTATAAGGTAGTTGGAGAAGTAGGTCTTCAGATCAATTTGCATAACACGGATAGCTGAGTAAACATCAATATAATTGACATAGAATAATATTGCAATAATTGGCTCTTTAAATTAATCAATGAATCAATAACTGTATAAATTAGCAGATAAAGTGTTCTCCCTTTGGATCCCTGGAGAGACGGATTGGCAAGAATCCGATTTCTCCTTTGTTGCTGCCCATGTTTTCAGCAACCACGCGCAACTGTAATGAAATAAGTTTATAGAACAGTATATATGTTCGCCTTGTTTGGAACTCTGAGGCCGCGTAAGCATTCCGCATTCGCGAACCAACACAGACGATGTCTTTTCTTTCGCAAACTAACACAAATCCATTTTCATAATTATATTACGATTTTCAAAACATCCAAAAATAAAACGTACCTCATAATTTCCGGGCGGTAGCCTTGTGCAGCGTACGTTCCATATTTTATTTTCCTGGAAATTGATTTTGGCAGATTTGACCCAATTTTTGCTTGTATGTGTGTAATTGATAGTCTGTTAATTGTGTTCTTCTTAATCACTCGTCAGTATGTTTTTATACATTCGTTAGCAAAATAAATCTTCTAGCCAAAATAAAGGGTGTTCGAATTAGGGCAATACCTCCATATCATTTCCTAAACTGAGAGAGTTCTTCCTGTAGAAACAGTCATTGGTTTCAGTGCAGATACTTAAGGATAGTCCATGAGTGGCCAGATACTCGTAGAAACAAAAGTAGACCTCTTCGGTTAAAGGAACGCTGGAAATGAAATATAATCAATTTAACATTGCTAATAATAAAAAAATTAGGTTGAGAAAAAATATACGAGCAAAGAAAGAATAGTTTAGACTTTTTTAAAGCACATATTCTTACACGTGCCACAAGTGAATCCAAAACACCTAAAATCAATAAAAATACTAACACAAAAGCTATGAACACGCTGTACACTAATAATACTTACTTGAGCTTTTCGGACACCAAAGTATATGAGCTGATACGTGGATCGAAGAATGGGGCCACAAGGAATTTTTGTTCTGAAAGGTTATTGCTGATTAGATTCCACGAAAAACATCGGGCGCTACTGACATCTTGTTCAATTGCTCCATAACCGGTCAACATATTTTACTTCATATAGTATTCTAACCTGGTCCTGGCGGCAGGTGAATTCCAGTCAAAGGGTTCGATACTCTGCCTTTTGAGCCAATCTCCCATCGGCTGCTTCCCGAAGAACGCCAGAAGTTGCATGACAGGTCTGAATAATGTAAGATGTTTGTTTAGATGAATTATCGTAAAGATCTCCATTCAAACTTAATCCTCTTGATCTTCATGCGCACACTATCAATACCGACAACCCACTACTACATAATCAAATGAATCACTTCAGAAAATCACAACTGGGCGAACAAAGAAAGGTTTGGGACTGTAGTTTTTGGGCAACTTTTTCTTAGAAGGCACCTGCTAATGGTGCATGTGAGGCACCCTTATCATTACAAAAATGGCGCAGCACGAGTCATATTAGTATTTCGCTTTTCTACTGCGAGGTGCGGATTAACGGATACCCTTTCATTCCCAATGCTGAAAAAGTGGGCTGATGTGAGGATTATCGAACCTGGTTTGTAACCATGAACTACTGTATGTATTATAGACAGCGAACAACACGCACACAGCTAGGAGAGCATCGGGTTTTCAAATATCAATTGAACACGATTTCGGGTTTTACAAGAACCGGTACGCTTCAATTGCGGCTACAGAGTAAAATATTGGTAAAACTGGAATTTGATTTAGCGAACGTATATCTGATATCTGTAGTGTAAATTATCCAACTGCTTCTGAATGAACGGTAGATTAATTGTTTACCTGATGGATTGCAACTTAACGAAAGACATTGTTCAAAGAGTGGAGTTCCCTCGAGCCGTCCGGATATGCCTGCAATAGCAGGTTTTTGAGGAGAATTAAGCTCAAACACCTCAAACAGTCAAAGAAAAAGTTATTTTCTGATCAACTTAATCAGAAAATAGTGCGTAAAATACGGGGAATGTAAGTTGCTTACTTTGCATATCGTCGTAGTCGTTAGAGCTTGGAAAAGCATGCGGCGTACTTCGGGGAATGAGACCACCAAGACTCGGGGGTGGCGGAGCCTTCACTGGGCGTGATTGGTCAAATGCGGGGGCATCAATGGCTTCGAGTTGTGCACCAACGCCTTCCAATGCCTAAATAAAAAGTGCTGACGACCGTGTTCCCAACAAGATGTAGAACAAAATGACAAAGCACCCTAAGGTTTACAAATGAACTCAGAAAGCGCAGTCCCAGGCTGTGCGTTACGCTTTGAACGGAATCCGTAAACTTACTCGTAATGGTCCGATGCTTCTGGAATTGTCTGATTTGGTCGGCGGCAGTTGATCAAGCAGAGTGGGATGCGACTCGAATGTGTCCCCACCACAATCAACCCTCCCTTCTACCTAAACAAAAATCTACATCGTTTCTTATTCATTGCTTAACTAAACCGTTGTTCGTTCGTGTCGATGAAATATATTATTACGCGATTAGCTGCTCTCATTAGAAATTGATTCTTGACAGTGCCAAAAAAAGCATAATTGGTTGATTTTTCACTAAAAGCGAAATATTTTACCTGAATATCCTGCACAAAAATCGCTCCACCCTCGGGCGCCACAAAATTATTTCCATACAAAACAATCTGAAAATGACAATGAATGGTTCCATAATCGAATTCGTCCTTTATGCTACATTTTTACATGAGAAAGCTCCCGGTTTAAGCAATTGCCATAGAGACAATTGGGTCGTATCTGAATTAAAGTCTGCTATCTGCATTGATTTTCCATGCAATTATCTCCTAGGGGCACATTGACCGTTAAAAAAATCCCAACGGTTATTTATCCGATAATCCACGGTTTATATCTGGGGATCTAGTATTGCCAGTAAATTCCACAATTCGATACAGTAAGAAATGCGGTTTTCAAAAGTGCGAAAACCTGGAGCTTCGTCATAGAAAAATAGAGAAAAAAACTTTGTTTACGTGGATCTGAGCAAGATCATTTAATTTTGTTCTTTCAAACTACGATGTACACTGAATATGCGATACATAGTTATGAACAAGAAAAGATAGACAAAAAATTAATAAAACATTAAAACTACCTGCGCTGGCATGTTCTGGTCATTTGGAACAGGAATATCAACAGAAACTGGGACCCCATTTTGAACATCGATTTCCTTACAATTGACTAAGGGAAGTCGTCCTTCGTTAGCGTTCTTTGAACAAACTTGTAGTTTCGGTTGATCGCCCATTTCTCCACTCCTGAATTAGAAGTCTTCAACCTTTAACGTTAAAGCGACGTTGTGTGGAAGTAGCTTAACAACTCCGAACCCTTTCCATGCTGTCACAGTGACTCTTAGTCCCTTCGATATACATGGAAGGGCGTCTGAAATGAGTTGTCCGCCCTCCCAGCCACGTCTTTGAGGGGAAACGAGGGCCCCAGCAGCTGGTTCTGAAATATTACATCTTTGATTTAGAACGTGCACAAACTTCTTCTTGATTAGCAGTCAAGAAATATGCGGAAATTCGAACAAACAAACCGGGGTAGTTGGTTGTACCAAGAGACATCATCCACTGTTGGCTGTTGGGTGTGGCCTGGAAATATTCGTGATACGTTGAGGTGCACAATAGGAAAATTTTTAAATGTTGTATATTCGTAATTTGTTTGTTTACTAACCTTAACAGTGCTCCAGTCAAGTTCTTCCTCATTAGTGTTTGACCACTTACATTCGGACTCGAAAGAGGCACAGTTGAGAACGGACACTGAGCGGACCTAAACACAAATATGCGGTGTTTGTGGTTAAAGTATTTTTACTCATATCAGTAGAACAATAGAGTGAGAGGGAAAACGTTCGTATGGGGTTCAAGAGACATAGAACCTCGCGGTTAACCCTCTAAAAGGAAAACCTCCGAACACAATGCTAAAAAAGAGCAGTTGTGCAAATGAGAAACTTTTTTTTTCATTATGTGATGGGTAAAATCTCGATATAGAGGGTGTCGAAGTAAAGAACTATAATTGTTTGCAGTATTTCACCTGGTCAGTGCTGGCTTCTGACCGGAAAGGTCCGACCCTTGGACCAAGTCCGAAAGGAGTCATTCCGGGCATTCCACCATATGCGGGGAGGCCTGCCTGATAAGGCATTGGGGGACGGTAGAATCCTGAAGCAGAATAAATTAATGTTCGCGCACTTGTTTAATATGTGTTGTTTGTTTTTTATCAACGTTACGGTGTCCTTACCCCCATATGCCGGTGGAGGGACTCCCATCATGGGCCCTATCGGAAGACATGCTGAAATTAACCTCTTGATTGTGCAGTTGTGATTTGCGTTCATAATGTTCGTATGTTCAAAAAAATCCCTCGATTTATGGTCATATAAAGTATCACGCACCTCTTGATATTGTCCAAAGAGAACAGGTAAGAATAATAAATGTCGTATGTGACATTTCAGTGATAAGCTGCGATTCGAAAAGTAGTAGATATCTGATCGTCCACTGTGTTGAGTTGTGGGTAGGTTTGATGGGTCTGCGATCGGTGTATTTTGCGGGCGGGGGCTTTCGAGGCTGGGCCTGAGGGAGGCACGCCGGCATGCGTGACCGATCCCTCTAGTCATATAACCATTACCGGTTGCGATACATGTTGCACCAGCTGTTAAACAGGTATATCGGTTTCGGACCACCCGCACAATACCCATATTACAGTCCATATTGGAGAAAGAGTACATGAGCGCAATAGAAAATCTCTCCAAAAATGCTGAGCAGGGACAGTTTTCACGAAAGCATGATTCATCCTGGGGACTTAATATTGGTGTCTTTTGAGTTACTCAGAGTATCGGAGGAAGATTAATAGACTAGATGAACTAAGTGCAAGGAGTTAGACAAAGATATGTAGTAATCTGCTGGTCAAAACTGCATCTAGTAAAATGCATAATCTGAACGCTTACTAAACTGTGCTAATTGTGAGTCATCTTTTCCTTTTATGTGTCATGTTATAAGCTATTTTCCCAGGTAAAGCTCTTGAATACGAATTTTTTTATTGAAAAGCAACGAAGCAAATCTAAGAAAGCAGAATAGATGCGGGTGACACATTTTTTGTTGAGACCTTACTTATTTCTGGCAACACGGTCGTGATCGAAGTGCATAAGGCATTTGCCACCAACGGATAGTTAAAACTTAAACCATATTGCAATTATTAATTATTATTTTTTACTCAATTCAAGCAAGAAAATTGATCGAAAAGCATTACGTAATGTTGAGATGCTAATGAATAGTGTATATTGGTGAAAGCACAAAAAGGTAAGAATCATATTAAAAAGCCAAGGTCCAAAAAGTTGGTTTAGTTCGAATATGAGTATTCAAATATCTGAATGTGAGTGAACAAATTACAAAGCCAAGCGAATAGATACTTTATACATAATGCCAGTTCACTGACATAAAATACCCGCAAACGTTGATACAGACGGTAAAGTATATCTTCTTTGAAAGATGAATACATTCGCTAAACCCCAAATATTGGATGTTGTCTAGCAATCTTCAGACTAAACATGTTGTACTTCCAGTTCTGGGTCCGTACTCAGTTCGGATGTGCGATCGGCTGCAAAGGAATTCAGTAAAGGCAGTTAGTGACAGTAATAGATAGAATGACCGAACTGTTAGCTATATACGGCTACATTCCATAATCAAGCTTTACATACATCAACATAGGATTTCTCACAAAATGTGAGAATTAGCCTGCATTTTTCACTGTTAGGTGTTATCTAGGTAAAATCAAGTTTCATTTTCTTTTTAGAATATTACGAAGAAACTTATAAGTATATGGTTCACGAGGATAAAATAACCATACGGAAACGAAAAAAACATACTGGGAAACACGTGCATCTAATTGTATGAAGACTAACTTTCAGTTTTGTTTTAAAGAGAACGAAAAATTTTGTTTTCACTATAGGAAAAGAAGTACCTGTGTCTGGTGTTGTTTCCTCGTCATCTGCCGTCTCTTCGTCTGGTAAGTTCATATCAATGTTCACAATTCTGATCTCAACTGGAGGACCGCGGGACTGATCCTTACTTTTTGCGTACCTAAATGTTTGTGTGAAAAGAAATACATGCTCATTTTGGTAGCGCTTACATGCCTGAGAGTCCGCATTCTCGCATTTTGGGGAATTGTCGTCATTTGTGAATTCACTTCTCGACCCCGCACAATAAAGACAAAACTATGAATTGTATTTTCTTTGCATGGATACACACATGTAATTCATGGGAATATAATTAACACATAGTACAGAGTGCATAAAATAACTACCTTCGAATTGTTTGCCGCGTAGTTGACCACACCTTTTTGGCCACTGTGGGTTCAGTCTGCAACGATTAAAGATTAAGTAAAGGAATGCCCCTCAAATAATTGTTAAATTATACTTCACTCCTAGTAATTGATTGATCTCCATTATTCTGACCAATGTTTCCTACAAATTGATGTAGATCATCAGGAACTGCAAACGCATTATATGACAACATTAGTTTATTATTTGGGCTTTGGAATGCTTACTGTTACTAATTTTATCATGCATTTTTGGTTGCCTCTTTCCGCGCGTTTAAATGCAGTGCAGACTCAACTTGTTCTAATAATGATTCCCTCCATTTTTTGAGGGTTGCTTCTTCTTTGTTAACGGAAAAGTTTGCAAAGATCACCTGTTCTTCGGTTCCAACCAAACAAAATGCGAGAACAACAACAACAATTACAACAGAGACCAATGACTGAAAAGAGGTCGTATTAGTTGTACAGTAGCCTATTGAGTGGGAACTATCTATCTACGTTTATTGTAGCTTACTAATTTCCCCATTAAACCTTTCGTTAAAGTTCCAAGTACAATAAGAAAGCAAATCGCTGAAAGAAGAGTAGTCTCTCCAATTGAAAAAATTAAGGTAACATCCAATCCAATTAAGAATTTAAATAAGTCACCAAATAAAGTCCGGCTCCGTATTTCTCGATATCATAAACAGCCAAAAGCGTTCCACAACATAGCGAGACAAAGGAAACAACGAAAACGATCTGAACAAATAAAATTTATGTTTCAAATTCATCGACGCAGTCACGTCGGATGAGCTGTAGGTATATTTTGGGTGAATGCGTGAACATCACCAGGAGCTATTAGGCTTGTTAAAAACTAAAAACAACTTACCAAAAGAGGATTAGGACGAAACTTCATCCAATCGTTTGGCATTGTTATGCATTGCGGAAACACCTGTGGAAATAAATAGAAAAACTACGAGGTAGCTTGTTTAGTTGAGTAGAAATATTATTGTTATTATATACGGTAGTTCGTCTTAATCAAAGTTCAGTCAAAACAAGATTAAGCTTCAACCAATGATTGACAGAAAACAATTGTTGTTTTGCGACATATTTTCAAAAAGTCACGCGAGGCTTAGTTTGGCTAATAGCACATCAACGCACACCATCGCAAACAATCATAAGCAATAATTCTTGCCTCACAACCAAATAAGAAAGCGCAAAACAACTAGTTTAGGAATAATTAATTACGTGGGTGGAATATTCAAGATATGTACAAGCGAAAATATGCGTAGGACGAAGTGAACAGTTGTGAAGGAGCATATTTTAATTATGTGTTAAGCATTCGTATTTATAAGCATATTTTTTGAAAAGTACGTTTGGGAATTATGTTAGCAAACAAAACAGTAGTATTTAAACGAGGAAGTTCACAGGATCCAAGTGTACAATCTCTTTCTGTTTATCGAAGGAAGATGATGTTAGCTTCCAATAAGCATGCCCTATGAAGCACAAGTTTTTAATTAGAAGGAGTAAATCAATACAATGCTTTGAATTCTATTAATTTTGTAGGCGACGACGAGTCTAACCTTAACCTATAATCTTTTATCGTAGTCTGCGTTGATTAAAATCCGCTTTTTAAACGTTGAACGGGGCCTATTTGGCGCTTTTTAAACGTTGAACGGGGCCTAAGAAACTTGATTATAAGGTTTTAATGGGTTTATTTTCAGCTTCCGATTGCGGCCAAATGAGAAAAAGCAGTGCGCATTTCCCTCATTATATCTCATCATACTGAATTCACTGAGATTCATCTTTTTGGGCTTTTTTTGAAACTTTGATTAGATATTGAAGGAAGCATATGAAGCATAAGAAATTTAGCGTTTGAGAATTCAGAATTCTCACTTCTACGAATAAATAATGGGAGATGGGCACAGAAATGTATTTGCAGAGAGTCCACCTATACTAAATACCGGAACGGACTCAAAACATCACACGTACTGGTTTTAGTAGTCAAAAGCAGGTGTACCTTATTGTTAGAAGAACATGAGGGCTACATTTTATTAGTCGTTCCGAGATACACCGCGTCTTAAGTAGAATATGCTAGTTTATTCTAGTATTTCCTTCCATACGTACTCTGAAGACATCGTGGAGATTGTTCAATAAGACCTTGGTCACGCGATCATCGAGCTTATTCTTAGTTTTAAACTCTCCTTTATTATTTCAGCGGAACAATGTGGATCCTTGTTCTCCACTAGAAACATTATATTTTGAGCTGCTACCTAACTGCAAAGACAATAATTCATTGTTTTAGCGCACCGCTTCGCACTGCACTTGCAGTGTGAAATGTAGCACATTACATAATATTTGATGCAGAACAATGTTTTAGAAAAATAAGCTTGCTTCTAGAAACGGAAATTTGGATGCACAGTGAGTATATTGAAAAATGGGCTTGATGTGCACAATAAGAAAATGCCACCGATTCGATCAACCAATTTGTCAGAAAATAATTTGTCGAAAGAACATCATAAACAATTCCTTGCAATAATTTGCACAATATTTAAATATTAATGAAGTTTGTGGCTTTTTCTGTAAACATAGAAAATCGACATCATAATTTAATCAGAGAATTAATTGGAGATTCTAAGCTCAAATTTTCTCCAAAATTAGCATCATCTCAAGGAAGAAAAAAACGACGAAATGACAAATGAGGCAATCTTTTATTTAGACGTTGCCCCTAAAAGGACAAAATTAGAAGCAGGGGCAGGGCAAGGGAAGATGATGCCTCCTTATACATAGCAGCGCAGACGATAATTGGAACACAGCAATAGCAAGCAAAAGTAATTGGAAGCACCGCAAGTGATAACTTTAGTTCCTAAGGCGTGTAAGGTATCTGTTACTAAGTAATGAACATTTATGGGTGCCTTGAAGACAGAGGACTCTTTGTTTTGTGCGTAATAGAAAGAGGCTCCTAGCTGCTCTCCACCTTTATGTTTGCTACAAGGCGTAAATTGCATTAGGATTGGGATTTACTTTGCCGCACAAAGCTTCTCAACATTCCTAGGAAAACGACACCGAAATAGAAGCAACAAGAAACATTGCGACGAGCGTGGGACCATGTATCTCACGGACCGATAACTTGGTTATCATTCGAACAACGAGTCGTCTTTTGCACGATACAGGAAAGGTAAACTACTTCAGGTTTTGACCGTTGTTTTCACCCAAGTGTCAGTATCCGTTTTCTAAGCAAGGCGATTGTGGCACGTTAAACAGTGAAAGCTTACACTGCAATTTAAAGGTTTTAAGCTCTTCAGGATTTGACATACCAACTGTATCATTTCTACCTTACCTTACCTTAGACATAAGTTTTGCGTACGCGTTTTGTTTACCTTAGATACCTTAGAGATCCAACTTCAGCGAACAAGTTGCGTGGATCCCTGCCTTCCATTTTCTTCTGCATATCATTTCTACGCATTGAAAACTGTTCAGTGCGCCTCGATAGAAAGAATGAAAGCTTCGGGACAATGTCACTAGCCCATTAAAATCGAACAATCTTTATTCAATCATCACATAAAAACACATAATATGGTCTCTCACGAACTACATTATTTCATAGAATTAAAGCATTGGGTGAAATAAACGAATGTTAATAAATAAACACAAACAACTGTTTATACCTAAAAGATCTTAAATGCGTTCAAAATCGGTCAGTTTTCCAAGTATTCGCCCATTACAACTACACACAAAACAACAGTATCTTAAGCTGAAATCAATTTGTGTACACCCGATTTCGTCACTGAAAATTGATTGCTAATATTTTAATAACCGGAATTTACCTGACTATAAGTATGGCATCCACTCAGTATCTACCAGATTAAAACTTGGAAAAGTTCTGTCCGCACTTAGGCGTCCGCGGTAATCTTTTTGAATTGTGTGATGTAACCCTTTGCTGCCATAACCGAGCGTCTCCGCAGCCAAACGGTGTATCTAAAATGGAAGTGCAAAATTGACTTACAACTAGTGCTGACTACCGAAAATGCCACGTGCCTATCGAGGGAAGTTATTAAAAAATTCCCCACCAAAAGTGTGACAATTGGTAGTAGGTGCAACACTGTCCGCAGTAAATAGCTTTCCGAGCGGATTGACAACCGTGAGGCCTAATGGGCCACATTGTCGCAATGCCCCTGCCTCCGTTATAAGAGCTAGTAGTTGCATAATAAACCGCACCTTGCCGTCCATGTGACTGGAGTTTGGGAAATTTGGGCGCATCCGTTCTCGTTACAGAATGGTTCGTAGACCTGTAAGGTTGAGTATGCGCTCATTCTTATTCCACTGTCTTAAATTGGATTCGTGACGTAGTTTATAATACACAACATGTTGCACAAGCTAAAAAAAATGTTTGGTGAACTTACCAATGAATTCGGAAAAGGATGGGGGTCATTGTGCGTGAGCAGTTGAATGTCATTCTCGCGAGCGTACGCTTGCATCTCAGGAGGAACCTAAATTGCTGATATAACTAGTCAAAGTAATTCATAGTGATAGTGTTAGATGACAATGACTATGAGAATAATTACCGCGCAACAACCATCAAGTCGCAAATGGTTGACGATTGGCTTCACATCAACAACGTTCCAGAGAAGACGAAGTTGTTCGAGGGAAAGGTCCGAAACTCCAATAGAAACAACTTCACTTTTCTCGACGAGATCTTCCACGGCACGGTAGATCGGCTGAAATAGAAAAAAACATGCAATAAAGGGTAACATTCGCTAGCCGTAATTTGACATTATTGCTGAAAAAGGTCAAGTTTAATAGGGTGACACTAGATAGGCATATATGAGCCTGGAATCGACGAATGGAAGAGACAACGGATATGGTGTTAACTCAGATTGAAGTACACAAAAAAAAACAGAAATTATACCTCAGCCAGGCGCAGCCATCGGGCATGCTCATCTTCGTCTGATTCATCAGCAATAACGTCAAGCTCAGGAAATGAGATAATGAGTAGTTCGAGATCATCCGTCTTCAACTGTTCGCGCAGGCATTTGACGGCTTCCGGCACCTCGGAGGGATCCCATGATGACAAAAACACCTGACAAATAAGAAGAATTAGACAGATGAGAAATGATTCTACAAACAACTTCGTCTCATGATCAACTTCATCTGATGAATCAGACGAAGTTGATCACACACGATTCACTTACTTTGATTGTGATCTTCAAGTCCCCCCTCTCGTAGTTGCTCAGATGTGCACTATCGCAGAGGTTTAGGGTGTGATCGGCGCTAAAAAGTGTTCGGTTTGAAAAAAAGATGACCATCAGACTATCTGTCGCACCCTTCGCAAACCAATAATCATATGCACTTATGAAAAATTGAAGTTATTGCAACGAAATGCGCTCCACTAGACACCTACAGTAAAATAAACTCACAGTAAAATAAACTCACCCCATGCTCATACTTTGAGGTTTCCTATTCAATTGCAGTTGTAGGCAAGCACGGAGTTCCTCGGCCGAATTCGAGAACCTGAAATAGTGCCTTATTATTTCAGCAAGATAAGTTTATGAAGAAAAAGAGTAACTAAAATACGAACGAAAAAAAAAACAATAATTAAGCATTTGAAAAAATGCGACGAAATTAATATTTCTGAACACAAAACTTACTTCTTGGTCTTTAACTCCGAATAAGCGTTGATGTTGCCGGTGTGCAATCGAAATCCATTTAAACTAGACAGTGTGGAGACCAATTCAGTACCGGTCATTTCTGAAATAAACTTTAAACAGAACAGTATCAATGAGGCAAAAAAGAAAACCGGTGTCTTAAAAACGGCAAACAACATGTTGAATTTGAAGACACGGAGCGAGCATGACCTGCTTTGAAACAAGCATGACGGGCATATTAAATGCTCGGATGTATCAGCTGACCCCAATGATTAAGTCAGTAGAACAATGGAATGTAAACCGATGGAACACAATGCTTTGAAACCAACTATTCCCCCACAATCTATAAGCTGATGCACCTGCAAATGATAAAATGACGCTATCTCTTTTGAAAGATTAAAGGCAGACACAAGAAGAAAAGAAAACCGAACACATTTACGACACTTCGAAAGAAACCACAATATTTGGTGGATGTACCATATAAAATACGTACTTCATCGCAAAAAAGAACAGGTGCAATGTAGTCACAATGTAGTCACTAAAGTAATGACGAGAATTGCCTGCGAAAACATCTGGTAGAAAAATAACCAGATAAATAATTATTTCTTACCTACTTCTAGCAATATGAAACAAGATAGCAAATGACACAGAATGCCAACAAATACATTTCTTAAAAAAAGGTGATAATTGAGTACTAGTATATATGCTCAATTATCATATTTGGTTAAGAAATGCATGTGTTAAAATATATAACAACATATCTAATAGCTAAAAAAATAGCGCCAAACAATTGTTTGCTGATAGCATATTATGGAGAATAGTGAAGAAAGCGATGAGTTGTTAAAAACCTTCAATCGATGTGTGCCGTAAAACAATCGTCGAGGAAGTCTGCTTTGTGCGGCCCATCGGAATTTCTCTTTTTGATATGCTGCCAATTGTAGTCTGTAGTCTGTAGCCTTTGTGGTCTTGTGTAGTGAACGTTCACAACCCGAACACACAACTCGCACGAAATGGAAAGTGGCACTCGGAGAATGGTGATGACTATGATCATACGTCTATGACATCAGAGTGGAATTTGGTTTCAAATAAACAATGATATTTGCATTGTCGAGGAAAATATACTAAAATAAACATATCTAAAACTATCGTAGACCAGAGAGACAATTACTTAAGTATTTAAATGTAAATCCTAAGTATGATATTTTCATCCACCGATGAGTAATTTTAGTTAAAATTAGCACAATTGTACCAGAAGCTTAGAACATGACAGAAAAAAGGAGAGACTGAGGCGCCTTCACAGAACGCGGCGTGGGGCATCGCTGGAAGCCATGTCACGTAAAAAGGACAAAAACTAAGGGAAATCAATGCACGTCTATATAAATAATATTTTTTCCGTGGTTTTGCAAAAAGGTAGAGGGTTTTTTGCCCGGGGAAAGAGTACACCGATCGTATACCCAGTAGAGTTGGTATATTGAAAAGTCTTTTGGGTAATATGAGCCCACGATTAGTATGACATGTATCTGAACCGACTGTAACAAAGGTCCACTATACTTTAACATAACCAGGCTGTAAGTATCGACGCTGATTTTCGACGAACCATAGTACTGTTTGCCTTGCTGTACAAATAACCACACGGTTCACCTGGGTTACTCACCATCGGACAGGCATCTTACTGTTGAGCATTGAAACAACATACTACATTTGTTTACTAGTTATTATTGTAACGCATTTTTACGATCTGGTCATTTCTTATCAGAGACGGTAAATATGAACATCACCACTATGAGTAACCTGGAAATATATATTTCTCCAGAGCAAGCTTTCAAATCTTATCGATTGAGTGGCTTGTTCGATTGTTACTATGTGTGTCATTTACCCCTACAGGGTACCTGTGATCTTTCTTTGGGGCTTTTGGCCGACTTAAAAGTCTAACAATAACATCACGAGTCAATAAGTTGGTTTAAGATATAACGAAACATCTTAGTTACCCAAAATGTGTCCGAAATTACGCTCTTTCATCGGTTTCCTCAAATTCACACCGTCTACGCGGGTATTTGCATTGCTAGTGTTCCCTTCCTTGCTAACAATAAGCCTCAGTTCCTACATAATTGTGAATTGGAATGACTATCTGGCGACAAGTCGTATTTCTCTATGATCTTGCATTCTTTAATTTCCAAAATATTTTAGGAGCAGTGAAATATATGTATGTCCATTTTCATGATTCATAAGAAAATGTTGTGCATTTTATGCATCGATTTCCGTCCGAGTGCCAGAGTAAATATGTACATTTCTTCTTTGAGTTCGTTGACCGTATCATACAAGGCATCGCGACCCTTACTTGCCTAGACGTGCATAATATAGGCTTTTCTCCCCACGGAACTGTGTCCTGTGTGGATGAAAATCCTGTTTTCCTATTTAGCCATCAAACCCAGATATCCAGCCACTCTTAGAAAAGAGCTTTCTTTTCGGGTGCAACAGCTTACATTTCAAGCAACACCTTAAAAATTTCTTGCGGGTCCAACGTCACAATTTTTTTAAGATAAGGAATACAATTATCTGATGATACTGTGGGAGCTATCATCATATTTGATTTCACACTTCTGTTGCACGCAATTAATTTCTTGCACAATATATTGGTTGGTACTTATCACATGGCAGAACGGTCTTGCATTGTAGAGGTTCCACTTTATTCCCTGTCTTTATCAATTACCTGTTTCTCAAAGCGAACGATGTTGCTTAATTAATGGAGCTGATTTTTTTAAAATATTTAGTGTTTCCGTCCCGTGCTATACCCGAGCTATACAACAGGCAATATTTCTGCCCGAACAACGGGTTTTGCAAGCCATTTTTAGACGCTAGAGGGTGCTTATTCCTGGATTGTTGGTTACGTTATGTAGGCAGCTTTAGGGTTGAATGAGCAAGCACTGGCTAGTTCCACGCAAGTCTATCCTTAAATGCATATTTCGCCATTGCTTCTGAAGAAGCATACTTAACAAGGTTTTGGGAATATAATTCAGTTTTCTATTCGACAATATTTATCGCATAATAACAAGAAGACCGTTTCCTTGTTTAGGGTTGAAACTTTATTTTGTATTCTATTTGTGACCTGCTTTATTCGATTCATGGGTTCATGGCTTATGGTGTCTTGTCTTTTTTTATTCAGGGTGATACCAAAAGATGCATGCCTCTGTGATTTCAATAACGTATTTTTATGCGCGGTCATGGTAGCTCCACTCGGTTAGTTTCCGACTATATGGCTACTTACCTTGTTTTGAGTGTCAAGTCCTATTGTTTGCTTTTATTCATATCGTTCAAACAGATAAACTGCGAGTTTAACAGCAAAATTGTTTTTATGGGTCCGGCCCTTTCATACATAGAACAACTTCTGCATTTGGCCATTTTTTTACATAAAATCTATTTAGTGCTCTTCGTCATATGCATGCGTGTTTAGCTAGCACACAAATCACTTTCATGGTAACCGGTCTTCCGTACACTTTAGCCCCTTTACCAACGCCTCGCTTGTACATTATTATAGGACGAGTGTGACTATCCAGAAAACACTCAAGACTGTTACTAGTTCACTTGAGACTTGCACTTGAAGATTGGATTTTTGAATTGAAATTTACTGTTCGATGCTTTGGCTACTCGCGAACTTTTTTATGATCAATATTGGTTCTGGCTTCTTCAACATGAATTTTCCCCGCATTAGTTTAAAAAATACAAATTTCAGAAGTCCACAAGAATGGAAGAAACGATAGCGAAGCTCAGAGCGCATTTGGGTGATAATCTTTGTCCGGAGCATGATACTGTTTTTCACTTAAGCAGATGGCTTGTTTCGTACAATCAGGTAAGAACTCAATTACAAGCATAACTCTTTCCTTGTATCACACACTTTGTACGACAAATACAGGATTTGCGCTTTTGCTCGATGGAATTATTTTATGGCTTCTGTTTCTTTGTATCGAAGTCATTGTTTCTTTATCTTTAGCACAGTATTATTAAGCTTGCATCCATCAGGATACAAGTGTATTTATGACTGACGGCCTGCAATTAGTTCAATATTATTACAGAATGTTGAAAAATGCGCCAAAAACTACATCGATTACTGTAAAATTCGCAAAGCTTTGGGATTTCATACAAAGGAGGGAATCACTTCATTTTACAAGTCACATGGTATTGTTTTTTCTTGTTTATTTACTACTTACTTTGTTTGTCGGATAGTCTTCAAACAGTTCCAAATATCGGACATCAATACATGTCTTTAACGAATTTTCAGGATTTTCCTCAACAAATACAGAAAGTGATATCACCGAAGGTATATAACACATAGGGCCTCAACAGAAAGTGAGGCACCATCATACATACACAAGCCTCCTCCCATCCCCATGCTATCCCCGATCCCAATGCACCCTAAACGTACGATCTCTCGATTTGATAGACTTCTACTGTTGGACTTTAAGTTCTCAACCCCCTCCTACTTACAACTTAGTACTAACCCCTAAGCTTTCCAACCGAGCATGTGATCATCAGTTTTGCACGTCTACAACGAAACTCAAGAGTTGCGCGCGGCAACAGTTTGGGGGTGTTTCCCGCAAAAGAATTTGATGCGCGCCGCAAAAGTTTTTCCACCGACTCTGGTTGCCGTTTTGGTGCGGGAAACACCCCCAAACTCTTGCGGGAAACACCCCCAAACCGTTGCCGAAAAGGTGCGGAAACGGTGCGGGAAAGTAGCAACTGCAAAAATAAAGCAGCGTGTTGGATTCGAACCCTACACTCTTGTTAGATACTTTCTCTGAACAGCGCCTTAGACCACTCGGCCACACAACACATGTGAGACCTGTGCTTGCGGAAAAATATTAGTACAACAACTGCACTTACGGCAGATCCTCCGAGCGCTTTCAAAAACGTTGCCGAAAAGGTGCGGAAATGGTGCGGGGCGCAAGTTGCGCGCCGCACCATTTCCGCACCGTTTCCGCACCTTTTCGGGAAACACTTTGCGCGCCATTTCTATTCCGCGCGCATTTTGTTTCCCATTCCTTTGCGGCGCGCATTTTGTTTCCCGAAATGGTGCGGCGCGCAACGCATCGGCTCTCAGTGTATACTCACTGTTGCAATACAGGATCATCGGAATGCGGACGGTTGGTGCGTCAGAGTTCTCTGACACCTGAATGGTTGAATAAGAAAGATAATGGGATCGTATTTGCGGAAATGTCGATTGAGGATCCAAATCGCGTAAGTTTTACAAGACACGTTTTTCATGGTATTACTGTTACAGGTATATCCCGCAATTTTATGATAGTCGGTTCCAAGTAAGCTTGACGGTCTTGCCCACCCATATTGCCTTATTTTCAGTTCATGAAAGTGGTTCGAGTGGGCGACTATCTCCGATTATTCTTTGGCTTCTGCGAGTATTTTCAGGTACAGTGATGGAACCTTACATGCTTATTTGCTAAATGTATCCTCGCGCACTCATGTTCTATAATTAAATTATTCAGACCCTGGTACTAGAATTGGAGGCAAGTGAAGGTAACGCATCGCATGGAATCTGCATCTTTGACATGGCTGGAATCACAATGAGTGCATATATGAATCCAACATCTGCGGTCAACGTTTTGATGCAGGTGAAGAAAGATACAGAAGATGCAATAACCACCTTCTCTATGCCATTTTTTTTTTGATAAAGGACCCGCGATGAGTAGTGTATTTAACATGAATCCTTAGATACACCTCTGCCTTTATACAAAAATTTTTGGTCGTCCAGTGTTTTAGTAATTACCACATTACCCGATGAAAACTTTTCTTTTAGTGCCGCATCAACATCTGGCTGGACTATTTCGGTGAAATGCTCAAGAAAGTCATTATTGTCAATCCACCCACTTTTCTGCCCATAATTTGGAAGGTACGGAGAGCTTCCGTTATTTTGCCAATATACAGTACTACAAGCATCATGTACTTGAGAATGCACAATTGCTATCGACGGATATGCTCTTGTCTGGATAAAGAGAATTCGAATATTTTTCTGGAGAAAACACATGTATTTTCTGATAATTTTCGCGATAAATTTTAATTACCTTAGGTGGTTTCCAAGATCCTACCGTCGAAAGTGCACGATCGTTTTGTGTTTCCTTCAAAGTATCCCGAAGATCTGCTTCAACTCTTGAGTATTGACTCGATTCCAGAAGCATTTAAAGGAGGGCGTAAGGTGCGTTGTTAGAATATCCCGCATTGTTGTCCTTACGGTTAGTAGTTCCTCGAGTTAATCTAAATAATGGGCGAATGACCCTGCTCCTTTTGTTAGTGCTAAATGCAAATGCTATGCGAACATAATCAATGGAAATAGATTTGTTTCGTGTAAAAAAAACGGAAAGGAGATAATATAATATTCTTACCAGTTTGACGCGAACACTCAACCGAATGGAACGTTTGCTTCACGGAAAATCCAAGATGTCGATTTAAAGGTTAAATTACCTCTTGTTGATTTGTTTGCTTATTTCCACTTTTCTATAATTTCTTTATTTTGACATATCGTTTTTAGCAATCTGGAGGAATTTGGAAACGGCTTAAAGTGACTCCAAACTATGTGAACTACAGTGTTGCCTCATCCGATACCAGCAGTACTGTTTTCGAAGTGGGTGGCTTTTTATTATACTTATATATGCCTTTATGGTCTCAGTTTTTCCACGTACTAATTTATTTGCACTTCTCGAATTTCAGGTTGCCGAGGGAAAAACGAAGCTTGCATATGAATTTACAACAAATGGAGAGGTACAATTCTGGTTCGAACAAGGTGAACTTTAAGTTCTAATGTTTCTGATTTAAGAGTACCACTTGAATTTATGTTTAATTATTATGACGCGTTATATATTTTAGATGGGGAAGATCTAACACCACGTTTCAAGTATCAGACACCAAAGTTGTCCGAAGAAGGTCTCGTCACATTGAGGTAAATGATTGTTTTTAGATTTACCAGAAATCATGGAGTTGGAGCTGTGTTGCCTTCCGAACATACACATAATAACCTTGAATACAATAAACGTCTAATAATTTTAATTGTGAGATCATATTAAATGTTTCAGATCAGCAAGTGAAGTGAAACTTCGCATGCACAACACTAGTCGAATTTTCTCTGTGAAGGTAAAATCCGCAGTACACATTGTTTAACACGGACGTGATGTAAAATCTGTTATACTCCGGGTTTAAACATCGTTTATTAGGTTGCACTGCTTGTTGGGTAATTCACCAATTGTGCAAAAATTCTCCAGATAACTCTGCGAAATAACATCTCATTAAGTTGTTCCGCTTTCTACACCTATTCGTATTTTTCACAACTTATCGGGTAGTGTTCTTTATTCACTTTACCTTATATCGTACACGACTCTGGAAATATATTTTCTTCTCATTTTTTTTGTAAGCTTTTTTTTTCACTCAGCAGTGCTATTCAGTACTTGCAAAAAATAAGCCCACGGCCGGGATCGAACCGACAATCTTCTGATTAGAAGTCAGACGCCTTATCCATTAGGCCACGCGGGCTACATTTGCATGCTACGTAAGAGGCGTGATCATTGAAGTTGGAATGCATTGTAAACTACTGGACATGTTTTTGAAGATTTTATGCGAAGATTGAAGTTTTGAACATATTAAAAAATATACACTTACCTTGTGTTGTTGTTTTTTCACTCGTAACAAAACAATATTTCTGTTCGCATTTTTTTTATTTAAAAGCATAATTACGTATAAAATGTTGATGCGTATTGTAAAACAAATGTTGTCTGTATCAATTCAATCTTCTTCGGTCAAGTTTGCCCAGCTAAAATCTACAAACAGTAGGAATGTAAGAAAGGCACGTCGGAAAAAAAATTACAGCAGAAAGTTACTCTAGCTAAACCTAACGCAAAATGTAAGCCCGATGCGGGGCTCGAACCCGCGACAACCAGATTAAGAGTCTGGTGCTCTACCGACTGAGCTAACCAGGCTCTGCCAAGCTGCTCAAAGTTGAGTCAATCAAACTCCGGCAAGCTGCAATGCAAAAGTGAAATGGAAGTGATTACATTAGGAGACTGGATCTCAAGCATTTCAACCAACCTGTATAATTTAAAACAAAAATAGAGTTAAACAGGCCTACTCTCACTACAAGGGAAGAATGCACCAAAAAAATAAGCCCGATGCGGGGCTCGAACCCGCGACAACCAGATTAAGAGTCTGGTGCTCTACCGACTGAGCTAACCAGGCTCTGACAAGCTGCTCAAAGTTGAGTCAATCAAACTCCGGCAAGCTGCAATGCAAAAGTGAAATGGAAGTGATTACATTAGGAGACCGGATCTCAAGCATTTCAACGAACCTGTATAATTTAAAACAAAAATAGAGTTAAACAGGCCTGCTCTCACTACAAGGGAAGAATGCACCAAAAAATAAGCCCGATGCGGGGCTCGAACCCGCGACAACCAGATTAAGAGTCTGGTGCTCTACCGACTGACCAGGGATTTATTTTCTATGTCGCCGTTTACAGGCGAATCTGCGTAGGCCACGTGAAAATGCATAGTTTCAGCTACATTTTCAATAAATAAAAGTGTTCGTTATATTTTTCAGAAGCAAGGAATTGGCCTTCAGAATTTTTAGCACGTTATGTGTAAGGGAAAAAACGGCTAAATATTTAGTTGCCAGATAGCAATTTCCAGCCATTGGTAGTATAGTGGTGAGGGCATGGGATTGTCAAGACGAAGGTCCAGGGATCGATTCCTCTATAATGATTTTTTTGCATTTTTTTGTGTGTCTAATTTTGCATTAACGTGCTAAAAATTTTGTTTAATTACCTGTTTTCGACTTTCAAACACTTTCCTAGTGTGAAAAACAACCACCTGTGGCGCGCTCCAGGCTCACCAGCCGCCCACCGATTCTCCGCGTTCCAGCCTTTCACAGACCAATGGGCCATACACGGGCAAGGGACGCGCGACCCAACGACCAAGTTTCCTCAGTGGCTTGGGACTCGCTGTGGCGAAATAGACCTTGACGTTGAACAAACGAAATCAGGGCCCTTTGCACTGAGGAAACTTGGCCGGGGGGCGGCGCGCCCCAGGCCCCACTTCGCGGGGCCGCGCACCCCCCGCGCGCCCATCGCCCGTGTCTCGCCCATTGGGCTGGGATGGGCTCCACCACCGAAAATCGCGGGGCGGCAGGTGGGCCAGGAGCGCGCCACGGGTGCGCGAAAAATTTATTGTGGAAACTGCAAGATACTCAGTGAAGGGGCATTTAACACTACGCAACGAAACGAGACGTGCATTTCAACCTCCAGCAAACTGTTGTTTTTCTTATTCATAGAGTTTGAATTGTAGTACTTTTATTTAAATTGTTGGCTTTATGTTATTAGTTTGTTGTTACTGGCCCGCTGATCTTGTTTAGAATTCTTTTTACAGAAGATTATTAGGAATAGATGCTTATTATTAGTTTAGCTTGTATACAGTTTTATATATTCGATTTTTTGTAATTTAGCGAACTCTAAATGCCGTACTTATACCGTAATCGTCGAACAAAAGTGCATCATACACGCACTTTCGCAAAACTAAGCTCAAAATTTAGTCGCATTTCATTTGCTTTTAGAATATTATTTCCCAACTTGTGTGGTGATTGTTTTCTGTACCTGTTTCTTCTAGTAAACCATCTCTTCTCCATTCTCGTATCGGTAAACCACGTGTCGACCTTTCCTTTACGTCAGTGAAAATAATGTTGACTTTCTTAACTGTAAAGCTAAGATTTATAATGAGAGTCGGTTGCATTTACTTTCACAATATATTTATTTACAGGATACATGTCGAGCCGAAAACCATCGTATTATAGATGAGGATGAGGACAGATAGGTAGGTATTTACAGTACAAGCTGACGAGATATTGCTGTTTTGTTGCCACGCGTATTTTCAAAATGATTTTACGTTTTTTAAAGTAATACTCAAGATTCACTTGGTAATGAGTTGATCGAATCACTGTATTTCATGGATGCACAATACCTTTATAATTATACATTTATTTTTGTTTAGACAACAACCGGTGCAACCCAAGATACGCCGGCACGAACACTGAAAAAAGGTAAGAACGTGTCATTAAATTTATCGTAGTTTTATTTTCTGTGCCGAATTTTCAGTCTTTTTTATTACAGTTAAGGATGAGCGCACTGTTTAACAGTTTAACTTAGGGCACGTTATTCCATCCCAGACCCAATCGTTTCGTTCACGTACCAGTTTGCTGTTTGGACGCTTGTAATATATTGTTATATAAAGGAGAAGAGTTTACTTTTTTGTTTGTGTGAACGAAACGGATTTCTACGTTTCAGGCGTTTGGTATAAGTAGTCCGTTTTCGCAACCCTTCAAAATAAGTGCAATCGAATCTTATTACATAAACTTGGAAGCTACGTGTTAGCCGTTTCATATAAGTATGCAGTATGATCATTTTAGTAGGATCGCCTGAGTAGTCGCCTCAGTCAGGCGGCCTAAGCCGTCTTTTATATAAGGAGAAGAGTTTAGATGTTTGACACCGAATCCGCAACAAATCCATACTACTTTTCAATGATTTGGTGTACGTAAACATTTCGCAAACCAAAATAAACGAAATGAGTTTCATTACATTAATTGCTGACAATAAGTTTCAGACGTTCCATATAAGTATGTACAACTTTTTTGAAGTATTGCCTATGCAGCATTTAAAGCGACCGGCCGGTTTTTGAAACGCATTGCATACACCTGCTTTCTTATGCATCATATGCAAATGAGCATAAATTAGAATAAAAAAGACCCCAATTCGACCCCTCTTAGCATCACTCCATAAGAATGCAGATATTTAAGGTGCGTTTCAAAAACCGACCGGTATTTCGCTTTAAAGACGCCTCAGGTAGCGAAAGCCCTCTGATTATAGAGTTAAAATGGTCTCGTTTCAGACTTCCTGGTACCTGACGAAGTCTTGGAGAATTGGAGAGAAAGAATTATACAACATCGGACTTTGGACACTTGCGATACTCCACACGAGGGAATGAATATATGGCAAATATCCTACCACACCATGGAGATACATCGACTAATACAGGTAAGGCTAATCCATATTAGGTTTCCATATATGTCCCACCAAGTCATTTATTGTTGTGATTGCGTGGATGAAAGCGTATGTATCCCATCTCCCGTGGGTGGTGACAGGAAGGCAGGCATTACGCAAATCCTCGATTCGTTGAGACGGGTACTGAAGTCGGCTTGCTCATTTACCTTAAAGCGAAATACCAGCCGGTATTTGAAACGCATCTCAAATATCAGCATTCTTATGCAGTTATGCTAAAAGGGGTCTATTGGGGTCTATTTTTTATTCAAATTTATGCTCATTTGCATATGAAGCATAGGAAAGCAGGGAGTACTCGATGCGTTTCAAAAACCGGCCGATATTTCGCTTTAAGTAAGATTAGCATACGAGCTTTAAATGTTTCGTATGTGATTGAACTTGAAATTACGCTATTGCTACTTGTTTATGTTTTTCTTTAGCAATATCATTATATCATATCGAATATTTCTTCTTATTTCAGTTGACTGGATGAGGATCGTGTGCTCTCTGGATGTTCGTTTCGGTTTCCCTTATACGAAAGGAAGGGATCTACCATGGAATGCGTCTAAGCACTGATTAGGAAGAACACGGAAGAGAGGACAGCAACTGGGTAGATATTCTAGGAATTAGTGGGTATCCTAGGGCTCTATTTTATAATAACTGTAGACCAGCGTGACGCTGCTTATTTTTTTTACATGTTTTATGTGGTTACGACAGTATTATATTTAGTAGTAGCATAGTAGTATGTGGTTATTGTAGTAAGTGTAGTTCATTCTTTATTATAATCATAGGCCAGCGTAACGCTGCTATTTTTACACGGATTACTTATAATAGTAGACAAGCGTAACGCTGCTTATTTTTTTGTTCAACTGACCATCAATCTATAGCCGTGAGTATATATTGTATTTTATTTACTGGTATGGCTCTTGTTGCTTCATTGTTGTATACTTTATTATTTACTTATCATAGACTTCGTATGGATATTTACTCGTAGAGGAGAGAATTTAGTCTTATTGAAAGTATTTTGTACTCGTAGTTGGGTTGTCCATTCATGTTTACTTGTAGCTCATAGTAACTTATCATAATTCGCCCAAATGTGTCGCTTTTATCGCTATCTTTTTTGGATGCTTTGAATGAAGTAAAAGTATTCTCTATATTTGTTGTTGGTTGTTATTATATTGTAGAATTGTCTTTTTATTGTATTATTTAATGTAATAAGCAAAGGGGCGGGGGCCTTTCACGCCCATTTTCCCACGGTCCGCGCGCTCCCGGCGCAACTACGGCCCACCTTTTGAAGCGGGGCCGCGCGCTCCGGGCCCCGTCTTGGCGGCGCCGCCCTGCCTGGGCCCCGCACTTTTCAGCGCGCCGCCCCGCGTCTTTTAGCGCGCCGCCCCGCACCCAAAGTATCACGTTGTGTGCGTGTGTTTGTTCATAAATTGTATAGCTACAACTATGCAACTACTATATACAAGTCCCATATACATGTAGACATTGAAGCACATAGCTGCGATTCTAATTATTGTGACACTATCGGGCAACATCAATAACGCAAATACAATAGGAATGAAAACTTTATTACAGAAGACACGCATTACGGCCAAAATAGTACACGCAAATAAGTTCAAAACGCCAGGAACTAGCCAGAAAGTTTTTTTCTTCAATTTTTGATTCTTCTGGACAGTCATTAACAAAAAACTTACATAGCGAACGAAATACAATAGACAGTTTTGGTATACATATGTAGGAAAATAAGTCACAGAAAGCCGTTCTTGGCTCAGCCATGTGTTATATGGTATATAAAACTTATCAGCTCTTTAAAAAACTACAAAAAAAAAGAAAAGAAAATACAGCTCTCTGCATGGGGCTGCTGGAGTAGAATTTAAACAGTCTTTCATTTCTCAAGCTCCAAAAACAGATCCCAAGTTGAAAGCTCTCAAAACGATCACCTCATAATAAAAGAAAATGTAACCAATAAACATATTTGCACGTAGGGAACAAGAAGTACACAACTTCTCAAATGAAACGATCTACCTCCTAGTAGTTATGCGTTGAATGTTTTAAATCATACTGCAGATACAAGTTAAATATTCTGCTGGCATATTTTGTGTGTGTTCACATAAAAGAAGAGATGAACTTCTTGTGGTACAAAAAAACGAGGAAAAACAAAGCCATCAATATGACAAATACACATGTGTTAACTCTATTAAAAGAAACTACCCAGAAAAAAAACTAGCGATGCACTGGGAGATTTACGAATCTATTTTGATGCCACAGGAATTGCAGGCTATATGGATACACAAGCCGTAGCGTTGCAAGATCCGGAGTAGCAAGTTAGGATATCCGGCAAAACGAATCCTGCTTCAATCAGACAAATGAGATTCGAGTATAAAGATAGTTGTGAAAAACATTATGGAACAAACTGTGGTAAAGATCAATAATTTTAGGTGAGAATATAAAGTTGTAGGGAATACGAACGTTGTTTTCTTTCTTTCGGAAATAGTTCTATTTGGGTTACAATTAGCGTTCATATACACTACACTCACAAGGGGGAGAGCGGAATAATAACGATAATACAAACTTTCCAAGAAAATTCTTAAAATTCTCAAAATATGACAAAGCAAATCAACAATCACAAGACTTAGGTTAAAACGTCGATCAGTAAAGAGGCACTTTTTTTTGGATTAAATCGAGAAATTTGTCTGAATACGTTATAAACTTTGGCGGGGCATCACAAAATAGCAAAAAAATGTTACAAGAACTTCAAAGTAATCTCGAAACGATATTATCACGAACAAGTTAGTTTGACGTAGGCTTAAAACGTAGGAGTAAGGTAAAACGTGGTTCTCTAAAACTCATTAAGAGATAAAACGGTAAAACTGATTTTAAAATGCTGTGCTCCATTCAGTGACTGATAGTAGTTGGCGCAAATAAAAAATTACCCATAAATGTTTAGGAGGACACAGTTTACGGAAGATTTTTTGTATATCTCAAAGTGAGAACATATTTTTGGCTTTTTATTTTACATAAAAGGGGGTAGGGGGCGCCAAATATTAACAAAACCGGCGGAAAACCCGTCGGAGTAGGGCGCATCACACGCATGGAAGCTCGACACGAGTAGCACGCAATGTTGCACCTGACACACCATGGAAACTGATTCGTAATTCGTCGTTATCAGCGACAGTATCGTCTTCATGATGCGATGCTCCAACAACGCATGCAAATGAGCAACTAGGAAATAAATATCACGGTCGGTATGGGAAGTGGCTAGTTGGGTTCGCTTTTGGTGAGCTTGATATACCATTAGCAGGAAAGATACTACGGGGACAATTTAGTAGGTGCAAAACCAGCACATTTAAGGTGGACGGGTGGATCTCTGTGGTGAGAATGAAGACTCAAAAAACAGAGGAGATGCTGCCTTGCACGATCAGCAGTAGCTGAAGCTGGCGACGGCTGGCGGCGGAGGTTTCGGAGTTCATCAGTGTTCAAAGGTTCGAGTAGTTGGCGCATTTACGCGGAATTTTTGCGCGGCGACTCGATATCGTTTCCGGAAACTGAATCCGCACTACTTCTTTCACTTCCCTTGCAATCGTCCTGAAAGATATATTATATTGTGCTGGGTACTATGATTATTTTGCTGAAAGTGAACTTTTCCGATAATCAAAACTGACTCGTAAGTATTCCGAATAGTACTCTGAATGTTCAGCCAAAATGGTTGATATCGTCAGGGCGTTCTCGACTGCATGTGGGTCAAATACACAAATGCCTTGTGTTACCTCGGTGGTTCCCCCGTAGCTGCTCTCATTCTCGTATCTGTCCTCAATTGACATCGAAGCAACTCCATCGGAAAGAGAAGAAGGTCCTGGCCGTCTCTTCCACACGCCAGGCACTCCAGAAGTCGTCGGACACGGCTAAACAATACACAAATATGCATTTATTTAAAAAAAATGCGCACAGCTATTTCTCAATATATTAAATCAAACGCACAACTATTTCTCAATATATTAAATCAAACGTTAACCATGCCTAATTTGTTATTTTTGCGCAAAATGATGAGAGTCACATACGCAAATCTGCTTCTAACCCTAGAATCAAAACTGTAAACTGACTCTTGTGATGATAGTCTTATCGTTAATCAGGTGTTTTCCTCTGTTGTGTGATAGGCATTTGTCGGCGCTCTCCTTCTCCTCGTAGATGATGAATCCCATTCCTCGTGGTTGAGCCACAATCTCAACCTGCAATATGCAAACAACCTTGACAAATGGAAAATCGCAGCCATTCGCTCAGTTCACTTTTATGTCAAAGCGTAGTCGAAGCAAATTCAGAAAAGGACAACAAATACCTGATCAAGAGCACCAAAGCGTTCAAAGTAAATTCGGAGGCTCTCAACAGTGTGGTGTTCCCAGTGTATGCCTTGTAGAATCAGTTTGCACCCGGGAGCTGGATCAGAATCAAAGAACGGTGGAGGGAACATCGGGGTCATTTGCTCACGGGGAATTGCTCGCTTGCTGTCAACCTGGAAGAAAAGAGTTATTGTGTGTGAACTGCAACAATGATGGTGCAACAGTAATCTTCAAAGGCGAGGTTCCCAATTGTGCTAAGTTCATCGAAGTCATAGCTGTTTTCTAAAACGAACTGTTTTCCCTCCGATCACGTGGGGTCTCTCCATGAGTGCGGCGTCTGCTGATGCGATGGAGGCAAAAGTGACGAAACCGAATCCTCTTGAATGCTTTGTTGTCGGATCGCGAATGACGATTGAATCGACGACTTGCCCCCACTTGGTGAAATATTGACGGAGCTAAACAAAAGATTTATTACTTTTATTATTATTATTATTATTATTAATCAAATTTCGCCTGCCGTGAAGATTATTATTTGGGTGAAGAGCTAAATTACCTGGTCATCTGTGGTTTCATGGTTTAGACCTCCAATAAACAGTTTTCGCATCTGGGGTGGACCCTCACCAGGAGCTCCGTGTCCCTAAAGCATAGCTTTCTAGAAAAGAAATTTAAAGAGAAAAAAGAAGATCAGGCTTAGTAGATCTTTAGATAAAAAAAACGGGTGACTGTTTTATTTATTGTCGGTTTCCTTATCAGACAAATACGTGACCTCAAAATTATTGTAGTGCCAGTGGGAGGTTGGTGTTACGAAATGGCAAACAAAACATTCTAATGATAGATAAGTCAATCAGAAATTGTGCTTCTCCGAAAAACGTAACCATATTTCACAAAGGTGTTATAAAATAGTCGTACCCTGTGCATGAACGGGAGCATGGGCATGGGAAAGAAGGGGTACATTGGAGGGACGGGACCTCCCGGAGGGAATCTTCTACCTCCCAACAGCATCGGAGCAGGGACCAACATTCCCTGTTGCATCATCTCTTGGAGAAGCTCTAAAATAGCACGTAAGTAATTTGTGCTCAAAATGTAAGCTACCTGCGCTTTGCATTACTTTCATGAGTATCGTAGGCATTGCATAGCAAAGTGACCCTCTCTAACTTCGTTGTTAAAACCAGCGTGGTATTTTACACTCCAAAGAACCTTTGTACTTTGCATGTTTAATTCTGCTACAATTGTTTACCAGTAAACAGTACATACAAACTTTTTCACCAAGTTAGACGTTCTGTGGCCTATGAAACATGATGGAAAAGTGTGCAGCGTTTAACTTGTTTATGTCAAGTCAACGACAGTGTGTTACTTAACCATTAGCATTGTACGTGTCAACAATTACTTATTGTACGTATTAACAATTTGAAACGATCTACCAACAAGAGTTCACGAAAGAACATCATAGATCCATGATGCAATAACTCAAAAAAAAAAACTCAACGTCACTTTCAGTTCTTTCACAATACTGATTGTTCTCTGGGGTTAGCATTTTTGTGATATGGACGTTTCGAGAGAAAAAAAGAGGGAGCACAAGCTTCACAACGTTTAACAGCTGATATGTTATTTGAGATTATTGAGAAGACGAGGTTTTGAAGGGCAAGCTTGAGAAACAATTCATAGATCCAATATATGCAAGCTGTTTAACAAGGAAGAAGTAGAAGTGATGTTCCGTAGCGAAACTTGCTCACTAATTAATGTTTGTTTCCGTTAGTTTCACCAAGAAATGTTTCGGACTCTCTATTACCTTATTCCATGTGGCTTCCAAGACAAAATTATGACACGGGCTACTCATAAGTGGATTTTTTAGTAAAAAAAACTTCTGGCCGAATCAGATGGAAAGAAATGCACTTTTTATCAGCAGTAGTCGGGAATATTTTCAAAAAATTATTACGGTTAACCATAAGATCAATCAGACAAGAAGAACTGTACATAAAACTACCAGACCCTAAATACATTTCCGTGGAACTTCCATAAGTTTCTTTTGAAAAAATTTCATTCAGTATGATATGTGGTGAAAGGTGCAAATATGGTAGGGGCAATCTAATCATGGGAAAACTGATACTGATTATCGATTATCGTTTTGCCAGTCATAACTCTATTTTCTAAAGTCGCTTTCTGCAACTTGTTTGCGGTAAATATTTATTTACACAGGAGAATCGATCATCATTCACTCTTCAGAGTTCAGTAAAGTTCCTGATACTTTCACTATCACGAGTCAGTAGGACAATACATATAAGGAGTATGAGTGGCAGATATCACATGGAAAAACTATCATTCTCGATTGTTCACTAATTGTAGGATATTTGTTATTGGGCCCCTTTCTTCTACCCTTACCTTCATTTGCCACGTAGTATTGGTAGGGTGGGGGTGGTGATAGTGACTGCATGGAATAATGAATAGTCAGACAAGGTCGCCAATGGCTTGGTCAGCTCGCTCGTCTCTGTTCACTTCGAAGTAGCGAACTGCGCCCAAAATATATCAGCTGTGACTGAAGAACGCACTAGGTACAGTAGGGTTGTGCCACGCCCCCATGGATCACTCGGTATGTCGAGCTATAGGGAGGAGATAGTAAGACACAGAAAACAGAACATATGGTAGAGAGATAACATAGAAGAGGAGAAGGAGTACAACAAGACAGGTGAACCTAGACGGCGAGAACTTTAGAACACCGAGGTTGAGCTCATGACTCGGACCGCCGTCAATCATACAAGTCTTGTGAAAAAAATCCATAGGTGTTTTGGAATAGATATTCATCACGAAGTTATTTTAACCGAGATTGTAAGAAAGAAGAACTTCGCGTGCTGCGATTCTTTTCATCTAACCAGATCCGTAAACTATTATGAAGTGTTTTCATTCAACTTATGATGTTTATCAAGACATCAACGGGGAACAGGAGTCCTGGCAATGGACCAGGTTTAAATCAACAACTTTGAACTCTAAGGAAAGTGTAGTGGTCTGCTTGTCAGGCACAAATCGCTTCTTTAGTTTTTCTCTGCTGATAACAGTGCCCCGAAGAGAGGCCTAAATGGGAGCGGAGACTCCTCGCGGGTGAGGGTTTTGACAAACAGTAGAGCGCTGCTGGAGTAGGGAGGCAGTAAGTACTCGACAATCAACCAACAACGGTGAGAAGAGAGGGTATCAAGTGCACGGTGATTCTAGAATCATCCTACTATCTGTACACATATCGATCAGTTAGGGATTAGTTATTGTAGATGGATTTTAAAACCACAAAAGCAATTAGAAACTAAACTTTCCCACAATAACAATACGGATCACAATACTCTTCCGATGAGGAAACAAATTATCACCGTAGTTTTATTTCTTAAGAGGTATAGAACTTATGTACACGTAATGTTTTTCAATGACAAACCGGGAGGATAGCATGGCGTGAACATCGTAGAACTTGTACACGCAAACCCCTATTGTAGAGCAGCCCACGCTCTGAAATAAGTTGATTCAGTTAACGTAGTGATGTCAATAAGCAACGGAAAGCACAAATTAGAAAAAGGCAAATTCAAAGGTACCAACAGGTTGGTAATAAGCCACCAATTTTGGGAATCAATGAAAGTAGTAGCTAATAATTTATTAGGTGAAGAGAAAAGTGATTACTTTGAAAAAATGAGGATCTAGCAGTTTCAAAAGATTTAACCATTTGAAGTTGAAACCTATAGCTTATGGTTAGTTCAACAAGCTACGTGGCTGCTATGCAGAAATATACACCTCGCCAAACATATAAATGGTAAACTACCAAAACAATAGACAGAAACTGCATAAATTAAATAGGCAAACAAGATTGAGAGTGCTCACACATAGCAAAACAAAATAATGTAAGACATACACGAAGACATATGATATACCCGCCAGCGAAAACTAGGCCTGGTCGCAGGTGCGCCCAGAGGCAAAAAGAAAGGAACATATACGTTAACGTAACACTTGATATTACTTAATCTTATATTACCATTACCGTAGATCCGTGTTTCAAGCACAGAAACCGTTCATATGTTTTTCAAAAAGTACTAGGTGTGTATTAAAAATTGCACTTTCGGAAACACCAAAAATAAATGTTAGCTGATCAAAAAAAAATGAAAGGAGAAACAGCCTATCAGAAAGGTAGGTGATTATTTTATGAATGAGGTTAGCAACTGATAACAAAAAAACTCAGAATACGATTAAGAAACAGAAACCGTTCATCTGTGTTCCAAGTTCAAAAAACCAAAATTGGTAACGCGCGATATTAAATAAGGTCAGGTCAGTGGTTGTCACTATGAAAAAAATCTAAAAACAATAATCGAAACCGAAAAGTCAAATCAAAACAAATTACAAAAGGATACAAACACGTACCAATGGTGACTTACAGCGCAATTTCAAGATCAAACTATAAAAATGTACAAGCTGAAATGTAAACAAGAACAATAATTCACAGTAAAGAAATGAACGACACGGTTTATCACAAAAAAGCGTTATTAGAACAAGCTGAATGAGAAGTTGCAAACAAGTCAACGAAAAACGGTCACATAAGCATCTTGAAATGCGACCAAAATAAATATAGCAACACATGACACAAGCTTTTCTTTCAATTAGCCTAACTAACAGAGACTAGGGTGCTACTAAAAATATTTGGTTTTTCCTTAGCCCCTAAATTGAGGCGCAAGCGTAATGGGCCACGCAGCAAGATTTTTCACTGCTGCTGCGCCTCCGTTCATTGTGAAGGATTGAGTTTAGAACATTTTGAGCCAGATTTATTTAAAGGATGCAAAACTGTCAGGTGCCATTCCAAAAGCATAACCACGGGAGAGAAAGACTGATGCAAAACGTGTCAACGCGATGTGAGCTCCTGGCCACTTCATTTATGCAAATGCGCGCGAGAAAAAAAATAAAACGCTCAAATTTTCTGTTTGTATAGAGGGAGCTGTTGCTGCAGAGAACCGGTCGAAAAAGAGACGTGGAAAAGCCCGAGAAGGGTAGTTGAGAGGAAGAGAACTAGAGAGCATTTGTGGAAGATAGAGGGACGCGAGAAGAAGAGAAGAGAGATGCCGCTTATCATGTCGATAAGGCAAAGAGAGACCAAGTGATCTCTACGCTTCCTCTTCCACTGCGACCGGTGGAGTCTTCGGTGTTTCGGACTTCACTGCGCTTGGAGAGCCGGACCCTGGAAAAACAATCTAAATTAGACATTTGCCAATGTTCATAAAAGAGAACTCTTAAATTTCACAAGTTTCAAAAACATCTAAACGTTCGAATGGTGCAAAACACCTTTGGAATTGAGGAAGAACAAATATATGGGTACCCATATTGATAGATAGACAAGTAGGTCGGGCAAAAGAAATAGAAATAAAGACTGAAGATCAAACCAGGACAACTGGCAAGATTAACAGTATTGGCCGGAAAGGTCATATCTTACTAATTATCTTATAGGAGAGATCGCGGTAGGATACTAACTTGATCTTTTAGGCTCAGTAATCCCATGACCATCGCTTTCTGCCGATGGGTCACAACCGTTATTGCGCTGCGCACATTAGAATTTACTGATATATGCATGTGAACTCTCCAAATGACCCTTGCCAAGTGCCAATGCTCCGGTTGACAATACCTGGAGGAAGGGGATAGTTTAGTTCACTTTTCCAGCGCGCCCGCGCCCACGCATAAATGATTACTAAGTTAGACAAAAAGGGTTGGCAAAAAAGGGTAAATAAGGTTATCTTTCTCCTTGGTGACAGTATTGTGAAGAGGATAGCAAATGCAACTTCATAACAAAAATTCGTGCCGCAATTAGTATTAAGTCAGCTGTGTCGGGAGGGAGCAAGAATGCATGAAAAGTGAGAGAGGACAAAAAAAAAACTGTTAGAGAGCCCGAGCTAAGATGTCATAGGGGGAATGCCAAGGAAAATCACCACCTTGCTGACGATAATTTAGAGAACGAGCAACAAAATGACATCATTTTCCTAGAAAAATGCTGCCTGACCGGAAAGCTAATATGTATCAATGTTGGGTATTCACATGGGACATAAGCTTAACATTTTGATGATCACCTAGAATATTACTGGGTGTCTAAGCAAAACTGATACGAAAGTCAACGAGAAGTAAAGTCCGAGGGTAAGCGTACTGTGCGCTCACATGAGCTTGATATAGTATTCAGAAAGAGGGGTGAGATAGAATTCTAATTTATCATTCTGGGAATTGAAGGAACGATGAGTGGGTGAGCTGTGTGAATTGGAGCTACCTCCAGAGAGATGCAAAAGGAATGAAACAACTAATAAGGATACTGATCTAAACGACGAGAAATCAGCGAACTTGGCCATGCGACTGCTATCAAACGCATCAATCAACAGGCCGAGCCTGGCAAAAGTGACGATATGTATTTTGAAACAACTAGCGGTATCATGAGAAGTGAAAATTTGTGTTAGAAGACAATGAACCACATGTAGGCTAGTGGTAGTTTGCAGCGCGAGCTGACTGATCAAATACCGGTTATATGTAGATTTAAAACACCTTGTGGGGATACCGGCCGGAAAGGCCTTCCTCCTTTGCCTCCTGAGCGGGAGAAGGGTGGTAGCATTCTGTTTCCCATCATCATACCGGGAGGAGGTCCTCCCATTCCCATTGGTGGTCGCATCATCATTCCCGGAGGAGGACCGGACATCCCCGGACCACGACCCATTGGACCGGGTTGACACGGCGGTTGCTAAAGAGAGAAAAAGTCGAAAACAATTTACTCTACTTATGTTGGAGATGCATATCAAATTTGCACAATTTACTCTACTTATGTTGGAGATGCATATCAAATTTGCACAAATGTCATTAGCGTAGGAGTGGAAGTAAATATCGAATACCTTTATTGATGACGCAATCATGTTCGTGAGGAATGATGCAATGTTGGCACCAGGTGTAGGGCCGGTGAGACCACAGGGACCGGTTTGGCCTGGAGGCCCGCCGGGAGGCATTGGGACAGGAGGTGGTGCACCCATATTGGGAAATGGCATACTGAAATTAAACACTATGGAAAAAATAGGAACTTAGGAACAGGCTCATGAAATATATTACTTCCAGTCGATGTGGCACGTCTTCTAAAAAAGATAATCATAGATTGAGCATCTTACGTTGGGGGTGGGACTCCAGGAGGGAATAGCGAATTTACGGAAGACATATAAGGCGCCGACGGAGCCTGATTTGATGAGCAGGTTGGGGGAGGAGCCGTTGCAGTTCCATTTGATATAGGCTTGAATGAATAAAAATTAACAACATAAGACCAACACATGGATCAAGGAACACAACAGAGCAAAACTACTGTTACGGCAACCCGTTTGTTTTGTGCGGTTCATTTATTACTTGACTTACATCGACTAACTAAAGCAAAAGTGAAACAAAATATTTATTTACTTATTTACTTAAATCGACTAACTACTGCAAACGTTACCTCTGGGGGTGGGGCGGAGAAGTTGGGTGGTGGGACGCTTAGATTCGGCATTGAACCAGTTTTCGGCAGTTCACTTTTCTGAAACTGAGGACATTATTAACATTCTAATTATCCATGACGAACATATAATGACTGGTCTGAATTATCTGATACAGAAACATTTGCTGGCTAATGAACACTAATGACACATATGATTAAGACATTACCAACGGCGGCGGCTTTGAGAAATCCTGCGCTGTTGAAGGCGACCCTAAATCAACTGCAGTAAGTATGGGCAACATAATGTACCAATTTTCGAGATTTATGTAAGAAATAACAATATTTGCAATAAATCGTGGTAGAGAAATGTTAGTTTGCTTACCGGTCTCTGGTATTCCGGGTGGTGGCACTGTAAATGCAGGGGGCGGTTTATTAAATAATGACTGGTCTGAATTATCCGACACAGAAACAATTGTTGGCGGAGGAACATTTGTATTGGCGTTAGGTGGCACTCCGGAGCTACCTGAAATTTGTCGTTTTGCTGTTTTGCTACTAACACTCACGGGGCTTTAACAAAGTACTTTAATGTAAAATTAAAATGCAGATCAGTTGACCTACCATTAAGAATGGGAGGTGGCCCCATCGGATGCATTGGGCCTCCAGGTACAAAGTTCGGTGGTGGTCCAGGGGGGAAGGCGCCAGGACTGGAGTGTATGGTGTCAAACATACAATATAATATAAATAAAACTAGTCACTCAAATGCGTGTCACACGTAGAGCCCGTCAAAGATTATTTCTTATTGTAAAACCCACGGAAACGCTCCTGGGGGCGGCATGGGCCCCATTGAATGGCCTGCAAACTTTCTTTTGATCTCATCATAATTCTCCATTAGGACCTTCTTCAAATGCTCGGGTTGATTTTGTATTCCAGTTGTTATCAGCTCATGCTCGTCATCTTTCATCTTCAGCATTTCCCTAAAAATTCATGTGAGGTGAAATAGTCATATACGATCGGGTTCTAAATTTCATTTTAACAGATCTGGTGTTATATATTCTCGCTTACCCTCGCATTCACAGTTACACCTGTCAACTTTCTCTGACTCATTTTCTTGTCTTACTTTAGGCAAAATCAAGAATGGGTAAACCATAATTCATTCTCTACATTCAACTGATGTCAATCCAAATGCCGACCAATAACTGCACTCCACTTCCACCTACCCAAATAGCATTCCTCTCTGGCTAATGATGTGGTCCTGCTCCTGCAACAGTTCATATGCTCGCTGTATCAGGTTTCGCAGCTCGCCTTCATCACAAACGGCCGCCTGAAACATTAGATGACCGTTGTAATAGCAGCCAAAAACCGTAAAGACAAAAAAGCACGTATCCGCCTAATGACCCGAATTGCACAGGGACGATATTGTGGAGATCACTGTTTCTAATCAAAAACGCGATACAACTATTTGTACGAATTGACAAATAACATTACACTTGAATGAGATATTATATTGAATGTCAACTGATTATTTTTGATTATCAACTACATATAGAGGGGGGGGGGGAATCACTATGCTCAAAGATATCTTTGCTATTAATGTAAGTGAAAAGGGGATCTGAATGTACTGTAAACTTGAATGAGGAACTATACAAAATACTAAGGAGTGTTTTCGAGAATAATTGTGATACGCACGAAATGCCTCTGAATTTAGCGTTGCACGAGGAGGCTATTAGTTTGTTCTCCTTCCGGAAAGTTCTAGTCAGGACCCAATACTGCTTGTGAGGCAAAAAAAATGCGCGCACTGTGAGAGCTCGCACACTGTCAAGTGGATATGTCTTGAACTAAGGGAACACAAAAACGCGAACGTCAATCTCTGACGCTGTCACCGATCGCTTACCACGTAACTACCTTTCAAAGAACAGGGTTTATTACAAATGTGGGCAGGTTTTCCTACGCGATACTTGACGCCAAAATAAGGTTTGCTTAAAAAAAAGAAGAAGTTCAAATTCCATATAGGACATTTCATGGTAAATTAATTTCCCTTTAAAATCATTGTGCGTTAGATGTTCGGTAAATCACCTTCATTTCACTGTTAAGTAGAGCATCGCAACGCATGCGCAGATTGGCCGTTGTGTTGGCTGGGGCCCCTCTTTCATTACGTTCGCGACGCGGAGGACGTCTACTATCAGAGGCCCTGAAATTCATGAGCTATATGATAACTATGTGAACATCGAGTTAACTAGCAAATTGCACATGAATTGTTAAGGTTGAAATGCGACTAATGGAAAAGATAAACGAACGAGAAATGCAAATGAGATCGCAAGAGGCACACTTAACCAAAAAATCATCCATAAATATGCAAAGGAACAGTGTCGAAGTTTGTGAGACACAAAATAAACTATATGATTGATATCAGCAAAATGCAACTTTTGACGGTAACGGTATTTTAGCGCGGCTTTACCGAGTTTTTGGGAAACAGCAGTAAATACTCGAATAGTACTACATACTTGTGAATCAGTGAACATTTGCATTATATAAATTGTAACATATACATCCAAGAAATTAGACACAAGAAAAGCTAGAAATGCGAGACGAGCGTTGATAAAGCGATAAAAAGGAGACCGGAAATGTAAACCAAAGTGTGAAAATCGAAACTGCAAAGAACAGTTATCATCTCACGGTTATCACCTTGAATGAATGCCCGCGAAATCATCACATCTCATGCGCGTCAAGTGAAAGCGAGACGATTAGCCAATTAAGTAATCAATTAATCATTCCTCGAATAGACAGAGAAAAAAGCAAAGAGAAATATAAAATAGAAATTGAGTAAAAAGCTAATGTAGTGAGCATAAGACAATAAACCAAAAGACCATTTATAGACACTATACGGAGTGAACGCTAGGAACAACAACAATGACTTTGGCCAGTAATGTAAGAGAAAGCAGTTTTTGTTAAAGAAAAAAAGACACTGCTACTTACCCGTCCTCCTCATACCGCCGTTTTCGAGGCCGTTCTTCATCTGGGGAGCGACTTCGTGATCTATAATTATATGATTAGTAATTATAAACCAAATACAAGATAATAGGAACCAAGTCAAACAACATTAACAACTCAATATTAACGGGAAATGGAATAATTCACAACAGAGATGACAAACGCTGTGTAATTTCCGCGTTCTGCAATCGAATCAACACATATGGATCATTAACTTGGGGTAAAGTTTGCCGAACACATGTGTCCGCTCACATTTTTCACGAATGTGAATGTGCAATGTATTGTTGGATGTCCAGGAAACAACAACATGAAATCTCAAAAATAATGATACCCGGAACTTGCTAATTCCACTTAATCGGCAGCTTCTCGAAGGATCAACAGCCACCTCCCTCTAGCTAACTAAGAGAAGGGATTAAACTACAGTTGTTGTTAGCCGACGGATGCAAATGATTAATTTAGGGATGAAGCCTCAGACCTGTGTCATCGCACAATTTATTGCCGTCATTCACAACGTTTGGTTTTCTACTTACAATTAGTAAACTCGTAGAAAGCAGAAATTTGTACAGTGAGGTGCTTACAAAAATCCCTTATGGGTCTGAGGATAGTCAAGCACAAATCACTGTAGCAACAAATAATGGTAAGTCAAGATATGAATACAACACACTCATTCAAGAAGACGGCTCGCGAAGAGAACACATGAAGTTCATAAGCGAGAGCGTTCAACCGTAAATACAATTCAGACAGCAGGCCCTTTTTTGCAGGTGCTGCTGCGGAAGGCAAATAGGCTTTCATCACAGCGGAAGACCACCCATCTATGCCGTACAATTATAGAACAAACTTCATGTTGGTCGATTAATCACGGAATGCTTTGAAGGAAAGGATAGAATAAGCTCGGGCTGACAAGAAAATCTATGAAAAAGCATTGAAATGATGTGACCCAACGAGTTGCCCCAGAGGGCAAAAAGGAGTATGGGTGTGACAAAAAAAATAGAAAAAGGGGACAACTGCTTGCATTACGACAATCTTATTCTTACTAACAAATGATCGAGATTAGAAATACATAACGGACGAAGAGAAAAAACGTGGCAAGAGTATTTGCCGATGAAAACACAATAGCCGGTGTGGAAGAGTTATGTCTTGATATTTTGCCACACCAAATGTTACAGGTGGATAAGAAACAAATCCGCAAGGGACATTTTTATAAAGAACAGACAGTTGTTCACCCAGAAATGCCACATTTCTCAGACTGTAGGGGGTTTTTCCCCGTTCGACACTAGACTGTGAGGGTGAGTATTGAGAGATCATAGTTTGATGTATCTCATCTGAGGCACAAGCATACTGTCACTCACTTGTCAGGGGCAGCTAACTGGCCGACTGCTTATTAGCAAATGAGAACGGGGTCGTAGCTTTATTAGAGAAAAAAAGAGCCCAACCCTTATACTCAATAAAACAATCCCCTTCGCGCAACACACTCAATAGTAAATTACAACAATTTACACTCATACGCGTAATTATTTACCGATAATTAAAATGTGTGTCAAAAAGGAAAATATTGTCATAGAATATAGTAAATTTCTGGATATGCCCTGCCGAAGGAACATAAGTAAAGATAGATCCCACAGGTCATGGCACTACAGAAGCGATTGATGGTTAGAGTAATGCAAACAGAAAGTGGGAGGGGGCTTGGCTTATTACGCAACTGGACCTATTGGATGCAGGGCAAGTTTAGCGTTCCAGATAATAAAAAATAAAACCAGGAACAGACAGCCAAGAACGGGCATGTGAAAACTTAACGTAACAATACGATTGACACAAATAATTGACAGAAACATTTGCACTTTGATTCTTAGACATGGCTGTCACATGGGATTATTTCAAACGCGAGCGCAAAAAAAATAATCTTAATAAAGATCAAGGTGAAACTCAAGAACAAACATTGAGTTTATCGTAAGGAGATCTGCAGGGGGCATAGGGCATGGAAGAATGCAAACCTTGTGGAGATGACTGCTTGCTTCTTTTCACATATAGTGAATGAGCTTATTCGTACTCACAATCAGTAAGCGAATGAGCTTATTTGTACACATAGGGATAGGACTACGTGCAATGAAATACGAAAACCGCTAGAAAACTAGCAGATAATTTACAACTTTCATCATCACACTATAACGTGAAATTGGCCGACAAAATTGGAAAAGCAAATGAATGTTTCCGATACTAGGGGGGGAAACCAGAAATGGTAATCCAATACCAAGGTTTCAAATTGCGTAAGCCTCGGCGAAGGACACACGGAGTACAAAGCAGGAACAATAACAGTATCTACTGTAATCTCCTAGGCCGTTTCATGGTAGTCTACATGATGACAAGATAATGCGCCGAAAACCTTGGACTCTTGGTACTCCTCGAAAAAATAATACATCGAACGTGCACAATCAGAGAATAAGGACGACAAACGCAGGGACACTCCAACTACTTTTGCAATGTGTTACTTTCCCATTACCTAATTAGATGCAAGACCTAGAAGACTAAACCACTTGCCTTTCTCCAGGATGTGTGTGATCGTGAATGAGTCTTCTTGAAGGGCTGCGACTTCGTTGAGGCAGAGAACGCCTAGAGTAGAGAATATATTAAATATTCTAGTATCCCGTCTAAACGAGCCTCAAAGGCTACTTTTGATTTTCAACTGTATATTGGGTATCTTTAGAAAGATCCATTTTTACCTTTCCTCTTCGTTTCTATTTGGTGGACGTTCCGGAACATCATTTACCCTGAAACAAAACAGTAAACAGCCCTGACACAGTGATGTTAGCAACTGCTGTGGGCAGTATGATCCATACTTTACGCATCAATCACTGTGCATTTCGACTTAAGTAAGCAAACAACATGACCACAAATGTTGGAATAGAGCCAGAAAAAACTGCTGAGGAGTTTCTATCCATTGGAAAACCGCTAATTATTAGTTAAATGTACTAAATAAAATTATAGCCAGCCGGTCACGGAAATAAAATATGGATGCGGAGCATTTCAAATAGAATGGATATATTGAGCTGCACGGAGTTGCAAATAGCTACGTAGGCCGCAAAAAATTAGTGGAAACGGAGATTTTTTTCATGTTTTTGTCTTTGAAAACAATCTTTTCTCTTCTTTCGAAAACAGCGCTAATTTGTTTTGTCTGAATCGTGCACTTTGAAAGAGAACCCATGAGAGAAGTGATAATTGATGTTAAAGGTATGGGGATATAAACCATGGTAGATACAAACTTTGTAGAAATCAAGATTTTTTCGAATACATAAAAAAATATGTTCAAGTTATTCGGAGGACATCTTATTTCCTAATTAAAGCGTCTTACAATCCTAAATTCTAATGAATGATTTTCTGCGACAACACCTCTATATATAGATAGATATAGAAGACCGTTTCGCTAAAGATCAAACCACGATGATATTTACGAATTTTTCCTGTTTGTATTATACGTGCATTCATGCGAGTGTAGTTCATATGCAAAGCGCATGACTTGAATATGCACGGTTGCCCAAAGTGCTAACCATACCTCACTTTCAGCACGGTAGTGATTCTCGAACTAACTCAATATAACTATCATCATCAGCAAATAAGCTTGCTGCATATTCTACACCACTAAGTTAAGGAAGTTGCAACAAGGAATAAAAATTCCTTTGCAAAACAAGTTCACCAGCTAATTAACTGCGGGTATAGAGTGCAAAACAAAATGCAGGAATTCAAACTACGAATTGCTCCAATGTTTAAAAACCTGTTTGCATAATAATCAAATGATCTTTAAAGTTCGCTGCCTTATGGTTGGCGGAAGTTTTCTCTCCCATAATTGGAGCAGAAATGGTGCGCATGAAATACACGTTTCCTAATCAGACTTTCATACGCGAGGAACTTAATTTTGCTCATGAAAGACAATAACTGAAGAATATGCTGTTAGTCTCCATTAAATAATGTTGGACAAGTATAACATGACGGCGCTTTTCAGCAATCTAATACTTTTCGCCTATGGATAAAGATTTCAAGCTTGCAAAAGAGGATGTAGCAAAATAAGAAGACGCAGGTGCACAACCTTACGCGGTGTTGTTCAGTGGTTTGTTATTCAATTTAGCACGTGGTCAAACACTGAAATTTATGCTACTGCGTGTTCACAGAAAGAAATTCACAAAATATCGATAGATATCAATTCGATTTTATGGAAAACAGCAATTGACGCATGTAGCTTTTACGTTCACATAGTGTGCAAATCGCATCTCGGGTTTCGGGAATAAGCGGGCACACGAGGACTTCATAAGGGAGCAGAGAACGCTCATTTGGAGAAGTGTAAGAAGAAAAAGTGATAGAGAGACAGTGAGTTAGATAACCGACGAGAGACGACAAGAGAGAAGAGATTTGGACATACAGGGCGGTTATGTCAGAATATGGGAGAGGAAAAACGTGGACCTAGTAAAAGCTGACAGAAATATAAAAACACTTGGCGCGCAGAAAACTGACAATAAACCAAAAAGTAGGTCTCGTTAAGCAAAATTCCCTATGAGAGATTTCTCGGAAGCCAGGTTCCCGCAATCTGCTTGAACCTCCGAGCAAACAGTGGGATGATTTTTCTGTTCACACAGGGAATCTTCACTGGAGTGATTGCAAAGAACACACACACAGAAGACGCAACACTTTTCTTTCCGCCAAATGAACTGTCAGTTTCGCGGGACAAAAAAAAACTCGCAAAGTACGCATAGTATCCGAGAAGTCTCTCTGTGAACCTTTCAGTTAAGGATCACATAAATGATATAGAAGAAATGCTTTAATAAAGCTTTAAAAATGAGTGAAAGGATATTTTTTTGCCAATATTCAAAATTTTTGAAATTAAAAGGACGCCATTTTCGTGGTATGACAGTTGCCGAGCTACAAAATACAGAGATGTCACCATGTCAGTTTACGAAACGCATGATGGTCAGAATAAATAAAAGGAATTTGACACTCCATGGAAGAGCAATGTAGAATTTAGAACGACTTCTTGGTAGAAAATACTGAAACTAAATGTTTTGTCCTCACATTTTTTGCTAGCGTGGGAATGAGGGGCAGAAAGAATAAGGTAGGATGATATTTTCAGGAAGACTAGGAGATGATAGCTAGATGACTAATGGTAAGAAATGATTGACCTTCTCTGATTGTTAGTGGAATGCAACATATTCTTCCTAGCCTAAATCATTTATATTTTACTTTTCACATAGTTGAATTTTGGCGGACCTTTACGGTGACCAAGAGGCTTATGGTACAAAAATAGTGGTGTGATCGCGTCTTAAGTTTGCGTTGTATTTTTGAAAAACGATGAGAAACATTCTATGCTGATGGAGTCCAGAGTTGAAAGACCAATAATTCATTGTATTCAATAATAATGTCCCCAGTCAGTCCACTGCTAAGTAGACCCTTCGACCTGTCTGCCCGTCTGATGGATCGAAATTTGTCTACGATAAGAGCTCCACTATCAGCGTTTGTCAGCGACATGCTGCTGAAAATGATAGGGAAATTAACCACTGAAGGAGTTGCAACTTCGCGCGAAGGGAATTAGCTAGGAAGGAACAGAGGGGCGGGGAATGGAAGTCCGGACCGTTAAAATTGTATAATCAGCTTCCTTGTGAACTGCAACTACGCATCGTTAGGGATTATAATTGACGTGCACAAATACAGGAATGTTGCATTTTTTGAACGTACATTTAACGCCAAAAAATCAAGCACTGCAGAAACGAGCCGCTCGCGAATATTTACATGCCAGTTACACATATGGTTTGATAGTTTGAAAAGCGAGCTATATGCAGTGGAACTTGATGCAATAGCCTTATTTTCGCGCCATCCCAAATAAACTAATTCAGGGTCAAGGATAATATTCATTAAGGGCAAGAAAGTGTGCTTGAATGATTTCAGAAGTTTTTAGATTGGCAGCACTTCTTCTTACCGCTGGTCAAAATAAATGAATGTTCAGTTTATTTGTCTGCATATTTAGCCTATGCTTCGCACGTAGCCGTCTTGATTCCAAAAACATACCGCTACGTAAGTTAGGCTACCAGCCAGCACATTAATTGACTGGTAGAAAGAGAAATTATGCTAACAGCGTTAACAGGTCAGGGGCGGCATCTTCGTTAAGCTATAAGGGGGTTAAGGAGATACTAACACACTGTGTAAACTAATACGTTGCGTCATCTTGCACGTAGTATCGAGGCACACACGTATACTAACTATAAGAAATGCTTACAGAAGAAGGCAATTCACTCAGGGACTGTAATTTGCAAAACATCATGGAAGTCCCCACATTTTTCAAAGATCCGCTAAGTTTGATCACTCATATTCACGAGTCGAAACTCACACATTTATTATAAGACCACTAATGACTTACAATTAGTGTATGTTAGCACTTTCCAACTAGTATGCAAATGAATGGCGCTTTTGTAACTTTCTGAGGGACACAGAGGAGTCTCCAGTCCGATTACGTCCCTGATTTTGAATTAGGGTTTTCTTGGGAGTGTATCATGTAACGCTTTGCAACCTGCTAGAACGATAAGGTGTACTAAACTGGACAGTACCGAAATGTTAGTAACAGTTAGTTAATTAACCAGAAATTAACAGGGAACCACGAATAAATGGAGATGTACACGTTTCGTGTTTACCTAGATTCGAAATACCGACTGCCTTATGATGCCATCTCCGCTAACAACCACGGTAGATAGATGAAAACGTGCGAGTTCAATGATATTGTTGCTCTTTGGTATTTTTTTTGTCTTAAATTTGCTAAGTCGCACTCGAAAGACCAATATACGTATTTACACAGAAAGTGAGAGCACGGAAGTCACGTTTACACTCATGATATAGTGAAATAGGGAAGACAAAACTACAGACAAACGCGTGAAAAAACGTCCTTAACTTAGAACTGAAGCGGGCAGAAGAATGAGGGATAAATCGTGACGATAAGTGGGCAGAATTATTGCAAAACAATTTGTTTTATCCGTACAATTAGGAGGGATATGAAAACAAAGGCAGAAAATTGTAAGAAAGATAAATGAGAAATATTTTTTTTTATAAGTATGTAACTAAAGTGGATTAAAGCAAATATGTTTAAGGTTTTTAGGAATAACTTACTCCTCGCCCTTCCATTCACGTTTCTCATAACTCTCGATACGGTCGTAGTTCCTAAAAGGGCTACAGTTCATAGAAAAAAAACACCAGCAAAATGATCCTTAATTGGAATAATGGTGTATATAAGCTAAATCGTGATGCTTATTATACTAAAAAACGAAATTTTTCCTCACACATATTGCTTATTTTTTTATTTAAGTTTATATTGTAATGTATTCCACACGTGTAGTCGTTCGGTCGTGCTTTTCTCGTCGGTCTACTAGGATGTTGTTCTGCGAATTCGCACCGGAAAAAAATCAAAAAGAATTCTCTTAGAATTCTTTTTGGATTTCTTGCTCTGCGAATTCGCAGTATTTCCGGTGCGAATTCGCAGTGCAAAATCCTAAGCGAGAGAGCAGGCACTGCGGAGAGGGTGAAGAGGGTGAAAAGTTGTTTTTGCGTTTTTCGGTGCGAATTCGCAGATCACATGAGAGTCTGCGAATTCGCACCGGGTATTTTGCCGGTGCGAATTTGGAAAGTTTGCTGTGCGAATTCGCACAGCCTACTTTTCCGGTGCGAATTCGCAATCCATTAACAGAGTAGCTCGTACTATCCCATATAAAACTTAATTGGAGTACCGCAACCATGATAAGTGGCAAATAGCGCAGGAGGGCTGGAGGTGCAGATATTGTTGTGATAGACAGAGGATGATAAAAGGGCCCTGTATTTTCTAGCGTCTTCAGCCCTGCTGCGCTATTTCCCACCTGCGGTACTCCAATTGTTTTATAGATTCGAGGTAGTTTAGCTTTTTTAGCAAGCTCTCCTACTACGGGGAGCAAAGGAAATTTACTGCAATTTTCGCATTTTGGCCGTCATAGGTCATACTATCAATATAAATCATAAAAAAGGTGCAATTCGAGGTGAACCTATCCCTTTAAATATACAAGTGTTTAAATTGAGTATGTTAACAGACAAGTTATGCACTACGGGCGGAACATCTCCAAAAAGCAATTATATCATATATGAAACTAACAGTGCTGGCTTTTTCCGCACCATTGAAGTGAACTTGAGGCTTTTTAAGGACTTCAACTTGCCCTTCTCCGCTGTTGATTTATCATCGCTCTTCTTTCGCTTAGGGGAAGGCTGGAACATAAAAAGACTTCGCTTAGGTAATAAGCTCTTTTTCCATGTTTGCCTAATGTGATGATGCATTACATGCAAATCATTCTAAATATCGTCACGCCGACTAGGCGCTAGGATATTCAAAGGGCATTTAGTTGAGAAAAATTAAAATAAAAAAGTGCAAGAACGCAACCGGATTCCCCTCAGGCATGTCGTCGTCAGATATCTCCTGTGCATCCTTCATGGCGTCTTCTTTCTAGAAAACAGGATTATTTAGGGAAGGGAGTTTGTAAAAAATAGCTTGAGGGTACCTATACTATTTATTCCATAATTCCATTTATTCCATAATTCATTGAGATATCATTCACAGTTTAGTTATTCACGAGGCTATGATAATAGAACACAGTTCACAATCTTTCAGTCGAGAAAACACTATGTGAACGGCTATCGCTCTGCAGTTCAAGTGCCACATGACTTTGTTGTTTATATAAAAACCTTACGGTTGACGAGTAAAAGTTTTGTTTCCACTGTGGTTATCATAAGAGACAAACCTTGATAAAAATGTGTTGGATTACCCCAAACAATTGGGTCCATAAATAAATAAAAAGCTCAACACTGACATGCCCATTTCCATTAATGTGGTCGAGATTGTCGTCGATAAGCTCCCCTTCGTCCTCAGAAACGGCGCCTATTGATTCTATTGCGGCATCCGAGTTGTTCTCCTTGTCCTCAAATGCCTAAAGTAACCCTTATGAATGAAAACACTTCCCGGAACACACGGAAATCCGCTTTTCTATATGATACTGCATTGCGACTGTTATAAGTAACCACCTGTACATTTCCGGGCGTTACTGGCGGAGAGGAAGGTGATTCGCTGGCAACAGCAGCACATTCCATCTGAGGTTAAGCGGGTTGTTTAAAGAAAAAGAAGTATAGAAAAAACTAGAGCATAAATGTGCGCCTTCGTGCGAAATTTCTGTCCTGTCGAGCCCATTACTCGATACATTCTGCATATCATACAAAGAAATGTAATTGTATACCATACAAAAAAGATACGTCGTAAAATAGTTACTTGCATAAAATTTGTGAACGACCTTCATGATCATAAACATATATGTATAAACGTTTTTTTTATATAAAGTATGTTTTTTATATAAAGTATGTGGCAAACTTTTAAAGGAAAGAACAACCTCGTCATCGCGTTGATCGAAAATATCCGAAATTGGTGTCTTGGGAGAGGTCGGCATGTTCTCTTCTGACTTTAATAAAAAAAATAACGACACATTTTATTTATTTGCTTATATACTTTTCATAGATATGCAACTAAAAGAAGCAATATATTTATAATCGATCCCGCTCGTAATATGCATTCTGTATTTGAACAAAATTTAAATACTTTTAAAAACAACGAACCGAACTTCCATCGCTGCCGCAATCAATAGCTTCTTTCTAAAGTTGGGCTTTGCCAACAAAGAACAACAAAGAATAATTCCAAGGGAAAAACTCGACATTTTGAGTGTTAGACAATATGCAAAGGTTGGATGATCAAAAAAAAACAGTGAATGTGACAAGGAAAGCAATATGTCAAGTCATTGTAAACAGCGACTGCTAAGAATACGCTGAACTTTAAAAGAGGAAAAACATGAGTTTGTATTAATTGTACTTAAAATGTCCACCTCAGAGGAAATGTTTGAGCGCGATCCATCACTGCTTGGCTCAGCATCACCCATGCTGAAAATAATACCAATTAGTACTGATGTGCGCGCTTACTTTTAGCCAGCACACTTGATTTTCAATTTACACCGAAACATTGTAGATTGAAACCAATGATTTTGCAGGGAGACAAATCAAAAATGTACAATAAATTTTGCTATAGAAAAAACATACTTCAGAATAATGAGAATATCTACTGAGTAAAATGAAAAATGTGTAAAGGTCCTGCTTTAAAAAGAAAAATGAATAGTTGGGAGCAGCATGCGAGCGTTCTTCCAGCTCTGAATAGGGTTTTCTCGTCGTAACTAAAATTGTTACCTTGGTCGAAGTATAAAACAGAGACAAAGTGTTGTATTCCAAGAAAAAGATCTCACAATGTTCGACCCTCGCCGACCACCAAGCTATGCCGGAATGGGTTTGCAACGCGACCGCACTCGCCCCATGACACTATTTAGCAAACACCTCGGTGGTTACCGATTCCATTCACGGAGCTGTTTGTTTTATTGAAGGAGGGCATATTATGAAAGAATGTTATTGTTATATAAAGGAACTGAATTCGTTTGTTTAGTTGTACCGTGCACGTTGCGTTCGAAGCACCACAAAATTCTCGGTTTGCGCGGGATTGATGAATTGATCCCACCCACTACCGCTCACACGCTCGCTCATCAGTCTAGGGCTCTACCGACTGCGCTAATAAGCATGTTGAACTTTCCTCCTTCAGAGAAAATGATAAGTGGAAAATTGTACCTGAAACTCTAAAGCTAAATGTTTCCCGCAAAACTTCAAGAGTTGGCCGGAATAACCGAACGCACGACCTCTCGCTCCGTAGCCCAACGTCAACACAATACATAGCACGTTGTATGCAAAATATGCGATATTATAAACTAAACTCGCCTGAAACGGCCTTTGCTGACTTAACAATAATTGTAATATAATGATAATTTATTACGCACAAATATAATACACGTTGAAAAATGTATGCATCTGCAAAAGAATTGCACCGTCCGGGAATCGAACCCGGGCCGCCCGCGTGGCAGGCTAGCATTCTACCACTGAACCAACGGTGCTTGCGTGTAGAATTGAAGTAATCGCTTTTGAACAACAAAGAGATCAAATTAACCAGATTTTCCTTACTGGTATTTCATACAGTGGTTCACTCTGGCTCAGTGGTTACTGTAGCTATCCACGGCGTTGTGTTTTATTGAAGGAGGTCATATTATGAAAAAAGATCCTTCAAGAACAACCACTGAATTTCAATCAATAAATGCTGGCCAAGTGCGTGTTCATTTTGGGCAAAACTGAAGTTCAATAAAGAAGTTCAATAAAATCTTTATTAAAATATTCCCATTAATAGTTAGTATCTCGGTGTAGTTGTTGGCTCTGTCGGAATTGCTGTCGTCGTATGATAGTCTAAAATAATTTTCATTTACGCTTACACAAGAGCAGGGAACTGAAAAGCCAACGCGATACAATTTTTTGGAGCTTAATTTTATTCTAGTTTTGTGTCTTTTTAGGGTGTATCCAACGACAAAATTAGCAAAATGACATTTAGAAAAAAGGTTAATAAACAGACTGTCGCTTCTGGGGATATCCATTGCCGGAGGCCTTTCTGGGATTGCGGTAGTAGTCCGTTGAATTCTCGGTTCATACAAGGAGTACGGGTCCGGTTTCAAAGCAAAATAGCCCCACTAAATAAGGCGACGTTTGACACATTATATATTTTTTCCAGTTTTTTTTGTCAGCTATGTTTTTATGATTGGTTTATTTTGAAAGCTTGATCAATAGTCACTAAGGTTTAATTCTGATACCGATAATTGAAAAAGTAACTTCACACATAATAACACCTACACATCCAATTAAAATAGCGATAATCCCAATAAAAACGGCGTATTTCTTCATATTTTGCAAGAAGAATGTTCTCATTTACCTTATCAGTGAACACGCAAGGCAAACTCAGATAATATGGTTATTTACATTTCTGCTGCAATCTACGTTTTAATTTTTTGTTGTGAAGAGGAGAGAACCATTTTAAATAATTTATTAGTTTGTTAGCAAAATAGCGCAACAAGTTATTATCAAGCATAAAAATAGTCATAGTTGACAAACAACAATCAGTTTAGAGACCATGTAACAAATACACTGTCGCTTCATATAACGCCACTTACTATTGGACAATTGATTAAAAGTTGAAAAGGAAAGACGTCTGAAGTCAGGGCAAATTCAAACTAGAGAGTATATGTAAAATACACTTCAGTTCAACTTAAATATTCCGTATGTTACTCGTCATGTGTTACATAAATTCATATAAACGACAAGTAATTGAGCAAATTGCATGAAAGACCACGGTAAATAACTTGAATAATGCACTTTTTTTCTAAATAAGGAACAATAATTTTTGAAAGATAAAATTCAGGTATTGTATTGGTAGTTGCACATACCTGAGGGGGGAGGGGGGATTTTGAAAAAAAATGTTAATGAAAATAAAAGGGAGTAAAGCCTACAAGAAAACAAATTAGTAACCCGCGAGCTGAAGAAACTGGCAGGATTTTTTCAAACAACTTGTTCATAAGTATAAAGTTATTAGTGTTAGGCACAAAATTTATCCGAAGAAGTTTGACTCCTCTTTTTCTGTATTCCTCTCAACTTCTTCAAAGGGAACTGATGGATGTTTTCCTCCGCCAAATCCAAGACCATTGTCGGATGCGCTGCCAAATGCCTGAATTTTTTTTACTAATTATAAACACGGAGATGGTAAATGATGAACTAACAGTGACTGGGATTTTAATCACGGGGCTCATCAAGCAGTGCGACGCTGAATTTTCAGCAAGCACCATTTCAATTATTACATTATGATAGGGCTTAATAGTGATTATTTGAAAAGCCAATAAAGAAAACGAAAATGGCTTACCGTGTCAGCGGCACCATTATTTCCGACCAGTCCGAACAATGGTTGTCCGATGCTCGCCGCGTGTGCTTGTGATCCAGAATTGTCACCGGCTAGCAGACCTAAATTTAATTGATTAATCTGTTTGGTTTAGTAAAGATATGAAGAAATATGCTGAGAGCCATGTAATAGCGGTGTAATAGGTACCACAGAGGAATTATCTTGGAAATCGCCGGGCCGTGGATATAAAAGAAGTGTATGTCAGTATTATTTTTGTTTGAAAAGACTGAGAAATGTGCTCCATTTGACAAATAATTTTTCAAATGATTCTTTGAAAGTGAACGAAAGATTTAGGATAGCTCAGATGCGGAACAAGTGAAATAAGAGAAGGAAAAATTTGTCAAATTAGAGAGTCATTCACGTTCATACTTTTGTGTGCGCAAGCTGTAGGACTGCCATAAAAACCCGCTTTAATTATTTAAATGTGGGCGTGCATGCAGAATGCATCTTAGCCATGCCATATACCTGAATCCTCCAAAAATACTGAATGCACAGTATCTCTGCCCTTCTCGTAACCCTCATCTTTCGCGTAAATAGCTTAAATTTGGTTAGCGAAATGCTTTGTTTATGGTGTTCATACAAGATATCATACTGTCTGCTTATAGACCGCCACTCTTTGAATGTTTGTCCGTTCTTATGAAACGCGGGCTCAAAATTGCGTACGCAAGGTTGGTAGGAACAAAACAACATGAAATCAGCAAAAACTAAAGGAGAAAGCTAATTTAGTAGAATCCTATGTAACGTATACAACAAACACTTATAATTCAAGCAAATGTTCACCTCCTTGCCGTTTCTTTACCAAATCTGAGAAACGTTTTCTTTCGTCTGACAGCTTACGCGGAGGTGGCCCATTTTCGATTTTCACTGGTGAAGGCTAAATTTATTCAAGTGAATAATTGAAAAGGCAGCTTCAATTCTGATACGATTAATATTATAGGGAAATGTGTTAGTAGGCAGTTATGCGAGTTAGTTCCTTTGTAGGTTAGACCATTTGCAGACCATTGGTTTAGATAATTTTCAGGTTTTGTTAGAACTTATTTTGTTAGAAAGAAAAGTCAGCCTATAAACAGGTTAGTGTATTAGTACAAAGAAGACCAACCGTGGTCGGGGTTAGTTTAGGTGGGTAATAAGGGACCTCGGCGGTGGTCCCACCAGACACTTCTTGAACTACCTTCGACTGTGAATCCTCGTTGGAGGTTAGGAACTGCGGGACGAAATCTGGGGGTGGGATGGGGCCTGTGTATCCCTAAAGTATTTTTTTTAGTATGACCATTCGTACTTTAGGAGTTATCGGCTTGTTTCTTCAGGTCACTAATTTGGTCACATGTCGAATAAGCGCAACAACAGAAGTACAGTACTACCTTAGGAATGTACCCCGGTGGTGGTGGGGGCGGGACCTTCCCTCCCTTCACTCCTGGTGGAGGTGTGATCAAGAGTGGTCCAGTTGGTGTATCTATTTCCTGTTTGAAACTGCTGCTGCCCTGGAAGGCCTGCTCAAAGGCAACGTTATTCTCCACAACTCTAGGTTGCGGGTTGTTGCTTCGTGCGGGATTCATACTTCGTTCCTAAATAATGAGATATATTTTCTTGCATATATGTTTTTTTTGGAGAAATAGGCAAGAATAACTGGAATATAAAATGTACTCACCCTTTCAATCAGTCTTTGCTTTTGCGCCTCTTGTTGTCTTTCATATTGTTGCAGTTCAACTTCCTTCTGTCGCAGTTTTTCCTACAATGTTTCTGTCAATATGTGTCATTTATAATAGGAGACGCTTGTATGGATAATATTATAATATCATATGTCATGCTTGTTTTCAGGCCTACGTAAAAGAAAGCAAAATTTTCTTTGTGGAAGCTGGAAATGATTTATTTTTAAATACTGGTCTTGTTTGAAAAAATCAGTATCACTGTGCGGGTCTGCGCATTTAATAATTAGATGTTGAAACGCTGCACATAGCTACATTCTTCACTGCTGCCGAAAATTGTACGTGAATAAATATGTTACCAAACCTTTCAATTCATACCTTTGCTGCTGCAGCTCTGGCCGCCATTGCCTTCTCTTGTTCCTCGCGATCTCTTTGAAGAGAACCTGGCTGAAGGATCTCTCGGGCCAATTGGGTACCAAACCCGACCAATGAGGTCTCGGGTTGTGCATCCATCAACAAATCTAGAATGTTTTCCTTTATCACCATTTGTAGAATGACGAACTTGTACGTTATATGTTTTATAAATTTATAATAAATAGTATTAGATTATTATAGCAGAGTAAATGCTCTTTCAAATGGCTTTGAAAAGGGTGTTCGGGTTTAATTTCGGCATGCCAAACCTCTATTTCCATCCGGTTGGTAATTGGGTGCCCCGCGGGCTGCAGCCTATAATATGGAAAAATAAGAATGTTTGGAATAAACAGTCAACTGTGTTTCATGTGGAAGTCAATCAAAAGCAAGACCAACCCTTGCCATTCCTGGTCGGCTCTGAAGAAGTGGAAATAGGATAGGCGATATTCCATCAATAATTCCCGCAATTGGAGTCATCACATTTGCTATATTGGGATGGGAGTCAGAGTTGGCATTTGCCTGAAAAAGAAATAGTTGATTTGATATTTCAGTATTCTTCATGAATAAAATATGTGAAAATCTTGTAACTAATAACCTGAAGGTTGAAAACATTTGTCCCGGTGGTGGGCTTTAGAGTTGTCTCCTCTCCTGCTTCCTGGGTTGTTGAGACAGCATCGGTGACTGCGTCATGTGCCCGGAAATCTGAATCAATTTTATACAATTGGGGTAAGCAAGATGAAAAATAGCACACTATAAAGGAGTATAGTTTTATCCGAAACCATACATCTGCCAAAATATTTAAATAATATTTAAAAATAAAGAAAGAAAAATGACTGACACTTGTCGTCCTCCTTAGCAATTTCTTCCTCTTCTTCGGCTTCGGGAATCGTAGGACTTTTCTGTGTTTTTGACGAATTCTAAAGTGTATTTTTGTCGACACGTTACTGCGGCAGAGCACAACATACTCCGCATAACCTTTACCATTATACTTGCTTAAAAATAATCATCTACCTCTCCCGATAGTGTTTCCTCAATGTCGTCCTCATCGATTGCCTCTTCGTCAGGCTCCCCACTCGCCTCAACCATCTCCAAATTATCGTCAGTCTCAAGCTTTTCTTCATCCTAAAGCTCAACACACAAATAGAATGTCGACTTTAAAAATTCCGGACTTTCCACGTATCTTGAAAGACTGTCCACAAATTCCCGTTTAGTTACAAATTGTTGCCTGAGCCTTGAAGATGGTCAGCTCCATTCATTGCTACTCGTGAAAATATGTTTGTGTTAAGGAATATTAATTGAAAGTGCAAAACAAAAGTCGTAAGTTGCAGTAAATAAATATGAAAATAAAAATATCGCGTCGATTCTCTATAAAAACCTCGTCTTCGTATTCTCCATTTAAGTAGTCAGCTTCTAGTTCTTTGTTCATTTGGTTAACCTTCCCGTCCTCAAGAATCGTCTTATAATGTTTAAATAAGTCCACGTCGTCAATTGTCTAAATGTAAGTTAGTTGGTGAACGTAAAAAAATTAGACCTCAACGAAAATAACAATGAATAAGCGTTAATAGTGTAAAAATGTAAACATACAGACGTACAACAGGACACAATTAAAAAAAGGCTTGTCATAGAGAGAGTAATTAAGATGTTTTTAGGGGTTGAATTTGTTATGAAGCAAGTACCAAATTCGATCCAGTTAGCGACTTCTTCAATGTATTAATAATGGATCTAATAAAAAATAAAAAATCTATACCTACCCCATCTTCCATGCTCACAGCTTTGAGGACTTTGAAATCCTTATGAGCTTTGTCTTCAGCGAGCTTCTTATGTTTCACATTTTTCGGATGAGCCTTTATCGACTTCTTCTTTTCAACTTTCTCTTCACTACTCTTTGCTGTTTTCTTCTTTTCTTCTTTCTTTGAATCCTTCTTCGTTGGTTCCTTTTTCGTTTTCGCTGGTTTCTTAGTGGTCTCACGTTTTGCCTCAGTAGTTGTTGTGATCAGAGTGGTGCTTTCTGCCTTCGCTGAGCTTGTCGAAGTTGGAAATGTTGATGACGAAGTATCTTCAGTTTTCTTAGCAACAACAGTTTCCTCGGTGGACATCTTCTCTGATTTCTCTAGTTTTGGTTCTACGGTAGTGCTGCTAGTGTCCTTGTCCGAATGTTCATTTTCGGGTTCCTTCTTTTCTGCGTTTGGCTTATTATCGTCGTTATTCGTTGACTTCTCTGATTTCTCCTGTTCGCTCTGATCCTCACTCTTCATTGCTTTCTGAACCTTCTCGTCGATCCACTCTTCAATAGTCTTCATATGACCCTCCATCTCTGCACTCTCTCCCACTTTCCCCGTTTTCTTCTTTTCAACCTCTTCCTTCTTCAGTTCCTTTTTCATCTCGTCTATCTTCTTCGTCGCCTCCTTCTTCTTGCCCAGTCTCTCGTCCAGCAATTCTTGCACTACTTGTCTAACTCTATCCTCGATTTCCTTCTCTAAATCATTATCATATTTCTCCTTGGCAGCAGTGTGGAATTTAACGGCGAGTTTCGCTGTCGAAGTTGTTTCTGTAGTTGTAGTTGATGAGGGTGCTTCTGTAGTAGTTTCGGTTACTGCTTCCTTTGTTGTTGTATTCTCTACTGTGGTAGTCGTAATTGTTGTGCTTTGCTCCGTGGTAGTCGTTGTCACAGTGGTTGCTTCCGTAGTGCTTTGTGCCGTTGTAGGAGTAATTGTTGTAGACGCAACTGTTGTGGATTCTTCCCCATCGTCCTAAATAATAGTTGCATTAAAGGGATCAGCTCACCTTAAAATTTGTATTATCCCTTATAGAAAATAAAGAAACAAAAAAAACAGACACAATTTAAGGTGAGCTGATCCCTTTAAATGTTTGTCACTGCTGATATTGAGTTTTCATTTACATTTATAAACCCGCTTTCATCGGTCTTAAAGGGAATATGTAAGCCCTTTTTAAAGTTAAGCTGTGTTGATAGAATGTATGTTCTCCATTAAGGAAACAATAACAAAAGTTGTCCAAAGATTCCCAGTTAACAGAAAATAAACCACAAAGTTCACCCTTTCCATAGTAAACGCGTTACTTGAGACGATGCCATACATCGTCGGGGGCAATGGAATTTTTTTAAAATATACATGCAGATGTCGAGAAATAGCATTACTCAGAGACATATTTGCACGCAAATTCGAATATTCACATTTGCATATTCAGCCGCCTCCTTAAATTCACGTCTGGTGCGGAAACCTCTAGTTTTGCGTTTGTTTTGCGCATTTTGAGTGCCCACATATTCGCTTTAAAAATAAAAATAAAAATAGTATAAAAATTACATCATCATCTTCATCTTCGTATGAATCAGGCGATGCCGTCGTTGTAGACTTTTGATGCTTCTAAAATTTCAATAAACAACCAAATATTGCAACGTGGGTTAAATGTGAATGAAGGGGAACGTGGCCAGATGGCCGAGCGGTCTAAGGCGCTGGTTTAAGGCACCAGTCACTTCGGTGGCGTGGGTTCGAATCCCACTCTGGTCAGACTTTTTGCACGCCGAAAAAGTAATGCTTATTTTGGATTTTTCGGACATAATCAATGAATACTCGTAAGAATTTTTGTTCACATGAATCAGGAGAACCGTGTAATTGTTTTCCTTTATCATTTTGGCTTTCTTAGTTAATTTACCGGTGGTCTTAATAAATTTCCGATACTGACAACGATGCCGTCGTTGTAGACTTTTTATGTTTCTAAAATTTCAATAAACAACCAAATATTGCAACGTGGGTTAAATGTGAATAAAGGAGAACGTGGCCAGATGGCCGAGCGGTCTAAGGCGCTGGTTTAAGGCACCAGTCACTTCGGTGGCGTGGGTTCGAATCCCACTCTGGTCAGACTTTTTGCACGCCAAAAAATTAATGCTTATTTTGGATTTTTCGGATATAATCAATGAATACTCGTAAGAATTTTTGTTCACATGAATCAGGAGAACCGTGTAATTGTTTTCCTTGATCATTTTGGCTTTCTTAGTTAATTTACCGGTGGTCTTAATAAATTTCCGATACTGGCAACGATGCCGTCGTTGTAGACTTTTGGTGCTTCTAAAATTTCAATAAACAACCAAATATTGCAACGTGGGTTAAATGTGAATGAAGTAGAACGTGGCCAGATGGCCGAGCGGTCTAAGGCGCTGGTTTAAGGCACCAGTCACTTCGGTGGCGTGGGTTCGAATCCCACTCTGGTCAGACTTTTTGCACGCCAAAAAATTAATGCTTATTTTGGATTTTTCGGATATAATCAATGAATACTCGTAAGAATTTTTGTTCACATGAATCAGGAGAACCGTGTAATTGTTTTCCTTTATCATTTTGGCTTTCTTAGTTAATTTACCGGTGGTCTTAATAAATTTCCGATACTGGCAACGATGCCGTCGTTGTAGACTTTTGGTGCTTCTAAAATTTCAATAAACAACCAAATATTGCAACGTGGGTTAAATGTGAATGAAGTAGAACGTGGCCAGATGGCCGAGCGGTCTAAGGCGCTGGTTTAAGGCACCAGTCACTTCGGTGGCGTGGGTTCGAATCCCACTCTGGTCAGACTTTTTGCACGCCGAAAAATTAATGCTTATTTTGGATTTTTCGGATATAATCAATGAATACTCGTAAGAATTTTTGTTCACATGAATCAGGAAAACCGTGTAATTGTTTTCCTTTATCATTTTGGCTTTCTTAGTTGATTTACCGGTGGTCTTAATAAATTTCCGATACTGGCAACCAGGGAACAAACGTCCAAAACCACCAACCTTCTTTCTTGTTGCGGCCTCTTCTTGAGATTTTGAATGTGGGGCAATCACATCTGGCGCCTGTCCTTTGAATCTGCAAAACAATTTTTACTGTTACAGTTTCAAATGATAATGATTCTCAATGCGCTGGGAACTCTCGGTACTGCATTCGCAATTTTTTTATCATTGTTATTGTTATTGTCATAGCTATCGATGAAGCCTGCCAACAGTTCGATGTTTGAATATTAGCCAAATTAAAAACCTCGGTAGCAGCATATTCAGAAGACGAGAGTTAATAATTTCATTCCCATTGTTGGCTATCAGTTTGGGGTCAATTTTCTCTACATTGGGCGGTGGGGTGATTCTCTGGAAGTCTGTAGGCGGCGGTGTCGGCCTAAAACAAATATACGTGTGATATGTAATATAATACATAATACAGAACGATAATCTTTAAGATACTGAGATTTAAGATAGGACACTTATCTTCATATTGGCTTAACGCAAATCAACCGACCTGCCAAAAAGTTGTCTGTGGGCCACATTTCGAAGTACGTTTCCCCATGCGCCCAGAGATTCTTTTAGGCCAAATTGATCATTGAAGTCTTCCTCACTGTAAAGGAAGAAGAATTAGTTTTTACAATGAACAGAACTAACCATAAGAGGACATATAATTGTATGGAATCTGATAACATGCTGATATTTTCAACAAAACTTACGCGGGACCGCCAAATCCGAAACCAAACTGTGATTTGCAGAGTGAAATAAACGATAACAGTAGGACCGTTGGCAGACGCATTGCTGCCGAGGCCTTAGATTACTGAAACCGAACTAATAAACTTAAAAGGGTATTGAACAAGCTGGTATCATCGGATGTGTATTACTCGTCAACTTAACAACACAAAGGAAAAAATAATAACACGAAATCGAACTGAGAAAAGTAATTATTCAAACCATTTCTCGTCATAATGTTCGAAAATAAATCAATATATTTGTTGGACGCCCAGCAAAGCCACTTACCAAAATGCCCACAAGTATAGTCTTTAAAGAGGAAAAAATAAACATATTCAATGTGAATAAAGTACATTTAATGGTCTTTCTACTATGAATGTAATACTTATAAACAACTTCCGAAAATTTGATATCACCTCAACAGTGCGATCAAATGGAACATTTGAATGTGTTATTTCGAATGGGTTAAGAAAGGAAGCCGAGAAACAGGGAACTGGTCCACAAATGTCTAAAGGAGTTCTCTCTCAAGCTCCATCTCGCAGGCCGCGGATAACGGCCGGAAAACCGGACTTGACCGAGGGGGATTGTTCACCTCTGCCCTCTGGAATAGATGCCGAACCGACCAAGTGAAAGGGAATATCATATCATATGAAATCAAAATTTAATGGCTTTCGGTCAGACAGACACTTACTGCGAATCATACCCAAGCTCATGTGGTCTCCAAACAAAGTCTCAGACATTAACATTGTGCACTAACATTCCGCAGTTATCTGAGTGAGTACAAAGGATACTCTACATATATGGCATATTTGCATATTTGAAACAAATTGAGAAAACAATGTTTTGATGAGAGACATATGTAAAACAACTTCTATCGTGTTTGTTAACTAAGTGAATACAACCGACTGTAATCACGCTGAAGTTATATTTGTTCGCCGATAGATTTGCCCAATAAAATCGGATGGGTATCGAAGCATTAAAGCTGCCAAAGTGGGATGGACACACTCTTTCTAATGGGAATATTTGTCATCATTTAGCAACTGGCTGGTCGGTTAACATCAGGCCGGCATTTGAAATCGTCATCTATCCTGATTGCGAACAGATTGTGAACAGTACACCAAAGAAAGGCTGGTTGCGACCAAAACGTCACAACAAAAATCAAAGCGATTAAAAAAACATTCCTGATCTTGAAAATAGTTTATCTAGCAGAAAACCTATTTCAAAAAAAAAACGTAGAAAATCAGTAAAAAAAATATGATACCACCTATGGGTAACACGTTGAAAGGTAGTAAAAGACTGTTATCACAACTGTATACAAGCACTAAATTTGGATTGAAACCCCTTGTCGGTATACGTTTACATGGATTGGATTAGACTAAAAACCAGTTATCTCGGCCATTCAGGGTTGAGTGTTGTCTCGGACCTCTTCAGTGATATTAAGTATGCTCACGGATAAAACAGCATTGCAACCCTAAGCTCCCTTCGATGTTTTATGCGTTTTTTTTCAATAGAACGGTGGCTAAAAAAACATGTTCTCGGCTTAATAAGGATTGCCAGAGGCTGCTCCAAAATTTAGTTGCAATATATAATTTTAAAACGGTATTTATATATTATTAGTGAAAAGGAGAACGGGCTAAATAGGAGTACTTCTTAAACCAAAAGTGGAATTTTTTGGCAAAGAAGGGGTGAATATAATAAGCAGAACTGCAGATCTCAAGTTTGTGAACTTGCTCTACTATAGAATCCGGACGGCTTAGAAAACTGCAGGCTAAGACCTCCTCTGTAATCCGTGGTATAAAATTGACCTCACCTTCCATACCAAGTATGCTATGGTTTTAGGGAAAGTCTGGAAGAATATCATACTCCATAGGAAATTCTGGTAACCTTAACTTCCTGAAACAAATCAGTTCGACTGGCCCGTTTTGAGATTAGGCTGCATTAATAGAAAGTGCGTTGCCAAATAAGGAAATAGCAACAAAGGTTGCCAAAAGTTTCCCAGTTAAAAGAAAATGTTGTTCAAAGTTCACGTTTTCCATAGTAGACTGCATCCCTGGTATACCTGCCAGGTGCATAGGAACAAATTTGAACTTGTGTATGCAGATATCTACAAACAGCAATAAACAGAGGCGTATTCGCATGCAAATTCGAATATTCGAATTTACATATTTAGTCGAAAATTCAAATGCACGTCTTTTTAAATGCATCGGTTTGCTTTGCGCATTTTTGACTGCTAACATATTTCCTTTAGGTGCTGCAATGAGTGGTATAACTTCTTTTGTGCACTAATCCGAGATAACTAAGTGATTGGAACATTCTTGCGTAGTGAATCGCACTTGGTAGACGGGTTTTCGGATCAGCAAGCGAAATAAAAATTGGGGTCATATGGAACAGGATGGAGGGCAGAAATCCCTCAATCTAACATCTGCACTCAAGAATATTAAATATAGAAGTTCAAAAAGAAACTCTGCAATTCATACACAAAAAAACTGTCTAGCAGTTTAGTGGAAGAACAATTCCACCCCAGTTGTGGTTCTAAAATACACTCGAAACTCTCGAATTAATGGTTCAAATTCGCATAAAACAATTGTATCTACGGAAAAATTGGTTGTAGATTTAAAATTGTGCGTTAGTGTATTGTTGACACTTGAGCTTACATAAATATTGAGATGAGCAAATAACTTAAGCGACAGCATGGTTCGTGCATGCTCGGGGGCACGAGCATGCAAAACCAGGCAAGTATATGCATACAACCGTTATACGTATGTTGAATTTCCCCAAATTCGAGTGATTTAATTCCAACTTCGTGTTTGTGGGCCGGAAACGAAGAAAAAAAGCATTCAATTGCATACTGCTAAATTAGACATAAGTATTATACGCTTATACATATCATTTCCTAAACTCTGTAAAAAGAATTATACGCTTATACATATCATTTCCTAAAACTCTGTAAACTACCATGATTTAGAACAAAAGAGCAATTTCTATTCAACGATGTAACTTTAATGTGGTAAAAATGTCGCAAAAATGTTCGTCGAGGAAGTAGTGCTCAACGGGTGGTTTCAGCCCATTGTTGTTCATGTGTTTTATTGTCCGATATGCTCCACTTTCGCTGCAAAACTGAAAAGTGAGAGCAAGAAAAGCGGAGATATAGAAATCCAGAAATACTCGTGGAATTTGTAGGCAAGCTAGACATTAAAAGATTATCGAGACCGTGGCCACCGGACCGGTTATAACTACTGTAAAACATGCGTATGTCCAAGATGTAACAAAATGTTGTTTTATTCGCGCCTAATTATATGTATATACCTCATAAAGGTACTATTCTTTTTCTACGATATTAACTGAATATACTACTTCTTTTTAGTGGTGTTTCACGACAGAGGATTTCTTTTTGCTACGCAAAACATTCACAAACTGGGTAGACATTTATTCAATCAGACCACAAAAAGCGAAACAAAACATAAAAAGTCCTGTAGAATGAAGTGAATTAGTGAAGTTAATGGTGGAAAGTCGATCGATAAATGGTTGAGGAAGGCACTCGGGGGCAGCGTTACAATTGAGTAACTGAGATCGACGCATAAATTACGATAATTATGTTTTTGACTTGATGCTTTCTACCTAGTATACAGACAGAAAACGGAAACTTCGAAAATGCTGGTTCTTTTTCCTGCACAACTAACTGACGAAAACTAAGATACGGTAATGATAAACATGCGTAAATTATATAAAACAGACCCGACTTTTTTCTGAGTTCAAACAGTCAGACAAACTGTTCTCCATAGGAGAATTGCACATCGCTTCAATGTTAGTGGTGAGAAGTGAGAAGAAAAGGTTACATTTTAATTCCGTAAATATGAGTGCTTTGGAAGGGAAATTTTGCCGAGGAGCCTAGCAGCTTCGGTATGACACAAATAACCGACAGTAATACGAATAACATTACTAATTTCAATCAAGAGCTGCTTCTATTAGCACTACCGTTTCAATTAAGAGCGACATAAATTAACTGCAATCAATGTATATATCATACTAAAACATGTTAGAAATGAGATTTATATTATTGGTCAGCTAAATTACGATGAATGTAGAGAGATGACTATTCTGGTTGCATATCGTATATACTTTGAATTGGAGGCATGGGAAGCTGTTCCTTCGGTCGCTGGAAAGTGCCCATGAAGGTTGAAGTCTGAGTTGGAGGGGGCTTGAATGTGTGAAGGAATCGACCATTGCCATCTGTTGATGAAATCTGACTGTTTCTCGATGAACCACCACAACGGATGCCCTGATCACTGGAGTCAGTCCTGAAAAGAGAAATTATGCAGAACCTTAAGGACTCAAAAAGAACCATACTACCTCAATAACCTTAATATATACTTAACTTGAAACATATAAGTTGACATTTTAGTAATTCCTCTTGTGTAACATGAACTGGGTGTCAATGTAGTTAGGTTTGACTAAACGGTGTACCCACTACAAATTTCGCTCGTATGTGCGCGAGTGAAGTCAAAAGTAACAGTACCGTAGAATGGCCAGTTAGAAAAAGTGCCCAAACTCCCCCAAAGAAAAAGAACTCCGAATTAGCATACGGTGGATTGGTTGGACTGTCGCACGTGAGTCTTGTCTGTTGTCCCGATGAAGAATTATCTCCTAGACTTGAAGACGCAGTGCCAGCCGGAGAGTACAACAACGAGTCAGGACATCTAGCAAAAGAAAGAAAATGTTAACAGTGCCACAAATAACTTTGTCAGAAAAGCTCTAATTTTATTAGTTTCTGTGTCAACTATTCCGGACGAATAATTTTGTGATTTTTTCGTGTATCTAAGCATAAGTGAAAATCATAAATACGGCTGCTATATCAACACGAAATTGCTGATTCCTACTTGTAGGCGATGACCCGTTGCGGACTGCTGGCTACGATTGGGGCGTTGACTATTCCGCCCATGCTTGGTGGAGAAGGAAACCCGGCAGGAGTAGACGAGAACGGATGCATCAACATCTCATGTGATGTGCCACTATCTGGTGAATAGCACCTCGCAGTTGTTGTTCCATAGATGCCTTGTGCTGCAATAAACGGTTAGCGCTTAGTTGGCACAAAGAAAATCAAGAAAATCAGTTGGTGAACTACACATACCCCAACAACCGGGAATAACAAGTGCTTGTTAAACACAGATAGACAAGAAACAGAGCACAGTGGTTGCGGCGTTCATAAAGTCATAAACAATTTCCTATTGGCGTGATAACTATGAACCTACACGAAATCTTTGGCGGCGCATTGACGTAATTTGGATCATTGGGTGGGTCTGCGTGATCTTCTTCTATTTCTTCTCCGACTTGTCCATAAAGACTGGGCATTGTGCTGCGAAGATTGAAGCCCGGATCACCATTCATAGAGCCACGATCCAGGCCAGGCTGTAATAAAATACTGTACTGTTTGTTTCATGAATATAGATTAGCAAAGTGATAGAACAATTGCAGCTGCAAAGTCAGCGCTACAATTGATAGAACTTAACTTATGCTTTGTACATTTTAATTGCCAATTAAGCATAGTGTTTTCATAGAGTTTTAAAAATGAAACTCACCATCCGTAGAGGAGAACACTCGTCGATGTCATCTGTATTAAATAGGGTCGCATTGTTGTTCTGCTTTGACTTGTGCACCTTTTGCTCGTTGAAAATGCGATAGCTGGTGTCCAGGAACTTCCCGTTTGCTGCTGTAATTTTATGTTATTAATAAGCATATTGATCGTATTTATTATCGGCAATGCAAATAAGACCAGGTTAAATTTACTAAAATGGCCTGATGGAAAGGTCATATTAGTACATAATACTGAAAATTGCTTACATTTTGATGCTTTTTCCACTCTCGTACGATAATTGCAAAGTACGATGCAGCAGATCACAACAGCAATAAGTGCAATCAATACTGCGGAAAGAACAACAACCACTGTTGTGAGGTTTAGATCAGGATACACCTGAAAAGGGTAGGATATTATCAACAAGTTCTTCTGAAAATCGACTAGCATGTACTTATGATTCGTCACGAGAAAAAGCATACAAATAAATATGCGCAATATTGATGAAGGCATGAGTGCTCATTGAGGCACAAACAAAATAAAATCGACCCAAATGCGTAAGCTTGCCTGTTTCACTCCTCCCCATAAAACATCGAAAAGTCCGTTCTCCATTGAAGCGTCTGAAATAGTGATAACTTGTTAGATTAACACATAATTTGCTATAAACACGAACCGACAATAGTGTGCATTGTCGAGACGTATATGGATGAAAAGGCGGTAAAATTTACATATCAAATCCAAATTTCGGTTCTTAGACTGTAGAACAAAGGGGTCTCTATGGATCAGTATTAATGACAGGCCACCTGCTGCCCTTTACGCATTCTTGTTTTCTTTGAGATAATCCTTTCCACGACAGCACGGTGGCACTGCAGCTTAGTAATTTTCTATGCAAATAGGCCGAATTGTAAGAAGGAATGAATCTCACTTCCTCTATAAACAACGCGTCTGTGCCAGTTCTTCATATGAAAGAGCAATAAATGATTTAAAAAAGAGTAGCACGACTAAAGACGAAGAATAAGGGAAATTTCTGCCAAGAGTCCAAGAACCTTTTTGAGCGTTATTTCTCGCGTTAATATTTAAGAAGATCCACTGCTTTCGTCTTCTAATGTTAACGTTTTTAGTCATTCTGGTGCCTAATTGCAAAATTTTAACTTACTTGGTCCAGCCATTTTTGTGTTTACTAGGACGTAGTTAACCAAATCACATGAGAATGAGCGCAAACAAGAATACCTAATCACTGCTTAAGCTTGTTGCAGGCAAAATACTTGGGCAAATAGAGGTAAAATAGAGGATTCTAATGTCAAGTGAATAAGAGACATTTTAATCAATGATCAAAATGTGGAGTTTGGCTCAGTTTGGCAGCTTTTGATTCAAGAAGTGGTGCAAACTTTGGAATATTGTATCAGAATTCCATGTGAAGGTAATTCTTGAAGGGATATACGTCCTTATTCATAAAACGCAACAACTTATACACTCAATTGTGCTTGAAACTCGAAACCTCTCGTGCCACTCAGGATATATTCGCTGCGCATTTACCTCATATTGCCTCATTTGGTTTTAACTATAATGTATGTAGACCAGTTCTGACTAATTGCCCAATTCAATAGTTTATCAATATTCGCTAAACCATGTGGTTGCTAAATTCTGCCTTTCAAATAATTAGATCGAAAAAAAAACAGAACTCTTGTTCACTACGCTTCCCCGTTGGGAAAGAGACGCCTGGAAATCTGATCCTCCGTCGAGTTCAAAAGGCCCCAAGCGCATTTCTCGCGATCGGAAATATGATTTGTCTACACATCTGCACAAAAAGAATAAAAAAAAACATGCAACCTATGAAGTGGCGTCGAAATAGAGTTTTCCTGCTTGAAAAGGACACAGTTCCGCAGAGAAATTACTCCTAATAAAGATGCAGCCGTAAATTATATTCGGTGTGAACTCCTCTCTACCTTCTCTCCCCCAACGCTCTATCTCACTCTCTTGCGGTTTGCGACTGAATAAGTGCAAGGTTGTCTTCGGCTAATTACTTTCCGCCGTATATTCCATTCAGTATATTCCCTTCATGCAAATAGTGAGCTTAAAAAGGCTTCGGTCGTTTCATTAAAAAATGTTTTGTTTAGTCACTTACGTCGTTGCACCTAACAATAAATACTTAATATTAGTTCACTTTGTACTAGAGGAGACCGGGTGCAATCCCAGATTTAGTTGTACTCAATGTTTTTGGTCCATTTACGTGATTTGAAAAGCAGAGAATTTGGTTTCGGCGGGGACATATGACCGAACAGTGTACGGCATCTGCCACACATATGTGGACTGCGAACCAAAAGAACATGCGGACGGAATATCCCCCGGTCAATTTCAAGAGAGCAAAGTGTTAAATTTCAAACCCATCCCAGCCCTAGATTCACGCATTAGCTCCCTGGTAAAAGAACACAAACATTGCTGTTCTCAAAAATCGAAGTGATATGCAGTGTGTCTCCATGTATATGAGAAGGGCAACAAAGTGGACAAATGAAACCCGCAGCTGCTAACAATGATTTGAATAAACGTTGTTCTTGAATAAATGCTGATTTTCGTGAAGGTGGTATTGTAGCTTACCTAGTGTTGTAGCCGATACCGAATTGCTTGCAGGGCTATTACCAGCCTCGTTCCGTGCTGTCAGTGTTACGGCGTAATCAGTAAGCGGCTTCAGCTCACTCAATACCAGCTCAGTGACGTTGGAGCCAACCCGTTTCTGAAAAAGTAATGCAATGAACCATCATGTATTACTAGCATTCAGGTAAACGACAGTTGAATCAAGGCAGAACTGCTGTCAGAAATACCACTTCGAAAATTGTTATAAACATCAACCTATACGGAAGTATGCAAGTATAAAAGTAGGTAAAGAGCTGACAACTGTGGAATCTGTTGTGGTATTGGTCGGATGACCCATGTATTGCGTAATGGCCTGGTATACATATCGGTATACACACAAGACAATGAGTGGTAAGCGAATTGCGGGGTCGATTACAAAACTGCAGATGTGGGCTAAATTAACATAATGCCTAATTTGCCTATTTTGTATTGCTTACAATACGGCCAGAAGATTGTTTATATTCAGGTTCTTAATAAAATTGACTATTGAGTACAAGATCTACAACTGTGAACTAGGTAACATATTTACTACAATTGTCTTCAATTGTTTATAAAAGGGGAAGACTAGTCACTCAAAATAGTGGGTGATATAATGTATTATCCTTGCACGGCAAATGTTGAATAACCATAGAAGCGTGAACTTATTGAGTTGACAGATCTGACAATCAACCGCCTGAATTTGTCGATGTAGTATACAAACTTTAAGCATTAGTCAACATTGATTGATCCAAAGCGCACGTATGCCTGAACAAATAAAGCAGAAAACAAAAGTGAATGTTTGCTTAAGTTTCAAATGAACACATGACCATGTGTTCCTAAAAAGGGGCGGGATTTGCGAAATTAAAGTTACTGCATTCGCAATGAAGCACCACATTAAAAATTATATATAAGTAAAAATAGGATCTGGCTTCATTCTGGCGTTGTGTCAAGGAAACGGGCTGTTGATTGTGTGAATCTTGCAAGCATTTTGATATGTGACCAATGGGCCTATATCTCGGTCAGCTGCTGCTTTTATGTACTTCTTACACGCGAGAAGATGTTACGATATAGAGGTATTTACAATCTCGGAAAGCACCAGGACACCAGAATGATACTGACAATAAGTTAGAGGGGGGGGAGGTACTCTGCCTTACGCAACTTTATAAAACCCATGATTGGAAAAGGAAAAATTAAAGCTCGCGTAAGAATTTATATAGTTGTCGCTTCTATCGAAAATGAAGCAACAACTTCAGGCTTAAAAACGGAACAATAAAAATGTATCTGTCAAGGATCTCGGAAAAGCTTACACGCGTAAGTATAAATTGGATATGTGGATTATTCAATATTTGTTCGAAATATTACATTGACAGCGGTGCGGTGCGCCGCGAAAAACTAAAACGCTAGATGTACGTCTGCGGCCAATCGGCGGTTTTTGTCTAGTATATGACTAATGTATTATTACACTGTACGGCTTTTCACAGCGGTCAATTTTGACCTCCGCGAGGATACGACTAATGGAAAATTTAATGCTTATATTTAATTATAACGGAAATAAAATATGGTACATAATATGTAGGCTCAAATTCATAACAGTTCAACGCAGGTTGTAAGTTCAACGCAGGGCGAAGCCGTTCGTAAATACACAAGCTAACGGAATTAATACAGAGCTGATGCATTGATGTAACTGATCGTTTTGATTGATGGATATTATATGCATGACAACTGACAACGGACCGAACACCGCTGAACATAAATTTAATTTGATGTGGAATCAATCAATACGACACTGAGTGGTCAACTAGAATAAAGCAAATCGAATCATTTACATGTTTCCTTTGAAATTGTGGAATGACTGTATGCTAGATATTTCTGGAAAGATCCAGAACTTATGTTACTCCGACTACATTCCTACGCAGAAAATGCCCTTATCTTTTGTCAACAGTGGATAACGGGAAACAAAATGGGTTTCTATAGCTATCGAAACTTCTTACAATAATGTAGGTTCGGTTTACTTTAGCTTAGTGCGTCTTTGAAAAGACGCGCAAGGTCACTCTTTCTACTGAAACCGCTATGATCCGCCCCGGTCGCGTTTTTGCTAGTGACGGTTAAAATTGCTTTCGAATACCTGTAGGGGAAGAAGGCCTAAATAAGCTATAAGTTACAAACGTACTTATCTTCGTGTTATTTACCATATGTAAATACGTTGCATCACTTTTGAGTTTGATATAAAGTTGAATACACCAATTGAAAAAGACATGTATTCGTTGGGGTTGTTTGGCGATCGCTGACACAAGTCAGTGATGCATGATGTTTGAAACAAAGAGCTGGGTGTCTGGAGGTATGGGGCATGAACTCAAAAGGTACGAACCCAGAACACTCTGCCTCAAGTGAGACAAAACATTTCAAACGAACGAAAACATCGACACACAACAAATGTGGCGGACACTATGGAATGGCTTATAGTTTCTAATCCACTCGACGCGCGTTCACTACTGAAGATGTTTACTGTGGTCACAGATTTCCGATGATGAGAATTTATTACACAATCCAAAGATAGTCTTCTGTTTTTTTTAAAGATAATACACACGGAACGGTTGAATATTCTATTGTATAAAAAGATAAGATCACAAGAAAAGTGCATAGAGAGTCTTTTCAGTGCAACATTCTCAGGCGAACGTGTTAAATGCCAATGCTGTGAATGACATTTCAATGGAAATAATAACAGCGGGGCGAAATGTTGGGAACAGAAGATTTTTTTGTCAGAGCACGCAAGCAAATAATTTTAAACAAAAAACAATAATCTTTAGTGTTAGTGGGTAGCTTTCCAGCAAATTCACCACATTAATTATGTGAAGTGCAATAAATGTTGCACGATTTATGGTTTATGCAGCTTTATGGAGAACTATGCCACCGAATGAGTGTTTTTCGCTGATGAGACAGAATGGGCGTTAGGAATTAAAAGGAATTTGGGGCGAACACGTAAAATACGTAGGGACCTTGCAGATGCGTGCATTGCAGGGAATAATTGAACGTATAAAACGATGGGAAACTCTAGTAAAATATATTGGATACTTAGTCTGAAGCGTTATATTAAAAACAATATATGAGACTAAGATGCATATTATTAATTTTTTTGTTACCAATACTGTTCCTAGAAAATACAACGCCGATATTGTATACAGGCATTGAAATTGGCTGCAGGTCAGCTATGTAGGGCGAAAGGTTTTGAATAATATTAAAGCGAGAAGACTCGAACGTTCGGATGACTAATTTTAAACTAGAGAAGGGAATTAGAGGGTACATAACAGTGAGATTTTGCTGCGTAAATATACAGCAGCGAAAAGTGTCTATTTTTTCTATACACTATTGCGCAATTTTTAAATAAAATTTCATTTGGTATCATCCTTACAATGAGTCACACATGTGAATAAAGAGTTGTTGTGTACAGTTAATGTGTACCATATTATTAAGACAAAAAGAATTTTACAGAAGACAACGCCCAAGTGGCAAAAAAATACGTATTTGATTTTCAAATTGCTAAGAACATGAAGCGTGTCCTAGTAAGTTTGCAAAAAAAATAAAGGTATCTTTTATTAAGTTCTAAGCAAGAGCTTGATTTATTGTTAGCATCAGTGGATAGCCTGGAATGCGCCGGCTATAAAAAATTTGTGGCATCGCCTAGAAAACGAAAAAACCGGACATGGGGAAATATAGGGATCATTTAACGTGAGAAAACTGCAGATTTCAAGCACATTGCTAAGCAAATGCATGGAGTATTGAAGAGACTTTCACTAAATATCTGAGAAGAATTTAGTTTCCTCCTAGGATGCTATTCCGCATGCTTCCCAATAAAATTCCAAATATTTGTTGTTAATATATAAAGACCGAAAAGGCAGTAAGAGGCAAAAATCCCCTCATTTTCCCACTGCGTCCTCAATCTTAATGTTTGTTTAGGCAAAATCATTGTGGTGGAATATCAAAGAAGCTCTTCAATTAAAACAAACATTACAAAATTACATCTATAAATTATGGTGACGAACGAGCGTTTTTTTTAACTGATGATTGAAGATGCGGTGTAAATTGTCAGAGAAAGGTTGCCCAAAAACTTCGTTTGTTTACATTAATCATTGCGGTTTGTCAAAATTTATTTTTAGTTCGAGGGGGTAATGGCTGAGAGGCAAAGAAAATAAGACCACGCTAGTTGTGAGGACGAATTATTACATTGAAAATCGAAGAAGCAGCATGGATGATTTAGATCAATGTCCTTGTTGCTGGCAATCAAATTCCACATTATGAGCTTTTGACATGTGCAACACGTGGCAGTTTACAAGCAGAGGGAAGGGAAGTGTGTAATTTAATTGGATTCACGGATACTATTTACAATGTATGCTTGTCTCGAATTGAGATGAAGCAATGAAATAATATGGTCGAACCCTGGGGATAAAAAATAATCAACTAATCCTAGTAAGAATTTTGCTATCTTGCTATATGACGGCGATGGCTTGTGTATTGCCAACCTCTGCAGTTAAATTATATAATGGTGGTACCTACCACGGTCGATTGGTCGGCATGCTTTTCAGTGAGGACGATGGTAAAAGACTTTGGAAATGCGCTCTTGTATAAGGTGGTGTGGTTCCACAGCAGTCTCATTGTAGTGGACGATATGGGTTCAAGTGATACGATCTGAAAAACATACAATTGAGATTCGCTATTGCAGTGGGAAACTACGAAGTTGGTGATAAATGTAAGTTGTTTTTAAATCTTCTCTTGGCGCCCAGAGATTAAAAAAATTACCTTTGGAGCGTCTGGTGGAATTGGCATATGATCAATCTTGACAACCTTGCCTTCTGCGATGTTCATCACCAAACCATCGTCACGAACCGCTTTTACGCGGAATTGGTACCTGCAGTTAAATCCATATTTGCCTACGAGTAGCACATGATTGATTATCAGTGAAAGAGGAAATCACCGATACTGTAGGTTTCGCTTATTTCTTTTAGTAGTCTCCCTTGAATTTCTTTAAAAATGCTATTTTAACCATGGCAAACAATTTCATATTTCTTTTAGAAAATGTTTACTTACGCCAAATTCGGAATCAGATTTGGTATCGTAGTGGCTCGGACGTGTCCACCAACTGATGTTGCCTGTATCCATTCTCCGTTCATCTGGCGAACATCGACAATAAAGGAACCGAGCTTCGCCTTGGCCGTCTCATTGCCGTCGATCTACGATTAGCATATATGGATCATAACAGAAGGAATATTAAATATTTCGAACATTAAGCGAAAGGGCAGTGACTTTCGACATAAATAGTACAGGCTGCGTAAAAACTACAAACGATAAGCAGTGAAAATAGATTCGAATGGTAAGAACAAACCTCCCACATAACGCGCACTTGCCGTCCGGAAACCATCTCCCTCACGTTAATTATGGTAACATTCTCCTCACGCTGGAAATTTAAAATATGACAAGAGTGAAAAAACAACAATGCACAAAGATACACGTTTCGTTTGCTAGTGCACGTTAAGAACACAAAAAAACTTGAAATAGGATTTCAGAGAGTTTCTTTGATTTGATTCTGACGAGTAATAATAAAGACCTTAGGATTAAGCTCCGGCTCTGGCGTCGATGTTGTCGTTGGTTCTGTTACGTGGAGATATGCAGAGGCATTATGCTCATGTCCATGTTCATCCGTTGCACAACACATGTACCATCCGGAATCATGTAATTGCACATTGTCGATACGCAATGTATGCGCACCGACAATTCGAGCTTTGTAATCGATAATACGAACATACGTCCAGTTGGTTTCGTTGTGAGCTCCTGGAAAATGTTAAGATATAAAAGTTTTTTCAATAACTTATTATTTTTATTTGGTATTTATTTCTAGACAAGCGCGCCAAACTGGCCAACATTGTTAAGAAAGCGGGACAATGATTTACTAGATCGAAAAAACTGACTTCTTCTCCAATATTTTGATGAAGTCTTTTTGATCAGACAAATCAATTCGACGGCTGTGCCGATTGCCGCAGTGGTATTCGTTGGACCCTGAAAGAATCATAATCATCCTTTTCTCCGGTGTCATTTGGCGTGATCTGCGCAATGGGCATGGTCAGTAATCCCACCTGTGTGATCAAGTTGTCACTTTGTTGGGAACTGCTGATCACATAAGTGTTTTTGCTTCGTCCTCTCTCCATTCCTATTCCATAAACTTCAGCTTCTTCCATTGCCGGAAGCGATAGACACTAAACAGAAACAATTAAAAGTTTAATATAAGGGCTGTTCTATAAACAGTGTCAGTACTCGATGTCATTTATTCATAACACTTGCCGATACGCAAAATTGAATAGCTTACTTGAACGCTTCCGGAGAATGTCTGCTTGAGTTCCATGGTTACATTCAATGGATTGGTATAGAAATTGGTGGTGATTGGAATGCCCATTTCATCAATTGAATCGATCAGTGGTGTGCCATTTACATACACGAGTGGAACCTCGTAATCAACGTTCATTGCAGCGCAAGATAGCTAAAATGAGCAAACATTAAACGTAAACGTAAAGTGGATTATTTTTTCCGAAATATTTGGACCAATTCTATGTGTTTGCCGAGTAATGAATGCTTCGATTGAGTGAGTGACTACATGCAAAACATACAAACCTGCCAACTACGAGCTATCTCATTTTGTGTCACATTAAATTCCACGAATGTTGGAGCATGAACAATCAATCGATATGTAGCATTTGGATGGTTGCCGGTATCAATGTTTGCATCTGGCTGAAATAAAAAAAAGATTTAGTACATCGTGAAATTTCGGCTGGGAAACCTTGAACAGAAGTATGACATTACACTCTAAAAATGGTATGTAACATAGATTGTTCTTTTGCTTTGCACAAACGTTAGAACAAAAGGGAATTCTTATACCAACAACTCACATCGAGTGGATTGAGTCCATAGCAAGAGTATGTTCCTGCGTCGTGTTGGCTGACTTTCAGTATCCTTAAATTGCCCCAAATTTGGGTGAATGGTTGGTCATCGTCGACAGTCAGCGAGATCGGAGGCTGAGTATCGTTGTGCTAAATAAAAAACAATAAAACCATAAATAGCCGAACTATCACGAACGTAACCGTTGTTCGTAAATAGTTCGTGTAGCCTAATTTTCTGTTGTAAAGCGCTATTTCTTAGTGGAAACTGTGAGCACGTGTATGTCTTATACATGTTCAATAAATTGTATATGAACCAATTTCTGTACCTTTCTCCACACGACCCTTGCACTTGCAAACACACATTCCAGAATCACCTCCTCGCCTGCGACTGCATCGACTACGATTGGTTTGTTCTTCTTCGGAGGAAACACGACATTGGGAACCATTTCAGTGAAAGGCTTCTTCTCATCGCTCTTCACAAAGGCGTCCACCTAAACGATACGGATCTTGGAACACATATCATTTAACCAAATGTTCTCTTCTCCATTTTGATGTACAAAAACTGTGGAAGGCTCATCAATTACGACAATATGCCGACAAACCTGTAGATGAACGGCCTTCTCGCTTTTGCGTGTAACATTATTGAATGTGTTTCTGGCAACACAAAAGTATCTTCCATTATCCGATGGTTGGGCAAGGGATATTTGAAGACCCGATGCGGTAGGTAGGTATTTCTTATCTGGAAGAATCATAATGATAATAGATGTGTGACGAAAGATATGAAAGACATGAAAGGCTTGCAGTTGACAAGGCCGTACCGTGGTCGTCTTTTCCTCCGAGACATCTTCCTGGAAGCCCTTCCTTTTCAAAGCAAATTGCGGGAGGTCCGGGGATCACATCGGGCATTCCGACACACGGAAGACGGGCCACCTCTCCTTGGCGAACGTCGATGTACTAAATGATTTGTATTAATGAACCTGCCTCACATCAATAAAAAAAAGTAATCAAAACAGTCCTTCTGTTTCGTCTGGAGCTAAAGGAGTGCCTACGAGTGCAGATACTTTTCTTTTCCAAAACATCAAATTTCATAGGCCGTGAAACCATTGGTATATGTTACTTTTGAACGAATAAGGGCATACAGTTGTGAAATCAACTGCATGATTCTAGGCTTCAGTTTTCAATTATTCAAGTTATGCTCCACGATGAACGTTACACGTTTTCATGTTCAGGGAAAATAGACACTACCCAGTTTAGGAATAAGGCCCCTGTATTTAATATATGGAAATACCCTCATCTTATAGACGCTCTCTCAATGGTGGAAATACAACGTTTGTAATTGCCATATATCAGAGTAAAGGCAATAAGCGTATTAGTGCACCTGGTTGGCAGGCCATAAGAGGATGTACACAAGCAAGCAACATTGTAAACAAGCAAACATCAAATTATGGTCGCAAATTGGAAAATGGACTTAATAGTGTGTTCAGTGGCCGACGCCCGTCGATAGGGTTATTTTCTCTTTGTGAACGAGGAATGAAACTTAATTTTAATTTTAACGTTTTGTCACCTACGTACTACTTTCCACCAACCAATGGTACTACTTAAGGTGTAATGTGTTTCATGTAAGCAGTCTGTTCTGTCCCTCCATGCACAACAGCTGAGTGCACATGACCTGGCTCTCACATAACTGCACTTGAAATGGGGCCGCCTTATGCTAAAACGATCTAAAATATGGCCATGCAAACATCGAATATATTCTCGAATAAAAAGTACAGTTTTTTGTCAAATCAGCAATCTATAATGAGCTTTGTGATCTTGTAGCTATTGAATATGAGCTTTTAAGTCTTGAGAGATAAACTGTCAAAAATAAAAATAAATGAAGATTTTCAACCTTCCCCGTTTGTTTTTCAAATTTTGTCCGATTAATGCCACCCAGTTGTCGTTTCCTGCCTGCCCTTCTCATTGGGGTAATTGCACAGGGCAGATGTTGAAATATGCCTGGTTAATGGTCTTACCCCGGGTGTTGGTTACCCCTTCTCCATATTGAGAGAACAAAAGCCGAATTAGGGATCGGTAGACTATCGGAGAACTCATTACGTCAAGCAATTGACCTTATGCTTCCCGCAGATGACATAATTAGACGGATAAGCGCATTTTGGCCGACGCTAGTCAATTAAGCTGTTACGCGGAAAACAAGAATATATTTTGTTACAGTTCGAACAGTTCATAATTATATTTACGCAGACTGGGATAAATTCTAAAGTCATCTACTTATAATAAATCTCATTCGAAAGCAAGAAGTCTTTATTTAGTAGGTCGAATAACCCAAAGTAAAAATTTCCATACCTAATCTAAAAAAAAACACACACACACAATCCCCCGCTGGCAGTAAAATTAATTTTTGAATGCTTAATGTGTTCAATTCCATAGGCGCCCAGCGGCGTTTCGATACCAATCGCTTCGAACCGTCGGGATTACAAGATTGGTGTTCAGATAATAGACAACTGTCAATCAGGGATGACAATTGAGAGAGAGAGAGCCATAACTCGAAACCCCGCCCGCAACGTCAATCGACCCGCAGGAAAAACAACTACTTGCGGTTTCAGGGCAAAAACATATGAGTCACACACAGAATATATTTCAGGATATAGTAGAGAATACGAGTAGTACTATGTTCCGCGGTTCACGCGAAATAAGACTGAATCCCATGGTTCCTGACATTTAAACACCTAATGCCGAAGTTCCTGATACTAGGTTTTGTCCTAAAGTGATTCGCGCGAAATAAGACACAGTCCCATGGTTCCTGACACCTTAGCGACCGTATCCCGCAATTCCTCACAATATAAGGGCTAAATGTGTGGAGTTACACGCTTTGCCTATGTTTTTAGGTTTGTTGTTTTATGGATGATATATATGTTCAATGAAACTAGCTCAGTGCTTCCGAAAACGAACGATATCGACGTATGCCCGGTATGCCGGTTCCGGCGTTCGTAATGGAAACAGTTTTGGAAGCGATTTTATGTAGCATTAATGGGCGCTCGTTGAAATCGAGTCTATCCCACACAATTTTTTTCATAATCCCAAATTAGCGAGCGATCTAGAAGCCAAATCCTGAAGTTCCCGATTGTTTGGGAGGAAACGCGGGTTATAATGTGAGCTAAGCTGCCAAGAACATAGTAAAGGCGTGCACGAGAATTACAATTATATATATATATATATATATATATATAAGTCGAAATTAACGTACATGTTCCGTTGTTTTGTCGAATTTCGTGATTCGCGCTCTCCGAAGCTTTATTGATGGGGAGATGAGCCATGTATGGACATATTCTCGATTCGAAAGTCGGATGTCTCGGATATAGGTTAGACACTGATAATTGCCCTCGTTGGTCTGCTTGGTACCATAGATAATCAACCTAAAAAAGCCAATGTTTTAAATGTCATATGCCAAACAGAGGAAGAGCAAATACAAAATCATGAATAATAAGCACCACGAAATAAAATTGTCATAAAAAACCCACTTATGAGCTAGCTCTCCATAATCATCCTTATTTTCGATGCTGCTCATCGGAGTACCGTCTTTAACCCAGCTGAAATAAACACAGAATGAGAGCGGCAGGAAACCGCAAGGACGTCCTAACATGGACGTCGTACCATGAGATACGATGTTCAGAAATGTTTCAGACCGTTACTTACGTGACATTCACCAAAGTCGCTTCACTCCATCCAGGAGCGATCTGACACTTGATTTCCGTAGGAATATTCTTCTGCAGGTATGTACTATTCGAGTGCAGAATCAAGTTTGGCAAATCGAAGGTTTCTAAAAGACATGCATTTGTCAATAATTGCTGAAAGCTAAGTGTATCGTATTTCCGAATATACCATTGAGATCTGTACATGGAAAATACATGTATTAAAACAAAAACGAATGCAACGATCACGTATCAAATACTTACGTGCATTTCGAGGTTCCGAAGCGACTAGTACTAGTGAGGCAAACAAACTAAATATATGCCACAACATGTCGTTTTGAGCTTTCTGGGCGTATGGAACCTCACAAGTTCATTATCGAAATGATTGCCTGAAAACAGAATACGTAAAAATAAAACTTCAAATGACTGTAGAAGAAAATCGAGAAAGGCCGGCCAACGTCAGACCAAGAATATGGAGCATATGTGGAAAAAAATGGAAATATTGTGCATACAACTTGCTGGGAGAAGATAGAACAAATTCGTCCCACTAATGTACGCATCAAGGAAATCGCATTGGGGAAAATATAGTGACTGCAAATTTCTACGCATTTCAAAGAGTGAATACAAAGAAAATTGCCTAAAATCTTGACTGCGACCGGGTGTCTGATATACACAAATGCATAATAATCGCAATGCACAGGAATACCCCCGGTAATAACACCGACTTAAGACATGAAAAAGGCAAGTCAAGGTATATCAAAGAACAATGATTTTTTAGTGAGTGAAATGAAACAAAGAGCTAATAGCAATTATGAGTGGTCTTTGGAAAACACGATAAACGGCATATTCCTTCCGGTTGCGCCAACAAACACACTCAAAACGAACGAATGAATCTCGTGGAGCGGAGCGGAGGGGGCTAGAGGCTAGAGCCCCATCGTATGCAAAAGCCTTGTTGCAGGGGACAATGTTGCGATTATTTATTAAGACAATGCTACCATTTCCGTGAAGATTCTTTGTCTTAGCTCAACAAAATAAAAAATAAGCACACATCTTTACAATCAATACAGAGAGTAATCTCTGACGAGAAGTATGCAAATATGAGTAACTCTCAAAAAAGGGGACCGTGGGGTCAGCCTGGAAGGTATATCAAACACAAACCGGAGAGGTCATTGTAGTGCTAACACACAATAGACAGATAAACCAAATAGTAGCTGGGAGTAGGATTTTTACGGTCAGTCATCTACTTTGCAAAATAGTGCACTATTCTAATTGGCATAGGCTTCTTCCGTTTCAACACACCAACTGATCGCAAAATTTAGTGGAGCTAAAAATTCAAATGATCAGCGTATATTCAGTTAAAATAAAGAGAAAGATAAGCACAATATATCATCGGAAACGAGAAATATATGTGTTTCTATAAGGAGAGGGCATTGGTGGCGCGCGCATTGACAGAAATGCCTGCAGTTCACCTTTGCAGATGGGTGATTGATTTTAAAACGAGATTGAAAATGACTCGCGGTTTTGGGAGGTGGTGGAGAGACGGAATTTGTTGTCATAGTTGACACCTTCTATGAACATCCAATTAGAGGCGCAAACCCTAATGATTGCAATTGCTGCGAGCATTCTAAATGACAAAAGCTGAGTTATACTGTATGTTTCGTAGACCTCGTTTAAGGGGTGAAGGCTAAGGTCCTGTTTGTGCCTAACAATTTAATATAAGAATTAAAACTCTTGTATATTTAGGGTTGGCAAGCCTTCGACTAGTATGGTTGCGGTGTAGGCGAGAGATAGAGAGGGAAAGAGAGACTGATTCATCAAGTGGTCACCAACGGACTCTGCATGTGTGCGCCTCTATTTGCACAAATGCATGCACCATTGGGGCACACCATTCGACGACGCGTGCCTCAGGAGAAGAATACAAATTAATGGGATCGGTATGATAAACCAGTTGAAAATGTGCAGAATAGTACTATGTTTAACATATGACTTAACTAATTAAAGATAAAACTAGGATACAAACACTATCTTCTATCTCCAGATCGTAAATGTTGCAGTGTATCATAATATTTTTCCACCAGCACGGGCAAACATATTACAATTGAGGAAAATCGTGCATGTATCCAATCAAACACGTAACAATACAAACCCAATCATGACTCAGAACTAACCTATCCGAAAAGAATTCACATCAAAATGTCGACTGAATGTAACATTTTGTGGCATTGTTATGAAAATGGATTGGTAATACACGCATAGTTGATGGTGTAAACAATCGGACAACAATATGTAAGACACATGCATGGAAATGTCATACGATAAGAAATGGTAAAGGTTTATCAGACCCGAGACATTTACCAGAAAAAAAAGAAAGATTATCTTTACTAAGCTTAGTTACATTATTTCAATACTATGTGAACTGACGATAAGTGGCTGCGCAACTCTTTTCACAATGCTCCTGCTAATACGAAGAACATTACACCAATCAAGTTTACGCGGCTGGTCAGCAATCTGAGATCATGTAACATAATTTAGCGATTTCAACGCAAATTCAAGCATTCATTCGAAAAGTGAACTAGGAAATGCGATATAAAACAATACGGAAGGGCATTCTGCAACGTGTGTCTGCTGGCAATATTTTTGCAGGTTTCAAAGATGCACCATAAGGTGTGCTCAGGCCGGTATTTCCAAATAGGGAATTTAGCGGCATAGTAAAGGAATATGCCGATGCTATGGAAGACACTAATCCAGGGGCAACATGACCCGCTTTGCCGTCCATACTAATATGCGACGGCAAATATGCTCCGGGTTTGCATTGTATGCTTATTATACTCTAAACAATACCAATTTGGGTGAGTAGAGAATGTTATTAGGAAGTCATAACTTTGATTCTCTTAAGAACTAAAAAAGAACAATATTCGACAAATCCTGTCGCGCTGGCAGCTCATTTGAATTCCTCGCATGCGAACAACTTAGCGGCGCAGTGTCATTATTAAAATAGGAATAGAAATAACGAGCAATATCCGGACAATAAATTCGGCTAATTTGCATAAACAAGCGGTGTTTGTCTATAAGGGGACGCGATGCTCTCCTTAACATAATTGAGTTTCTTGCGCGGAATGATCGTGCATGCCTTGTCCGTCCTATCAAAATATGTATGATGCGCGCGGAGATGATCGGAAGACAAATGGAGGCTATCAGGATGCATATCTCATAACTGTACTACTGCCAGCCACTGAGGACATTATTTGATAATAGCGTGATATGTTTATGATCCAGTAATAACCAGAAGGGAAGAGAATGTTTACGTTATTTAAAGTAGAAAATATTGACGAAAAAAAACTCTTTATGTGCTTCCTTCCAAACTAGCGTAAGAAAATCACAAATCCTCGTGAAATTGAATACTCCGTTAAATGAAAAAAAAAACGAAAAGTGATATTCTATGTATTTTTTCCCTAAATGGAGTATCGGAGGAAAACGAGTTTCCATTTTCTCACGACCGAACGGAAATTGAAATGCGCCCCGTAGGAAATAAATGAGCATTGGCAATGTCGTGAGAAAAATAGGAAATAACTATAAAAAAGATAGTGTATAAACTTGAAAATGGGTTAAATTTATATCGGTTTAAGAAAATGACGGTGCATTTTTCTGTAGTGGTAGCATGATATTTGTACTGAGAATGATGAACAATAAGTAAACCTTAAACAATAATCAATGAGACTTTGTTTGTATGAACACAAACAGAAAACATGTGCAAAATAGCATTACTCGAACGATGCAACTTTTTATCAAAATCTTAGAAAGTCCGTACCTTCGTTCTCGAAATATAAGGTTAAATATACCATGTTGTTGTTCAATACGTTAATCGATAATCATGTCGCACAATCTCAAAAGGGTATGATATACCAAGTAGCGTATCTCAGCCAATTATTCTTTGGGCGTTGTTGAAGGTTAAAGATGGCATAATAGATAGGTCTGTGAAATAAACTAATCCAGTTTTGTCACATACTTTCATGGGTAAAACTGTGTTCCGAAACAGTGACAATAAGAGACAATTTTTCAAAGAACCCAAAACAGTCTAACTAGAAAAATATGATGAAATAAAAAGAATAGGAGAAACCATGAATGCCACATCGGCAGCGGTTACCATATTTAGGGCGCGAATTGTACGTGAAAGGTAGGAATTAGGCAGATCAACATATGTTTATGCATGTTGTTTCTGAATGCTACGATTAGTGAGGATGCGCGTGTGTCTTTGATCTTGCCGTCAGTTGGTTTAGACCGTTATATTAGTTGAACAAGGCCTCGTAAAACAGGCGGCATCAAAGATACGCACCCCAACAGGTAAGTTGGAGCACAAAACAGGATCAGTAACATACATTTTCGCAACATAAATTTAAGGATTAGTCGGCATTTTCTATACCTTATGCAATGTACAGTACTAAGCAATGAGTGAACAACAGCGATCAAATAGTATATCTAAACAATGTGTTTCTGAGTGTTAGGGTCTAGTGTTAAGATGGTTGACGAACGCAGACGAACGGAAGACGGTTTTTACAAATTTGTCTCATGATTGCGGCACATCGACAGAGCAAGCACCCCAGTTACCCTAAAGGGACAAAGGGTGTATCATGACAGCCCTCTTGATATAGTAGAACCCGCAAGATGCAAGAACGAGATTTACAACTTGCCATTGGCGGAAATATTTACAGCATCTTGAGAATCACAATGTGATAATTAGGTTGAATGTTGCAGCCGGCAATACGAATATTTGCATTCGTTTTGGCAAGAATATACATGGTTTATAACATGTAATATTCAAACGAAGGAACCACGTACTTTTCGCACAATTTTCTTTACTCACATAATAATAATTTTTAAATGAGTTCCAGCTGATATGGATAAAGAGTGGTAGGGGCATAACTAAAATAGCATAATTGCAATTTCCTGTGACAAATTGGAGCGTGCATCTCATTGTCGAGAGGAAAAAAATGTGTTGGTTTATGACAGAGATGGCGTGAGGAAAAATAATCGAGTGTTGAAGATATTCATGAGTGCGGAATAAATTAGTGGGGAATTTGATGGAAAATAACTACACATCTCGGAAAGGGAAGATATATAGTGCTAAATGTGCTAATACACATACACACACAGATACAAAATGCACACGCATACACACATACACACACCGTCTATGTATAGTTCCTTGACCGGCGTACTACAGAAAATTGACTCTTTTGTTTGCACGGAGTCAATTACTATGCAAATTTCTCTAATGGGAGTCATTGTTCAAAATCGGCAACCCATTTCGCGGTAAGTTTGTACATATGACATACAATGCCGCGCCTTCTATGAGTGTTATTCTGCTTTGCAACTATTCATTCCCTTTCACTCATCCACAAATATGTATACAGAATTTGTGTCAGAGGTACTTCAAGAAGTCCGGAATAGAAACTCCAACAGGAACTGGGCTGTACCAACTACAAACAATCAGAGTTGCAATTCATCAACTCCTTTTGGTGTACGCTCTGCAAGATACGTTCTGGAAGTTCCATGTCATAAGTTCAGCCTATTGAATGAGTTTTTGGCTGCAAAGTGCATTAAATACTAATAAAGCGAACGTTCAGTCTCGTACTAATAACAATTGCTAGCATAAAAAGTAACACCGGCAGTGCGTAGGGCAGAACTTGCAATACCTGTTACCCATTATAGCTCAAACCAGCTCGACACATAAAGTGTGCACTCATTTTGTACGATGTATCAGTAACACTGTGGATTGTGCACCACTAAATTGAAAGATAACAAAAAGAAAGATCTATTTGAACAAAACTACAAACATTTTTTTTAAGAATGTGAAGCTTCATGAATGAAAATTCGCTACTTCAATCTGATATTATTGATCGGAACATTGAAATATTATCAAACAATTATATTTTTAACGAAAACTGAATTTATTATCATAATTTATACTCGGATAATGATTAATGTTGTGTACGGTTTGTTGTTGTAATCAATTGATATTACTGGATTGGAGAGTTTGAGAGGCTAGAGACACGATCAATCTTGCAAGACAACGAAGGAGCGCACCCACTACCAATCCTGTGCAGGAAAGGAACAAAAATGGGAAAGAAATAAGGTTATCCATGTATGATACTAACTGGGAACATAGGTTCTTCCACAATACATTTTAAGTTGCATTTATTAATTGCATTTTTAAGAACTAACCAAGAATTGAAGACATCTTTTCTTAGTACTATTGGCACTTCAATGACGAGGGAAGCAGAAATAAAATTATGTATTCACAGTGGAGAGGGGTTAATAATACACATTTTCAGGTATTCGAGAGTCTTTGTTAAACAGACGCCTACTACGAAAATACATGTGAAAAAACGTTGCTTCAAAAGTGTAAATGGGTAGAGAAGGGAAACCTCTTGCGCGCGAACACAAATCCTATTAGGGGAATACAGTCAAAAAGCAATTCCTTAGGTTAATGGTTGAGAGAGGTAAGGACAAAACTTATAGAGGGGAGTTCCAGAGAAGGTCTTGCTCATGTGGTAGTAAAACAAACCAATTTAATAGTTGTCTGGAATACGTTGAACCAAATCATGATGATATCAATGCATTCAAATGATGAAACGTGATTGTATTGAAACGACAAGCATGGCCCGCACCATCCAGTTTTTCATCTATTTTTCCCCGTAGCGATTTTTTTTCGCCATATTAAATCGACATTGCAACGTGAATGTCTTCAAAGTTTAACGAGCATTTAAGTAAAATAAAGAGACAGATAAGGACAAAAACCTGATTTCCGCAACTAGTATGATATGTGGTTTAAAATGAACTTTTTCTGGTGGACCGGTAGGTTTTTCTGCTTGGGTTTTAAATAAAACAATTCTGCTTCATTGAGAGTTTGAAGAGAGAAATATAGAGGGAGTGAGGAAGAGAAAGGGATAGAGTGGTAGACGACAAAACAAGAAAAAATGGAACAAAGCGATCGGTTGCCTATTTCGCCGATATAAGGCGATTAGTGGATGGGTGCGCAACAGACATATTGCTCACTTTCCAGCCCGCAATTTGCATACTTATGGTTAGAAAAGCGGAATGTTTATTTTTTACTAATCATTTGAAGTTTACCAGTATGGTGTGGTGACAGAGGATGCATTCATCAAAACACTGAACTCATCTACAAAATTGCACAACGCACTAATTGAAGGTAGCAATGGGGCACACCCCATTACCGGAGAGAGAGTAGATTGCCCGCAATCGAATATTTATTGCCTAACGCGCGGACAGTACGGAAGGGTGAAAACCAAGCAGAAAACTGTCTTTGTTTTGATCCAATCTCAGGATAAATGATGCAGATGTGCAGTGGATTAGGTACAGAAGTAAGTCTGTCAGGAGAGTGGAAGAAAACGGGGACCGTCCAAAGTGTTTTAACCTTATATATTTCAGGAATCTGATGTTATGGATTTGAATGTAAACGCGCGACCAATGAAACAACTGAAAACGGCCCAAGGGATCAACAGCCAAACTTTTGAGCAGACGATAAATAAAAAATCGCACCATTTTACGACGTGTCTGTATCGGATTGCACCAGTTGTGAACAGAATTCACAGTACGGAGATGGATCGATCATCCGGTATCTCAAAGAAGGCCGCCTGCGATACCGTCATCTGACATAACGACAGATGGTACTGCGGGCGAGTTCATTTCTACCAAAAATGCGAGCAATTGGTCGACCAGTTGCACATACTGCCAATTTAGCGGACTATATGGATTGCTGCCGACTGCGAAATGCGACTGGCTCGGAACACATTAATTAATACATATTTGGAGTGGTTGCCTAAATAATTGGACACCTTCTTACAGTAAAGCAGGAACAAAATATTTCATCCAAATCTGGCACATTAGAGTAATATCTGACAGAGCAGGTGTGACAGAATAACGAAAAAGCTTGTACAGTTAAAGAAGTCAAATTCTTGCAGCGTTAACATTTTCCTCGGAGGCCTAATGATTCGAACGTTCATGTCTGACAGCGGCTTGTCGCTTCCATTTGTTTAAGCATTCGAGTTCGAATGGAAATGGAGGCAACACGATACGTCTGCACATTAGCATACGACACGACATTAATATTTGCATAAGTGAGGCTGAAAGTGCTCCGGACACCGCAATATGAACAATATTAATAAGTGAGACGAACAAGAACTGACATCTGATATTTATGTGCGTTATGGAGAGCTTTTCATTTACGTTCGTTATTTTCAATTTGCAGCAAAGATTAATACAATTAATCAACTAGGGTTTTTTTTTAAAGAAAAATATATTCAAATTTGTAGGCAATGGGAAACACACAAACTGGAGTACTCCTCTAATAGGGTTGAGGTGCAAAATCCCACGATTCCCTTTTATTGGGTTGTTGCTTATTTAGTGTGTAGCTCAGTAAAACGTGAGAGAATTTTAGGGTGAATTATTGGTCTTGGGAAAATAAGAAAACATACTTTCGGACTATTTTACGAAAATTAGAAAAAAAGCAACGGCGCCGCATACATCCAGTCTTGGAAAACTGTTGTAAATACATGTGCTTCTGTGACACAGTAACTATACGGTTGATCCAAAAAAGCAGCTACCGCAAATATGTAAAAGATAAAGTTACGGAATGAATAGACTTTGGCTCCCAAATGATTAATCAGATTTTTCATGCAAATCTTGTACAGCAATGCTGGATGTATGCGGCGCCGTTGCTTTTGCGAAGTGCTCGTCCATCATTATGTGCAACAGATGAGTATCTTTGATTCAGACGCCGCTGCTCCAGATTGAAGCTCCCTGGAGGATATAAATAGCAATCCGGTCAAAGGATGATTGCCAGATTAGGAACATAAATGTACAGCTCGAAACGAGCGTGCAATTGTTGCAAGTGACCAATCGTGCGAATTAGTGTAAAAGTTTAGTTGTTCGGCTTCTCAATTTAATCACTGAACACATTGAAAGCACTAGATGTGTCAGCAAAACAGAACAACTAAAAAAAGAAAACAAGAAAAAAGATAAGTGCACTCTTCATTAGTAGTTTATCCAACTCCGGGGTATTTTTGAATGGATCAACAATAAAGGCTCCTTTATGGTAGGAGAGCGGGTGGGCCACCCAATGCTCTCGAGTAATTATGTTGGAGAGCTGTTTTCCACTCTGGTTAGCCCGCCGTCCACGTAAAAGACAGCGGAAGCCGCGGTTCGCCCTTATATATTCATTGGAGGAAAACCCTTAACCAGAGGACATCTTTTTCCCTTCTGGACATAGCAATTATGATGAGAAATGACCCCTCCGGAGAAGAAGCTAACTAGCTATACGAGTTCTAGATAGGCCACTTCTAGTTAGGCGAGTATTAAACCGTTCATTACACACTCAATTACTGCAACATTATACAAGGAAACACAAATAATCTGACATAATTTAACTTCGGTTAAGTAATGTCAGCTTTTTCGCTGTTGGGCTTTCATTAGAAGTAATGCCGGGCGTCCGTTCAATATAAATAAACATGGTCCGCACTTCAGCTGAAGCTTTTCATCTAGACCACCCGCTCACCGTAATTCGACCCTCTTTTTTAGAAGCTGGCTATAGTATCCAAGACCGTGTTTTTTTTAGAGAGCCCCCAGCAATTGGGAGAGTGTTCCCGAGTTCTTTCAATCATGCAATACTCAAATTGGGCCCAGGTAGTTTACTGGAGAGGCCACATTACAAGTTCTATCGGATCGGGAAGGAAGAGATCTAGTTATTTTTTGACGAGTCCGAAAAAAAGTGGCTTGCAGTCTGTGAAGAGAGGATAACACTTTAGAATATACTAGCGAAAAACCCCCAGTATGCCAAACTGTTGGCAATGAACAAACCATCAGCTGAATATTGGATAAATAATGGTCAACACACGTAAACATCAAAGGTTTTTGTTTCATGCAGAAGAAGCCAGAAGCATAGGAAGCAACTAAAACAAACAAACATCCTTTCTTCAGACATGCGCTCAGTCACGACCCTTGAAACAGACAAACACAGGTAAATTTTTGAACATATCAGTTTTCTTTTGCTTGCATAATGCACATATTGTCTGCTCTTTTAATTAACAGTTGGACAAACTATAAGGAGAAATGAGCAAAAATCCAAAACAAAATGTAAAAAAAACGAATTGCGCGTTCGGTGTTCACTATAGATCCTTTGGGCACAATACTCTTATGGTTTGATCGAAAACACGAAAGGGATTGATAAACAAGTAACGTTTTCATTTAACAAAAAAATAGCCTATTGGATTGTAAATCAAAGTTATCGGAAATGAAAATCGAACAAAGGGCCAACTCTTTTGCGTAAGAGGATGTGTCGTCGGGTGCCAGGTCGTGTATTGTCCATAAATGAAAAACGCATTATTTGCGTTTGTTTATTTGACTAAAGCGTGTGTGGGGGTCCTTAGCGGCAAGCATGCATGCCATTTGGTGTGCACCATTCCGCCCTTTAGCCTCTTTCAGGTCAAGTACTGGACCGGCATCATATACAGCACATACATATGATAGAAGCCATTAGGGTACACATTTTATACCATAAAATTGTAGTATTTCTGAGAAACGTTTAAAAAAAAACGTTGTCACTAGGCTAGAAGCAAATACTCATTAAAGGTACTGGTACCTAAAGGAAAAGGATCATTATTACGTGGAACACCCCCATCCTTACCGGGAACACACGATCGCCAAAATTGTATTAAATAAAATAAAATTTCAGTTGAGATTAGCAAAATCATTTTCATCTACATAAATGTGAATTCTGTTTGGAGTGCTGTGGTGGAAGTTTTTGAATACACACCAGACGTCGTTCTTGACTTGCAATTACGAAATCATTGAACCATTAGGAATGAGACATAAGTGCGGTGGAATGCTTATGTTATTGGTTCATTTTCGAAACATATCTCATTCAAAAAATCGCTCACTAATACGTAAAAATGGGAATACTGCCATGAACAAATTTGACCTGACAATTTTTTTCAATATTAAACATCACAATTCTGCACAACTTTTCTTTCGAATTAATATTTGGAAATCTGAAAAAATGCCGTGTGTCTCACTAAATTTTGGTCGACTAGTTTTGGTAGTCTAAGAGTGGTGGTAATTTAAGGCGAAATGCTAGCCTCTTTGGAAAATTTGCATATGATAAGAAAATCATATTATGTGTCCTATGCTAATTTTGTACGATTGCCGTGGACGATCGTACAAAATTAGCATAGGATACATAGGATTTTCTTATCATATGCAACTTTTCCAAAGAGGCTACGCATTTCGCTTTAACATAAACAATGTATAGTGAACACACATACAATCGAGACAACCGGCATGATTCTCCCTTCCGAATTCTAAGCAACTTAAAATTTGACGCGTTCGCCGAGCAGTATAACAGAGTGTAACACGTCATGGTTCAAAACATGCATGTGTTTTCGACTACAACAAGCTTTAATCCTTCTAAGCACTTGTGTAAAAGTTGCCCAAATACTTTGGTGTATGTCTCTTACTACATTAGTATTCAGACAATGAACAAAGGTCGGCTGCCTGGATCTATAAGGTTCGCGGGGGAAAAACAGTGTGACGAACGTGTGTCGAAAGAGAACAAAGACAACATAGTCACTGCTCTTTTTGGATTTTTCTAACATACAAAAATACTTCAGTCATACAAGAAAAAGAACAGTCAGTAGAAGTTTAACTGCTAATGCGTTGCACAATAACACTTAACTGCTTTGCTGCTCCTTGATAGATGTGCACGTGATTACGGCGAAGAATAGATTAGTATGAAACTGACCGAAACTTAAGTTCGTAATTCAGACATTATCATCAAACAGAACGGGGAAACGAAGAAAAATGCACATATATCCCTCACATCCCTCACGGAATAAAATGAAAACTTGCAGCTGTTTTGTTGAGTTTATCATAACTATGAAGGTTACGCTGTCAGAAAGTCTTATACAGAAAGAATGTGTCTCATATAGAAAGAATGCAAAACAGCAATATCTATCTTAAGTTGTTCAAACTAACAATAAGTAGGAAAATGTTGGTGCCTCTACTGCTATGACCTTGGCTATGTTATGGACACGAAAATTTGGGAATTAGCCGGCTGGTGCAAATGCCAGTGGATGATAGATCACTATCCTCCATACATATTTAGCATACTAATGCAGTAAATATCTAATTCCATGTCTACTCATTGAAATATTGTTATGCTAAAATGTGTATTCAGCTGGGTGCAAACATTTTTTTCAAAAAAGACATCTTACTTCAGCATGAGACACCAGTAAGGTATAACTGGTTAATTTGTTCTCTTGCAAGCGACTAGTTAGCTTCCAAGAACAAGCACCGTTGGTTCAGTGGTAGAATGCTCGCCTGCCACGCGGGCGGCCCGGGTTCGATTCCCGGACGGTGCAATTGTTTTGCAGTTTTCCCTTTACTTTTATAAATCACTGTAAGTATAAATTAGCCTAATTCTGTTAAAAAATGGTCTGTTTTAAGATGAATAAGATTCATAGGTATAACGAATTGATATTTCCTGGAAAATATCGAAAATAAGTGCAAATTGTATCTTCCTGTGTGAGAGCTTGATCACACATCAACTTCCAGATTCCATTTTGACATGTCTGACTTTAATACGTCTTATTCCGCTCACCCAATTTGCATATGAGAGGAGTTGACACGTCAATTAGAATATGAAAGGAGTCACAAGTGGGTCGGATAGATGACAACTTGCTAGCGGCTTCAACACAAGGCCGAAAGCCATCATAAACAACATAAGTCAAAGATGACCTCTCAGAGAAGATGATAAATACAAACCCGAAAGGAAGCTTTAAAAGTATAAAAGTTGATGTACCTTAAAGGATCGCAGTCACTTCAAATTCGCCTTTTTACTTCAATTATCCATAAACATGAAAAAGCACCTAGAAAAATACCATTCCGGTGTCAATTTACTGAAAAATTAACCCAGGGAAAGAAATCCCCTCGGTTGCGTTCTAATTACGTACAGTATGACAACGACAACTGAGACAGTAGAGCAGACACTTTCCCTCTTCCCCGGTTTTTCTTTGTTTTGTCATCATTGGCAACCGGCCAAGTCCCGTTGCGATTTAGAAAACACCCCATTTTGTCAAAAATCAGAACTGAACACAAGGGATTTCTTTCCCTGTGATAAATGTTCCGTAAATCGGTATTGGAAAGGTATTTTTCTAAGTATCTTTTTATATTTATTGATAAGTGAAGTAAAAATGCGAAATTTAAGTGACTGCGATCCTTTAATGAAGGCTATGCAACACATTTGCCGAAACAAAGCAGAAATCAGCAATTTGAAGCCGGATTCACCAATGCTCATGGTAAAGGAAATAATGTAAAATTAACCATTTTGTTGCGAGGTTTCGATAATAACTCTAACAATGAGTGAAGTGATTTCATTTCAGTTTGAGAGAATTGCTATGGAAAAATTGGTGTTCCCGGATTACGTCGGCGATCTATCCGTGCAATTTTATTTTAGTTAATTTTAATTACGGCAACACATCCCCAGTTCCCGTACGTATTAGTAATTGATTTGCCGGACTGGTGTTCTTCGGCTTAAACTTTATATTTCTGTATGAACAGGCAAATAAGCTGAAAGTCTAAAAATCAGAAGAAAAAAAAGGATTTTAAATCACCTAAGAATTAATATAGAAAAAGGGATTGCTTCAACCCACAGTATTTTTTGTTCAAAATCAATGAAATCATTCCAGCTTTTATTTTAATTAAAATTGCAGCTGCTATCCATAGCGCTTCTAAAAAGATCGGCATCCAGGTTTAAGCAAAATGCTCTGAATAGGATTCAAAAGTAGCACAAGTCAGAAAATAGCGGCGGAAACGCTTGCTCAAAGTCACTTGGTTACTATAAGCGTAGGGAATCTCGTACGCGAGGGTGGGCGCAAAATACTCTTTATGTCCTGGTAAAAACGCACTGAGGTAGGCATGTAATGCGGCAAACCCATTTACCGGACTGCCGAAAAAGAGTCAGGGAAAATAGTTGTGGGTTTTCGTAGTCTAAAAAGGAGTTAAAGAAAATTGAATAAGCCGTGCATGCACGCTTGGTAGAATCTACTGACCATATTTTTATAAAGCCATTTTTGTCGTTTTTATTTTAATTGTCAATTGTGATAAACAGAGCCGACGAAAAAATGCTTTTTTCTTCTGTTGCACAAAATTACAATTACTCTTATGTTGCACAAAATTACAATTAATATGAATGTCATAAATAGAAAAGCAATTAACAGTCAGTGTTTTGCAATAATTCGGATTTTTTTCTAGAATAATGAAAATGTGAAAGAGACGAATACTTTTTGTGAAAAAACGTATACTAAAAGTGTAGGTTCTACTTATGGAATGTGAGGTAAGTCCCCACCTCTATATGTGTGTTAAATTGGCTAGATTCTGGGCATTGGACCTAAAACTCGCTAAACGAAGCAGAAACAGAAAATAGGGTGTCCCGTTGTATGTAAATCTACTGTGTTGTGACTTACGCTATTCACGATGGGTTGTAAATCTTGCCTCGCTTAGGTAAAGGCTTATTAAAAATGAGCATTATTTTTGTCTCGGGCACCATATATTTGCACTCATCACAACATTTTTGTAAAACGATATCTTAATGATGAACATATGGATGTGCGGGTGGTAGGAAGGAGAGTGAGATGGTATCAGAGGAGAAATACTTGATTACCATCCATCTGCCATGGACGGATACATATTTGGTGCCCGAACTCGCCGGGGAAGTCGTGCTTAAACAAGGAATGAAGCATGCAAAATTTACAATTATGCAAAGTTCTTTAAAGGAACGCAGTCACGATATTTTCGCAATTTTTAAGTTCCGAGAAAACATTCGATGGCAATACGAAGTTCCAGAAAAACAATCTCGGGGAGAGAATTCACAGTTACTCGACTTCAGTCAATACGCAATTGTCCGGACAAATGCTCATTATAATATAATAAATACCCTGCAGTGTTAGACAATTTTCATATGCTGTCACTGCAGGGTATTCAATCTCGGCCGCAATCCGGGCAATTGCTTTCATTCACAATATATTGTTATCCAGTAACTCCCATTCTCAGTGAGTTATCTCCCTGTGTTCGTTTCTCTTTAACTTCATATTGGTACCATATTTTCCTTCACACCTTCCTATATTTAATGAAAATCAAATAAAAATGACGAATTTATCTTGACTGCGTTCCAGGTACCCTGAGTGAGAGAATCATCACAAGGGGAAGTGTTCTATAAAATACTTATCTAACAATATTCGGAATTGGGTAAACTAAAAGAGATGAATTGTCAAGAGTTGACCTAAATGAGCAGTCTTTATACCAAATGACGATGACAAATTGCATACTGTGGAATAAGGGTGCGTGCTGATGGATTGCAGGTTCCGAAGTCACTGAACCCAGTTGGCGGTAGGCAAATATATGTAACTGTTGCACAATATTATTTGCTATTTTCCCGGATATGGCGTATGAGAAAAGCTTACAGGAAAAGCATGATCTTCCGAAGAAAAGTTGCTTGAAAATTTTAATATCTTTGTGGAAAATATAAGGCTGTGAGCTCCGTAATATATTCGTTAAAGTTCAGTGCAACTTAGAGTATTCATCTAAGTTGCAAAATATTTCTTAAGAATAAAAGAGCTCAACTCAACAGCGAGCATTCGCTAACGGATGGCGCTTTGGAAATTAGCATATTTGTGCCCCAAGACGAGCACAATGCGCGCCAAATTTAGTTAGACGAGATAATTATTGGTTCAGAAAAGGCATCGGACTACGGCCACGGCTATTAGCCCCACCAAACCGTAATTGGTGGTTCGACTGACAGTTGCGCTTTTACTTACAAAGAAACTCCAGTTACGACCGGACATTGTACAATATTCTAATTATACAATTCAACAAAGTGGGTCTTTCATAGGATAGTACTCATATATATATATATATATATATATATGTATATATACATGTAAGTTTGGAGTTTTACAAGGAACATCCGTACCTGGGACTTTTGAAATATAAATGTGAGCTAATGGATGTTTATACCTGGGGCACGTGACGAGTCATTCTAGCTATGAAAACACTGACACTCTTGGGGTCCAGGAACATTAATACTTAGGAAACGCAAACTAAAGGCTCATTGAAAAGTGGGTGGTGTTATGTTATGGTGGATAACACTTGGATGACTTCTTTCGGGAATAAATGGCTCAATTCCGAAGAATTGAGAAGACAAATTGGAATGAATCGGGTGTCCGTGGCACATCTTTCCTCTTTCTCTGCACGATGCAAAACAATGTTAGGCAATAGATTTACGACTCTGATACGAAGTGATATTAGGAATTCACGCCGGGCGGTCAACGCTATGATAACAAACATGTACTCGCGAATCGAATGGTAAAATACAATGTGGCAGAATCGTCTTCGGAAAAAAACGCACAATTAATATAAAGTATATCCATGTGGGTTCCCGCCTTTCGGAATGAGCTAGTGGAAATACCTCGCAGTTGTTTGGAGTTTTTTAGCTTGTGGGTCTTACAAAGATTTGAAAGAAAAAGTGCCCTAACACTCTATTATGTTAAATTTGTCTGAATGCGAGTAGTTGCGCGTTTATTTTGTTAGCGGAAGTATGATAGAAATCGCGACAAATTAGGAAAGGTTCCAGGAAAAAGCACCTGTTATAAAAAAAATTCATTCTTGATAAATTATGTGTCTTATGTTCTTTTTTTTCTTAAAAATAACTCGTAAGGTCCTCTTGCAAAAGAGCTAAAGAATAATGAAATACGCTTCGGGTCACTACCGGTAATAAGCTTTCCAAAACTAAATTATCCAGCATCTAGTACAGCATATTGCCAACCTTTAAAATGCTGACTTGATATATATATATATATATATATATATCCACATACAGTTTCGGCATGCAGGTAGCCAAAGTAATTGCCGTCGGAATGTGGTGACCATCTGTCTCATTAGGTGGTGTGGTTTGAGGGACGGAAGTGTGCTAATTGTTCAGCTACTCATCAAAAGCACCCCGACCACCCACTTCCGTTGTGAAGAGTGGGCCGACCAGCTCTGATTGACTTACTAATTAGAATACGATGAGAGAAGTTGCAGAATAAATTATGCAAAACAAACAGAGCAGTCTGAGTCTGAGCTTATGAAATTAGCTGAGTTTGGAATTTCGGTTAAATTTAAAAGAAAATCTGAAAAATAAAAGGTAGTGCAATAGGCCACCGCTTAAGGAGACTGATGGTTTTGTAAATTACAAACGATAGTCTCATGAGTAAATAGGAAGAACACGAAGTAGAAACTGATGCAGAAGACAGTGAAGCAATGTAAACTTCTGAATTATTATGTACATGAAGCATTTTCTATTAAAACTAAAGCGGGATAGAAAAACGGAAAACAAGTGCGAGATGTTGCCGACATAATGGGACCTTTCATGCACCTAGCCCCCCTAAGTGCCAAACAAAGAATAAGACAAAAGAATAGTAAAAGTGACCAAAGGAAGCCTTCAGGCTGTTTTGACCCACCGATGCATAGTTTTAATGTATAGTGTATGAACATGAAAGCCAAAAATAGATGGGCACCAAGAGCGTATTAGAATGTGTACTGGTCAGAAATATTTAATCTTAATACGATATTTTAACATTGGCATTGTGAACAACTTCGAATTGGACATAGGGTACCAATTGTGCAATTTGTAGTTGTGCCGAGTCGTGCGTTCCTCAAGATATCCCACATATCCCATGGGGCGCACCTAATCACAAGCCGCCAAATTAAGTGTCAATTACCAAGCAAATGCTGGAATGCGGTTGGCAAGGAGTAGCAGTTCCTGCTTAGATGTGGTAGGAAAACAAGCTAGGATTTGGTTGTGGTGTGGTGAACAGTGCTCTAGTAAAGCGTAGATTAATAACCTGCATCGTGTTCGGTGAGCCCAGCAATTCTTAAATTTTATATGATAACATTATTATACTACTAATATTTTCTTACGCTCTTTAAATATACAATCAGAACGAGTATGTGAAGAGAACTGGATGTGTCTTTCAGTTAGCTTGTACTCTCGGTTCCAGTTTATTGGGTAAGAAGGTTGGCGGTAGTCAGGGATAAGAAATGGTAATAGACTCCATTTCGTCCAGAATGCCACTGAAAAAATTAAAGCCTGAAGAAATAATTAGAAAAAATCCCGAATACACGGCATGGCTTGGCCAGATATATTGATTATCACTCGGCAACGATCGCGACGTACCGTACACAAACCAATTTTGAAGTTACTGTATCGAGGAAGGAGAGACGGGTGCATACAGCGTGCAACATTCTTGCTAAGCAGACCTGCTTCGTTGTTTGTACGATAGTTGCTTTTAATGGTCCAGCATTCACTGACAATTTACAAGTTTTGAATCCCATATTTCCTTCCTGTGCTAATGCATCACTTATTTCGTGTTGACTATATTTCAGCGTTAGTGTCTTATACTTTGCAGAATGGGGATTTTTTTTAAGTCACCAATTGTTTACTAACTTATGTTCTAGATCCAACAAGTGCAGAGCTGTGCGTATTCCATTGGAGATAGTGTTTGTGGATTTGTCAACCATGCGCGTACTCTGGAGAGAACGAGGAAATTGAAGGTGCATTACCATTATAATAATTATGTTTTGTTTAATTTTTTATGTCAATTTTGGAACTTTTTTCTCCACAGCCCACTTTTTTATACTAAATATTTCGGTATTAGAATATAAAGGGCGAAAAGGCGGTCGTTTGCAGTGGAAACTGTCCGTTAGAGCGATTCTTATGAACTTCTGTATGAACTGAAACTAATAAAATAAGATACTCATAATCATATATTTTCTCGTCTACGTTATTGTCGCATGTTTTACTTCTAATGAGAGCGCGGTCAATGGCTCTAGCTGTTTTGAGTAAGTCATTAGACTTTTACTTTTTAGGAGAGTCCAATCCAATATACTCGTGTGATGTTCGGAAAGGACTTCGTATTGGTGTGGTCAATTGAGGGGAAGAAAACCCAATTTACTGGCGGAGATGCATCAGGTGGTGCAATGAGAGTCTATTCACTTATTTACTCCGCAACCACACATTCTAATCAATGTCGATGAAGATTCTCAGTAGCAATGTATATTCAGCCGAAAGGTTTCAAGAACACAACTTGTAAACGATTGTTTTTGTCCCTCATTGTTTACTGTTTCGCAAGCTCTGCAAATGAGATTTTCGAAAATGTTTTCTCCAAGCATTGGTGCTATAGGTTATTTTTGGTAATTTTATCCACTTATAGTACAGCTGTTGGCGTACATCAAGTAACAAAATCAGTAGTGCTCTCGTTGTTGTCCATTTTGTGTATTTCCTAAAATAAGCATTTGATGCTGAAGAAATAGCGCGTGAGCAACAAAATATTTCTTCTCGATATTCTCCACATCTTTTGAGTCCAAAAACTTTATCTAAAACTCCTGTGAAGTTAAAATTGACTCTAAGACAGGGTGCAAGAGAACACACTTCCAACCAATACATACCATATGAGTCCTTCGTAAACGAGGATAACCCGATGGTGTTTGAGACGCTCATTAAAAGCCTAATTGTAAACAATTGCTAGACAACAAATCAAAAATCGGACCCTAATTTACTGTGTCACCACGAAAACACTTTTATTTCAATGTCTATGTTGTGTTATTGTCCCTGCTTAGAACGTTATTGTTCCATCTGACCTTTTTCGGAGTTCTTTATAATTTTCTTGTTAGCACCACTTTTCCGTCCCCAACCAATTTATTAAATGGTTTTTCCAGAAGATTGGGCAAACGAAGAAAATATTGCTGGAAAGGCAGAAGGCCAGACATCGAAAAGGAGAAGAAGACTAATTGGAAATGGCACTGGGAACCATTGCTGAAGAGGCAGACAGAAACACCGGCGATTCGGCATCCAGGTCGACGAGCCAGGACCCCGACCCACCACCTCCACCAAGACAACAACCAATGTTTACCGAGAAGTTATCAAAGGTAACCCATTCAATTTGCAGTAAATACATTACCAATCGATGAATACAACCGATTATTTTATACATTTGTATCATAGCTGAATCACTTATTACGAGCATATTAATAGACCCTACACACTTGTTGAGTTTTAGTGTGCTAAATAAAATTGGTTTGTGGCAAAGATTCAGCTATTTTTATTTGTGATCACTTAAAATTGTTTAGTTCCTGATCGAAGCCCGCTGCACGGATAATGTTCTGTTTTCGGCTGTTGCTTCAGTTGGTGGAATTGTGCTTTTCCTCCAGATTTTCCCTATATTCATGCCCAATTGGGTGCATCTTACCGAACCACGGCCAATTAACAAAACCACCGAGAACGGAGATCAAATGGTTTGATACTTTCTTTTGCGCGTTGCGCTTGTAGCGTGACCAAAAACAAAGAACGACGGCCTTTAACACTGTTTTTTCGACTCTGTTTTATCTCATTTGGATGTTCGATCTATTTTAGTGTAGTTTAGCATGTCTACAATGTTCAGAAGGAATTTTCGACTAAATGTGTCCATTACCTTGTCGAATGAGCGAAAAATGCTATGTTATAACATAATGCTGGTATAGTGCCAGACTGGATGAATATCTTTACAATATGAAAAGGTTCTTTGAAATCTTCATCAGTCACAAACGTAGAAATCCTTCAAAAAATGTTGGAAGAAAACTTTTGTGAAAACATAATATCATACCAAGAAATACATTAAAATAAGAATAAACTTTCTTATGTGTATCATAATCGTTTGCTTTTAGGAAGCTGTGTTCAATTATTCAGTCGGATATTTTCAAATGTGCCGCCTTTTCTATCAGAATACTTCAGGAAATTACTATTTGTACACATATGATGAACTAGCAGGTAGGCTGCTTAAGCAGAAAGGTTGTACAACATTAAGAAACGAGTATTACAAAATGTTTTTTTTTTTAAATAATAGCCTCCGTACATCTTAACGCAGCACGCCGCCTGATGGGAAAGTAACCTGTCGAACACTCTCTACTCGCGTCTTATTAATATTACATGTTTTAATTATATTGATTTGTCTTATTTACATACATTTGTAATAAAACATTCAGATGACGAGCGTCAGTACCAGTGTCATATGTCTCCGTTGCTTTCCAGAATGGACCTTTCAGAATTCAGTGTGGCTTCACTAGCGGTTATCAGTAAGTTAATTGTTTTTTCATATTCTGGCGACTTTAGTAAGCTTCTGTATTGCCAATATATGCAGTGTGTCGATCGTGCACGCGGTCGTCTTGATGATATGTATTTTATCAAAATCAGCACTTGACAATATTATACAGCAATTCAATCCTAACACCTAAAAGGGAGAATAAATAAGACTGTCCCGATGAAGCACACTTTTTTCAGTGAGACTTGGTCTACCGGCTCTCCTCCACGTATCAGGAACTTGCATATGCATTCTTGCATTTATTCTGGGCATCACTGGACATTTGCAGAACACCGCACACACTCTTCTTTCTGCGATCAGTTATATTTGTGGATGTGAGTTTGGCAATGTCGTATTTTCAGATTTATACTAGCTTTATAGTACATGTCAATATCAATATTGGTTACGATTAGGTCGATTTGTCTAATGTTCCAATTAAGGCATTGTCCTGTCGACTGCCGTTCTAATGTTTGTTTGTGTTGTCGACGATGAACTTTCCCCTCGAATGAAGCCGAATGCAGCAGGCGAACCGTCCAAGTTCTCTGTTAGTTATGGTTAGTAGAAGACAATTAATTGTTAGAATTATTACTCCGAAACGTGATTCGCACTGTGATGCATGGAGATATGATGCTTCACACATGAAAGTAATTGTATTCAGTTAAAATAAATGTACAGTGCTTTTCTTAGTAAAGTGCTACAATTACTCTATAACCTTAACCACACGTCTTTGTTTAGGCTATCCTTTCTTCTCATCAGCCGTCAGTTTTCTGCCCGTCCAGATATGTGCCTGTCTTCAGGCATTTCTTTACTTCAGAAGGTATCCAACGGTCGTCGAGAAACTCAACTTTGTACCCGGACTTGAGGAGAAATGTAAGAGTTAAATCTGTAATAATCTTAATTGGTTCGCTAAACGAGGCCGACAACCCGAACTGAGAATCACGCAATAAATTTTAACGAAACATGAAATTCTCAATGTCATTAAACTGAATAATTTTCGTCAACATCATGATCTGATCTATTGGCTACAAGATAACGGACTTTAAGCGTTATGGGAAATGTCCTTTTTAGTGAGACATGCTCAGCTAGACAAAGAGCTGGGTATTCCTCCCGTCGAAACTGTGAAGAGAGGATCTCTGGCTTCATACATGCCCTTCCCTTCATTTAATCTGGGAACGAATAGGCCTTCGCCAACAAGAAGCAGTCAATCATCAATTAGAAACAACTCAATAATATTTGTGCAGGAAGTTTGAATATAACTTAATTATGGATATACAATGCTTTTATTGTGACGAATATTAAGTGCATTTTAATTTTACTCATTTATTTTCTGGGATCAGATATATTTTTTGTTATGTATATTTTGCAGTATTTCCCTGTGGGCATATCAAACGAAATTCTTTCTATAACTCCTTTTCACACTTGAAAAAATCAACATTTCTTAACAAACAAAAGGCGTAAAAATAATAGAACTGTCTTTTTTTTGCAACTGTTCTGGTTGAGATGTTTGTATTTAATTCTTAGTTAATGTTGGGAAATGCAATAAAGTTGATGAATCTCCGCGTTATAATGTGCTTACCATTAGTTTACAAACTTGACTACCAGTTTTACCTGAAAATTTCTGTTCTACTGTGGTGACCAATGTATTTTCATTAGGGATGTGTGTTCGTCCAAACGTTCCTAGTAAAGCCTGGGTTACCTTCAAATCTACATATATACTTTTATAATCCCGAGCAAATGCAACACAATATAATAAAAACGATAATTATTTAGTCCGATTATTACTCAGTTTTTTTTCGTATATTGTCTTCTTAATCAATTTGAATTGTAAAGGGAACGTTTTGATAAATGACATTTATTCTTCCGTTCGGTTGTAAGACTCTATCTAAATAGGTTGTTTGCTTTGTGAAAGAGGGTAATTGGATTGGAATGTACTATGATGTTGTTGGGAGCGAACGAGCTGGTTCCCAGTCGTTGGGAGGGCTATCCTTGACTAACCACATAAAACAGCCGCACCTTCATAAATGGATGGGTGTGGTCAGCATGAGAGATAGAGAAATATAAGGATACCAGTCGGCTACCGCCGCCTGAGGCGTCTTTCCAATATTCGCTGATGGTCGCTATGTTTCACTGGGCTATATCTATAAGTAGAGGCAACTCTTTCTCGCAAGAATAGTTTCCTGGGGAAAGAACTTAGTTTCTGTTGACTATATTTCTCCTAAATTGTCTGCAACTTGCTCTACTCTAGGACATCGAAAAAATTGCCAAAGCCTAAAAGCAGCTTAATATCGCGTGGCTGATACGCCGCAATGTTTCTCTGGGCTATATAAGTTAGGAGGAAACATTTCTATCCAAAGAGTCTCCAGTCTTTCTTTTTCTTTTTGAAACCCATACCAATATTGAACACGGGTTAGAACTTAGTTTCTGTTGACTATATTCCTCCTAAATTGTCTGCAACTTGCTGGACTCTACAATATCGAAAAAATTTCAAATCCTAAAAAAAGGAATGTGCCTGGATGATACGTCGCAATGTTTCTCTGGGCTATATAAGTTAGGAGGAAACATTTCTATCCAAAGAGTCTCCAGTCTTTCTTTTTCTTTTTGAACCCCATACCAATATTGAACACGGGTTAGAACTTAGTTTCTGTTGACTATATTCCTCCTAAATTGTCTGCAACTTGCTGGACTCTACAATATCGAAAAAATTTCAAATCCTAAAAAAAGGAATGTGCCTGGATGATACGTCGCAATGTTTCTCTGAGCTATATAAGTTAGAAGCAAACATTTCTATCCAAAGAGTCTCCAGTCTTTCTTTTTCTTTTTGAAACCCATACCAATATTGAACACGGGTTAGAACTTAGTTTCTGTTGACTATATTCCTCCTAAATTGTCTGCAACTTGCTGGACTCTACAATATCGAAAAAATTTCAAATCCTAAAAAAAGGAATGTGCCTGGATGATACGTCGCAATGTTTCGCTGGGCTATATAAGTTAGAAGCAAACATTTGTCTGAAGGAAATGGTTTCACTTTTGTTATTTTCCTTTTGAAACCTACACCAATATCAAACACGGGGATATAACTTAGTTTCTGTTGACTATATTCCTCCTAAATAAGGACCGGCGCCACGGGGAACATCAAGTTGAGCACACATCGATGCCATTGACAGGGAATTATTATAATTGCGAATATGCTTCTTGAATTGCATGGAACAGGGATCTCGGCCTACTTGCCGCACAATCGCTCGAACGATACCCCGCAAGCATTCTGTATATGGCAGCCTTTGTAGCGTTCACTGGGCGTTCCGCAGTGGAGGTGCCCTGCAGTGGGTGTTCTTTGAACTCTATCGCTCGGCATGTACTCCGCGCCCTTGGTGTACATGCAAACTTTTGTGTGGTGCTCATGTGAGCGCTCCACAATGGCGTTGCACAGCAAGTGGATGTTCTTTGAACATTATCGCTCGGCCGATACTCCGCTTCCTTGGAGTATAATGCAACCTTTTGTGTGGCATTCTTGTGAGCCATCCGCAATGGCGTTGGTGAATATATGCAGTGAGTGTATGCAGTCTGCGAGTGCGTAGCTCAGGGCTGGATTCTCGTAGGTTGCTCAAGGTGAGGATAATCTCACGTTGAAAGGCAATGGAAAATTTTTGTAAAATAAGAGTAAACAAAGCATTAGACGAAAAAGCGTGATTTCAAGTTTTCAAAATTGGTCGTTCTTTGAGTTTTGTGCCGTGAGTGTTCTTTGAACTCTTTGTGCCGTAGAAACGCCCGAACGATACACCACACATATTCCACATATGCAGCCTTTTTTGGACGTTTGTGAGAGGGGCGCTCGGGAAGTGAGATGGCTCAGGGCACGGGAACGTGAACTACTGAACCAATCCTACAACCTGAGCGTAACGCACATCATCCAAACACACAATCAATCAAACAAACAAACAAACAAAGCTCCCAACTTTATATAATAAGATATGGGAATCGAATTCAGAGAGAGAGAGAGAGAGAGATTATGGTTGGCGATGCGTCACTGAAATCAATTGGTGCGCCTTATCAATTTGGAAGCCTTCCCAGTTATTTCCAATTACGCACTGAATTCATTAATTTTGATTTCGGATCATTTGTAATAAATGTCCTTTACTATTCGAAATGGTATTTGAGATGTGTATTTTTGTTTACTGTTTCGCAAGCTCCGCAAATGAGATTTTCGGAAATGTTTTCTCCCAGCATTGGTGCTATAGGTTATTTTTGGTAATTTTATCCACGTTTTTTTTTCTTATTTAACAAATGGTTTCAATTTCACACTCACAGTGATATATTCCAGTTGTTAGCAAGACAATACCCCACTCGCTCTCGTCGAATAATTGGAATGAGTTACCGCATCAATGACTTTCTTTTCTATGATCCATTACTAAGAACATGTTAAGCGTTTCCTTTGTTTTCTAGATCGTTTGCTAACAGCCAAACGAGTTTTCTCCATATAATTGCATGAGTCCAAATTAGCATTATATGTCATTGTATCAAAGACAGTGATGCCGATTTTGACATAACCATTCCTCTTTATTGATGCACTCGTTACTACGGCCAGTGTCTCATTGCGGTTACGGTGATGCGAAACAGCGTTTGACATTAAACCCCTCCGGGCGGTCTCCTTTTCCCCAATCTTTCCTATGAGTATGCCTGTTTTATAATCGATAAGTAATCTCGTTAAAACTCAAACCTTTCTTAAAATCATAGATTACTCTTCCATGACGCACACAGGAATTTTAGTCTTCCTATCATTATGTGCCACAGTGTTGTGTTATTTTGGCTTTGTCAGTAGCCCTAAGGCGGTTGTGACATTAAGACTCACCATCAGTTCGCCCCGATATGTTCCTCTATGACTGTGTTACACTTATGGCGGTTTCAGTTTCGGTCTTTTCGGAGGATGATTAGGCCGCTTTAAACAGCTGTTTGATTAATCGACCACATTGTGTTGTCTTCCTACTTCCATATTAGTTGCGAAGATCTAATTAACTCTGTAGATGTTTGCAATCACATCGAGCGGCACGGCTGATCAATTTTGAAACTGTGTATTGCAAAAATTCAATGACTACCGCTCCGCGCTAGTCTTTGAATTTTAGCTGGTTACACCGAAGCTTAACCTCCTACATCTGCGCATTTTAAACCTTTCACTAAACAGTTTAAAAGCAGCGATCAGATGTGTCATTGTGTTTGAAAGCGTCCACACTATTTGCACTGAGAAAACACACAAAACCATTCCGTACGGCTTCGGACAATGCTTTGCACAAAAAAAAGGTTGCGCAAGCAAGCACCATGTGCCTATTTTATTGGCCGTATTAGGAATTTGGCAAATATTCATCCTGCTAAGAAATGAACCACTTCTAAGATTTTTGATACCTCTCGTACAGTTTATCTATTTTGTATCTAAAGTGTTTGTTTCTGCAAAGCGCGAATATTGGATGTATCGACTTATCGAGTGATGCTGCTAAGCAATAAATAAACAGTAATTATACCTGTTTCTCGTTTGCAATCCCCTATTCTCATGTATCACGCACTGCATATATGTCAATGTCCGGAAAACATCCGAAGATGTCAACCAAAAAATTAAATGAGTAAGCAAAATACGACAAACCCATGTTCTACAAGAGTCCATTATTCGCCTTGGCACTATGTGAAAGTGAATGCCAACGTAAATACAAAATTAGTGCATGAAAACTACAGAACTATTAGAAAGCATTGCGTGATACATGGGCATAGGGGATTGTCAACGAGAAACAGGTACAATAAACTTTGTATGTATTACTTAGCATCATAGCTATATAAGTGTATACATCAATTTTATAAATGAAAAGAACACGCGTTGTGCCCTATGAATATGTTTGCTTGGAGAGTTCCAATGCTTTCAGCGCGAAGCCGTGGTTGAGCACACATTCAAGCAGTTACGAAGACAATTCTTTGCAAATAGAGTACGGTTTACTCACGCTCGCATGCAATTGTTCCCCTAGCGATGATTTTTGCTAGAATTGCTTGCGCATCAGCATCCGTACTACAAGATAGTGACACCCACCGAGATTTGAATAATACTTTAAAATGAATTAGATATCTCTTTATTAGAGGTTCCATGTGGTTGAAATTTTTTCCTTATTGTTAATTTTGTTTACTATGGCACTCTGACATATTTTCTTTTGATGATAATTCCTCAGCAAGGCGTTCCTAAGGAACAGATATGTGGGAAGTTGAAAATTTCAACTTGGTTGATTCGATTAATCACTGGTCACGTCGCTCCATTTGGCACTCAAATAGCCGAAACGTTTCCCTTTCAGGAAAAGGTTCGCCGACTTTTATCGCTTCCTAATTCTATTAAAATTCCAATATTGGGTGGGTATCGGTCTTTTGCCCTATGATTTGCGCCAGATTTCTCGTATTAAAAGCGCATTTGGATAAGCAAATAAACGCTCAGCTCTTGAGTTTGAATTTCAACTATGACTTTAGCATACATTAATCTTATTTTCTGAAAAAGAATCATGTGCTTGGACACACATTCAGATATTCATTGTATTAAAAATTTGTAATGTCACAGGAATAATCCAAGCAAACAGTTGCTGTTCTCTATCCATGTGCCCTATCTTACGCGACAGACTAGTACTGAAACTTCGAACCTACATGTATTCCATTGAGCTCACAGAAAGGAACACCCTCTTCAAGGGTTGCTATGCTGAATAGAACTGACAGTTCTTTTCCTAGCCTAACAGAGATTAATTACTTTTGTCCATGTCACACATTTAAATGTGTTTTAAATAGACCCCATCATAGTATTGGTTTTACGATGATCGTTTCAAAGAGTCCTTGAAGATCAACGAACCCGAACAAATACCAGAACAATACAATAGAATGCACGAAAAACTTCCGGGTCTCCCTAGAATTTCTTCGATTTTGAAATCATGATGCATTGTGTTCAGCTATGTTTTTCATCGAAAATTAGAATAGCAACCATAATAAAAAATATATTGGGTACAGTAATAGGCAAAGTTATCAAGGACTTTGTCCACTGCTCAGACATTGTTGACAGTTAGGAGCATTATTTATTTAATTTTGTTTCTATTTGTGAATGAAATATGTTCTTAAGCCAATTTCCTAGCATGCTTCCCCAGTAAAACTACTTAATTTTTCCACGTAGTCTTCTTGCTACGCTTTGGACAAATTTTCATTATTTTCACGAAAATAACAAAATACTTTTCACATGGCGTTTGAGACTTAACTAGCCCCACTTTCTAGTTTGAAAAATTCCTTTACTTGCAACCATCTTCCATATTCGGTTTCTAAGAACTACCTCTCTGATTACTGTTGCTTGTTAAGCAGTGAGAGTGAGGGATCAGTGAAGGAAAGAGCGAGAGATAAAGGGGAGGAGAAAGAGCGAGAGAGAAAGATAAGAGAGATTGAGAAAACGAGTAAGAGAGAGAAAGATCTTTGATATCCTGTTTTAGTCATATTGATGAATGTTCCCCTCTAACTGGGAATGAACTCCTAAAGGAAGACCTCCCAGCCACACCCATCCATACAGTTCGACCGCCGTCACCTATCACTTCTGGTGCGCATGCTCGCATGACTCTTTAGGAATGTCACTTTGTTGACCTTCCCCCTTAATTGTTGCTCTTTCCAACTGTTTTCGACGCCTGACGTAGTTCAACGCATCACCCTAAAATATTGTGGCTCATTCGTCTTTTGAAAGTTAGATGTCCTCAGTTTTGTATAACCAGATTGATTGCTTATTTATGTATTTATATATACATGCATGAGATAACTGCGTTGGTATCGTATATAGGCATCACTATTTATTTGCGCTGAACGAAACTTACGATGTTCTGTGCGTTAGGTGATATATCCGGCGAGCGCAATAGACATTGCTCTCTGTTATATGGTTTTAGAAAATACAATATGCATTACAAATTATACTTCCCATAAGGCCGGTATGCTATGTTTCCTATTCTCGCAAGAATTAATGCAACGTAATAATAGGTTACTATGTCATTGCGACTCCCATTTTACCCAAAGGAATGCATTAATGTGCGTGCAGGGAGTTACGTGTGCGAACTCTGAACTTTCATTAGATTGTGCTTATAACAAGCTAGCAGCTGCGAATCACTCATTGCATTGTAATGCACAAAATCGATTGATAGCACATGTGCAACCAATCGATTTTGTGTATTGTAACAACTTAATACACCAGTGCTAATTAGAATTGCCGTATGTTATTTTGTGTTACATTCATTACTTCGTTGATTTCGCCAATTATATTAGTTTTCAACAGTACATTTGTCCAATTTTGTGTCAATCAGGCTCATGTTTTTTAATAAGTTTATAGTCGATGACAGAAACAATCGCTTTGCACTTCAGGGCTTAAATATGAGCTGCGCCACGAGATTTGAAAACGTTCGGGATCTCGAGAACGATTTGTCGCTTGCTCTTCCGGAAAAGTGAGTTGTGATATCACAGTATCTCTTTGGGCTGTATATTGCCCATGTTCATATTGCCCATTTTTAATTGAGAATATTCCGTAGGAAGCAAGATGCCAAGTGTAACAATAAAACATACAAGACGTGCGTTCTAAGATGAGACTGATTTCTTGGTACAACTTTAGGTCAATGCACTATGGCCGGTATCTGCTGCCTCTCTTCGGAAACCCGTTCTATTCAGTACGAAATAACGCGTTCACGAACGCGGTGAACATAATCGCCGAGGAGTCAAAGGTGGGTGAACAACTTTTGTAATTCCCTAATATAGAGTCGTAAAGAAACTGTAAGGGGGGGGGGAGCTGTCTGTAAGGCAAAGAAAAGCAGGGTGATATTTTTTTTATGTAAATTGCTGCCCCCCCCCCCCCGCATTTTTTCCATCACTATGTACTACTTATTATTCAGATAATTAAAACACAAAGTATACAAAATTGGACAAAAAGTGACCGCGTCCCTTTAAGTCGTTTAAAAGTAATTATCGTACAAACGCAACTTAACGTCTCAACATTCGCGATCATATGTTGTTCCTCTCAATCATCATGATGTTCTATATACGCAATTTACCGTGCCCTTCTAGAATCCCCACAATAAGCGTCACAACTTCATGCACATATTTTCACTACAATGACTATGAGCATTATAATCTGCCGAAGGCACTTATACCCTTTTAGGCAGCCGATCAGATATACCCTTTTAGGCAGCCGATCAGATTATCAGCGCATATTCGTCTGCTCTTCTCAGCCAGGATAAATTGGTTGCTCGGCATGCATTCTCTTTCCTTCCGCAGATGGTTTGCGTATGCAATGGTAAGACACTAAGTAAAAACCCAAACAATGTTAGGAAAGAGAGTTTCGCTAAAAATTGAGCTCAACGAACTCTCCAACAACCGTGACTCTATGTAACGAGCACATAAAAAAAAACTGAATTGGAAGTAGCTCTGTGGTTTTCGGGAAATGTATAATTCGAATCATTATTTGTGTATTGTTACGCATATACAAACTGTTCAGTTTCTGTTTCAGAACATGGCGAGATGTTGATTCGAGCTGCTGTAGGGGCACGCACCAAATATGATAAGAAGGAGTATTTAAAGGTATTGCGGTTTTTATTTACACCTGTAAATGACAAAATTGTTAATTTGGTGGAAACGTGTTTTATAAAGAGACTATTTCGAACACTTTTGGATGCTAATTGTTTACTTGTCGTGAAGCCAATCAATTATTTTGGATTTGAAACACATTTAATAAAGTACGCCGAAGTAATGAATAGCTGAACTCTTGCTCACAAGGGTGAAAATTGACAACATCCCAGCTGCATAGTTTTCGTTTACTGATGGGTACATTAACCTCAATGCATTTGTGTCTGGTAATCAGGTAATAAGTAGCACCATTCAGTTGCTTATATTTTAGACTATGCAAGAAGCCTCGATCAAATTGGCCGATTCTAAGAAGAACACTTCGCTCTCTTCTTCTTGCAGTTCTTCACAGTCTTCTCTGTAATTATGATTTTCTATATGAAGATTTGTTTCTCATCGAAAAGTACAAAAGCAAAACTACTTTCACAAGAATGCAGAAGTATTGTGAAGGAATTAGGCAGCATATTACTTCACTCTTTCAAATACCAAAGATTCTTCAACTACTACTTATTTGTTCGCATTGTATGTACAGATCTCATGCCGATTTTTCCAAATATATGTAAACAATAATTTTCCTTGGAAGGGAAATAAGAATTTTTTCGTTCATGGAATCCATGCTTTATTAAGTGTCGTTTAGAGAAATTTCCTTTTCGTTTAATTAGATACGATCTTTTTGCTCGCACCCGGTTATGAGTTACCACGCATTTATTCTTTACATGTATGTATCTGACGGGGTTTCATCCAGTTCTAAATAAATATGTACATAAGCTATTGTGAGTCCTTTATTTTAGAATACAACAGTGTAAGATTGAAACATTATTATCTGTTAACTAGTGGCTTACCTACAAGACATGCACTGTATTAAAGACGCGACTACAAGAAAAAATACCCGTTATTTAACAAAAAATGTTGACTACACATTTAATGCCAGGTTAGGAAAAGTCGAACTCTAAGTTATTATTCAAATCGACAAAATGTTAGAAAGGAAAGTCAAGGATTATTTTAGTCTTTACTAATAAGTAGTTAATTTAAAATATCGCATATGTCCTTGTTTCAGATTACAGCGACATTGAAAAACGATCTTTGGCATGTTATGTCATCGTATGCACATTCTTCAAAGTTGAGATCCTAGATTGCTCTACAGTGTGGGAGGGGGTTGAAATAGTGCGAGGACGCGGTGTAAAGGAATATTACAAGTTAAATATCTATCAATCCATTTCACTCATACACATATCCATTTAAAGATTTCATCCATTCAATGTGTAAAATATAACCGGTGAGCTACTCGCGTTTAACTGAAAATACACAATAAGGGAAAACAGTGTCTTGATTTAATTTCCCGAAGATGTAACGGTTTTCTCAGACTAGTATGGGATTGCAAGGGAATGCTCACTTAGTGGCAAATTTCAAAATATACAGGGACATAAGGTAATTAAATAGATTTGTATGGTGTTGAGGAAGACCTTCAAACAATGTGATTAGACTCAGCTATTCTTGGCTGAAATTCGCACACTCTTCCAGAATTCAGCTCGTTGATTCTCGTATACGTCCTTCATTACACATTTTGGACTGATTTCGAGGTATCTAAATGTAGTGTTTATTTATAATCTTCTCACATTTTCCACTTGGCGCCACTTACGCCGTCGGCATCCCGTGTATGCAGATTGTTTGAATGTAATTATGTTTGCTCCCGCTGAATTAGTTTACATGCTTAGAAACTTACTGCAGGGGTTTCTCCGCGGACGTTGGCTCCCATTTAAAATCAAATACTGTAGAGTCCTCGTAAGGTCCATTTGGATTACTAAAAAAGGTTCTGTTGCACACACATATATTAAAATTAACTTTGTGATTTAGCTGTATGCAATGTTGAAAACTGGATCTTTAACAGTATTGTTTCTAGAAAATAAATCGATAAGCCTCACCCATATTTAGCAAAATTCGTCCACATTCTGGTCATCAACTCTCGCATTGTGCAATCTTCATCAGTGAATTTGTAACCGAAAAGAATACTCACACCGAAGATGTATGCCAATTCAGTACAGTGTGTCGCACCTGAAATTTCAACATTCCTAGCGAATTTAGCTTAACAACGCAATGAAGCTTACCAACCTTATACGCCGTTAGGCCTAGCTAGCACATGATATTAGTGATTGCCTATTAGTGAACGCATGCACATATAAAAAACAGACTGGAATAATACCTTTGAATGGCGCCCTGAGCGATAATATTCCAAAGCTCCGTGGATTGAAATAGTTGAATGAATACAAGAAGACCTTCGCCCCATTCGCATGTGCTTTCTTGGCTAGATTTGACGTCCCGTTGTTAACAAAGATGTCCGAGTATAGCTGAAATACCCGAATCAACCAGTCTACGTGACGAGTATCTTTTATGGTCTGCGATTAAGTAAAAATACATGCCCCCTCAGTATTCGAAACAATCTGAGAGTGCCAGCAAAATTGTAAAAATAAATTACCTTGACATATGCCTCTGCCACAGCCTTCTTGTCCCCCACGTTCACACCTCTCAGGTACAGGTCCCTTGCTTGCTGTCTCAGCTCTTCATATTTGAGGTTGTGCTCCTCATTGATGACAATCGACAACAATCGATCAATGCCTTTCAGGTCAAAGTTCTGTGGTGCGAGAACAGCTGAAATCAAACCACCCTTTGCCGAGATTCACTAAACGATGTTTTTGAATGAATAATGACCTACGTATAGACAAAATAGGGTTTTACCTGTGTACCAGCATGAGACTTATTCGCAGTTTGGCGATTATTTTAGCGGCTACAATAAAATGGGAACAAATGGTTAACAAAAATTTAAGCACGTCACCTGGTACAAGTCACCTGGTAACGAATATGGTTTTATTCGATAAGTTGTAGGACTCACCAAAGAGAAGTCCTTCATGTTGACAAGTTCCGAGCATCATATTCTTTTTGGGTGCCTCCTTTCGAAGTTGATCAATAGGTTTTGGGAGGAAGTGATATGGGCAATCACCGATCACTGGGGCCAGATCCAGCCCAATCTTTGACACTTCTACTCCCTCAAATATCAAACAACAATAACACATCCCTGATAAAGAAACAACTTGAATATTGTTCCGCTACAAAAAAAGTGTTCTAATAATGCAGTATTTGTCGTCTCAACCTTGGCCAGAGCGCTAACAGGTTTTGAAAGTTGCCAGAGTACTAAGATCTAGAAATACGTAGAAATCTACAAATAAATAAATACCTTTCTCCCAATCAACCCTCTCTCAAACTCTCGTGTTCTGCGAGAGCGAAGGAAATTTAGGAGATCCACGGTTGTTTTGCCATCTGAAGTATTCAAATGAATGTGCAAATTACAAATTATAACCACTTGGGCACACCACATAGACAGTGCAATGAAGCCTACTGAGGTAACACTAACTATAACTAGGTAGGTGAACTTACGATGTTTGGGATTATATCCCCTTCTGTCCGCAAACCGACGGCAAGCATCCACTAGTCGGTCCTTATACACGGTTGCCCATTCACATTCGGCATTACCGGCCATCGGGATCACTTGGTGGAACAGATCTGAAGAAACTCTTTTATAATTTTAGCTTACGTTATTCCATGACAATGACGGATAGCATCAATGAGTGTTTAAAGAAAAGGTTTAATTACAAGGGAAGATACACAAAAATGAATACCTCTACTATGGGGACTGATGGATAGTAGATCTACCGAAGCGCCACCTGCGCTCTGTCCGAAAACAGTCACACGTCGAGGGTCACCTCGGAATCCGTGGATGTTGTCCTAAATAGTTTTGTGCATAGATGATAAAGTAGGAATAACTCAATGTGTTTACGCCATGATTTGACATATGAGTATTTTTCTTTAAACATGCATATCTATATCTCACCTGAACCCACTGTAGTGCCATAGTCATGTCCCAGAGTCCTAGATTACCCGCACATTCATCGTCACCCGTTGAAAAGAACCCAAGAAGACCCAATCGGTATTGGATGGTTACAACAACCACATCGTGTCGGCATAGGTAACTGAAAAAAAAGGATCATTGGGTATTCAAGTGCACTAAACAGGTGAGGAGCAGCAACTACTAAATCAACGGTTGTTTTCAGCCAATGCTTTTTTTGTATTGAAAATCCGAACCTTGCAATGCCTGCATCTCCATACTTAACAGCAGAATCGATCAAGTAACCACCTCCGTGAACGAAGACCATCACAGCAAAGCCTTCCTGAATGTTGTTTATATTGTTGTTTTATGTAACCGTATATTTAAAATCTGTGTGCATATAGTACGATGCATACGTCGGAACGTATTTTTACGATACATACGTCGGAACGTATTTTTACGATACATACGTCGGAACGTAAGATCCTTGTTAACAGTTTATTAAATTTTCACAAAATGGTAAAGATGTTTTGTCACACGACACCTCCCAGCCACGCTCCAGAATCCTGTTTCCTGTCTTATAGCAAACCATGCTACGGGATAAGCTATTGGTCACCTCGGTTTCCATATTGTCATCATACCTTTTCGTTTTGCGGGCTCCATGCGGGTGTGAATACGTTGAGTGTTAGACAGTCTTCACTCTTTCCGACTCCCATTGACCATTTCTCCCAGAAGAAGTCGGATTGAGGTGCACGAGAACCGAATCTCACGCACTTTCTGACATCTTCCCAGTCCTGCGGAGGCTTTGGCTTCTGGAAGGGCAACATTTCGGAAAGATGATCTACGAAGCCAGACCCCTACGGAACACATTGGTAGATGGCCTAGTTACTAACTAAAAATGACAAATGGTGTTTTCTTTAGGCACTTCATTGCTCATACTGAAATTTTCTATAGAGAAGAAAGGAAGTAATCATTGAAAGCAAATTCAGAGTTCGAAAAAAAAACGAACTCTGAATCTGAGATCCCCAACTGGAGGCCTTGCATATGGTATTCCTAGAAACATTTCCACCTCGCGGTCATTATCAATATCAATCTTCATTCCCTCAATCAATCCATATCTGGTTCGCACCTAAATTAGAAAATCAGAAGATAAACAGCACTTCAAAGTTTTCGGAATTTCCACTCAGTCCAGCCGCAAATGTGACTCAACGTTATATAACAAGATAATAGTGTTAATTTTTGGCGCTCGATGCTTATTAGTGCAATGTCACAAGTAACTACCTGTCTACTCGGTTTCACCGACTGATGTTGTCGAAATGTGATAAAGGATATCACACCTCCCATGTAGGTCTGAAAATATTGGAGGGTTTTTATCATACATAGTGATGTACGTTTGAAAAACATACACGTTAAGATTCAATGTGTCGCATATTTTGCGTAAGATTCAGCAGTGAACGAAATAGTAAAATGGAGAACTTTGAACAGAAACAAAAATTTCGCTCGGATAGCAATTCTGCGAGTTCTCTAGATAAAACGTGAAGAAAAGGATAACAACTTCCTTCTTGAAGCGGAAGTCAACGAAATGAAAATAAAGCCCACTTTTTTTTTGTTGAATGGGAAAGGTTCAGTGGTGAAAATGCACACTCGCAAAGAAGTTTAAAATTTAGGAAATTATCGCAGCACTCGCCTATGCTAAAGTATTTGTGCTATAAGAGCTAGCAAAACAACTCTGTATTCAATGACCGAATGGTCATTTGCTGTTGATATACGAAAGTGTGAATGCAAGGCACAAAAAGCAGTGGAACCAACTGAAAACAGCACCTTTCATTGATAAAATATGTGAATTTTGGCTGTGCAAACATGTTTTTTCAAATAACATATCTTCGCGTTTTCCCGGCGAAGCAAATTATACGTTAGGATGTGAATTCCGAAGAAAATTGGTATATTCTGAATAACAAATGAACGAAATTGAAATGGAGCGTGAGATAAAATTAATAAATGCAGTGAAACAAAAAGTCTATTGATAACACGCATTCACATAAAGAAAAAACAATTATAAGTGTGGATTGAATCAAAAAAAATTTAAGGAAAAGTGAGAAGAGCGAGTTTATACCTTGAGCAAAACACATGTTTTGCATTGAGGTGAACCGAGCGTGGATATAAATGCCGCGATTTTTACTTTCGGCGCAGGGCGCAAGAGGCTTATATTTGCGGCTTTACTCTATATATGCGTGTCATAAGTAGCTTTGTTGGCCAAGTATTTGACCGAAACACTTTCTGCAAGAATAAGAAGCGAAAAGCGCACAAGCAATGCCTTGACGGATTCTTTATGGGGAACTTGTATGTCCTGCCTTAACGGATTCTTTACGGGGAACTTGTATGTTTCTGCACTACATGTAGGAAATGGATATGAATCTTGTCTAAATCCATGTCATTTTACTAGGGTAAATAGGTAAACAATAAAGACCTAAAGTATAGATTTTGGGCGTCTAGACATTAATGGTAGTAACACAACTGTATTCATTGTATTGGACGACTGAGCTTTCGAACATCACAATAATTTTGCACATCACAAATTGAGCTACACTGTGGAGTAAACAACACTTAGATGCCACTGCACCTAGAGAACCTCCAAACAATACAACAAGAAATAAGCAAGTCACATTAAGGCACACAACAAAAGAGCCAACGACCCCGGACACTTTCATTTGAATAATTGCCTAAGTAACTCATCCAGCAAGGAAGTGCGTCACTCCACAAATAATGATAAATTGTCAAACGCTGTCCTGACTGCCACATGTATGACTAAATTAATGAGACCACATGTTTTTTATATTTGACGTAAAAGGATATTATCAGCTGATCATCTGGGCCCGCATTGGGCAAAACTGACTGAAGCAGTTAAAATATAGTGGCCCGGTCCTTATCGCGTGAGCATGAATCTCAACCAAAGGACAGCACACTGACAATAAACATATATAAGACCGACGTGTTGTGATTTGGTTGTAATTTAAGCTCACACGAATTGAACTGATCCACCGCTAACTAAGCCAAAAATGGAGCATGCCCAGGAAAAATCAGTATGATATTTAAAAAAACCTAATTTTACGTTCGTGGATTCATCTTCGAACAGACTATGTGAATTGAATTATGAGGTCATCTACGATGTGCGAACGAAACCAGTTTCTACCACTACATAAAGTTTTATTGTTTAAATTATAACAAAGTGTTAATATTTATATAAAAAATTAACCACTTTATTACATTAATTTGTAGGTAAGAGCAGAGTTAATCGGAAAATTGCTTGAACATAATCACGGCGCATTTAGTGTCAACAGCCACACGCAATGTGTTTTAAAACAGGAACAGATAAGCTACATTAAAAATCTGAACGATTTTGAAACTACACAAACGGATGATTCAACGCGGTGACTCTATTGGTTTATGCGTATTTTCAGTCACAATTACGCAAACTTTGAAAAAAGCGTACCATTGTATTCTGAGTCAGAACTAACATGTTCAAACAATGTGGTTGTGTATGCATGATATTTGCTATGCGTTTATAATTAAAACGTCAGGAATGAAACAAATAAATGTTCAATTTTACGAAAATGAGCAAAATACAAAATTTGCGTAAAAAAAAACAAAATGGTATATGTATAGGTACACACGCTGTGTTTACTTAGTTACGTTCAGAAAACAAGAAAATAAACAAATTGAGTGAGTGCAAGACAAGACTTATAAAAAGCAATCGCTATTTTGCCTGCACTAGACATAATATAACTAATGCGCAATAGAGCCTTAATAATTCATATAAAAAAATTGCTTCCTGTGCGGTAATGTGGCAGACAAAATAAAAGACTTCACACCTCTTTTCGAATAATAATTATAATAATAATATAACAGAGAGAAAGTCGGACATGATGATAATTGTTCTCGGGATTTTTAAATTAATGCAGAATTTAGCCGACTAATCTATATCATGAGTAACAATCCTGGGGGGGGGGGGGGCTTTGTTGTCAATCCGGTTCTTCCATTAGTTGAATTTTCTATATTTTTATTTCAGCCGCATGGGTTAATTCTTCATCTTCATGCTTCAAACGAATTTCATCATAAACATCAGTTTAGTGAAAGTGTGCTTACAAAATATTTAATATAGTTAATCGCGTCTATAAGTAGGCGAAATGCAATACGTGCAGGACATGATTCATGATTCATCCATCATATGTCATACACATGTCCTCAAGAGGGTGGGGTGAAGCTGTGAAAGTCAAGAGCATTGTGGGTTTACGGATATAGGTTTTATTTGAAAATGTACGGATTTTTTTTTAGAAATTGTGTATATGAAACAAAGAGGATAATGATCAGTATAAATTAAAGTTTAACGTTGAAAAGCATAGTTTGAACAATAAACAAATAATGGCATGACGTTTGTGCGTTCTGTGGTGTCTGACGCAAGGTGGCTTCAGACGTCTATTTGAGGAAGAGAGATCGCGTCTTCGCCTTCAACACTGAATTAGCTCCTCTTCCGAAATCGATGAGGTGCAATGTCTCCAGAGAAATAGATAAAGTGGTAGTGACAATTTGAAGAACAGAGAAAGTACTGAGTAACGTTCGTGTAAGATGTGCTTAAAAAGGGTAAGAAGATGTTAACGAAAGAGGGCAAGTACCTATAATAAAAAGGCAGGAAGAAAGAAACGACTTGGTTATTCTAAAAAAACAATCCTATTCACGTAGTCACAGCTTCAAATTCCGAGACAAGCCATACAAGTTAACTTGTATTCAAAATATACGGGTAGTATAAGCAGTCTGACTATAAAAAAAGCGGAGAGGTGTGAAAGCCGGCCGGAAACTAGCATTTTCCAAGTTACTATGGTGAGAAGTGACCAGAAAAAAAGCGGCCAAAGGGGAATCAGTTGCGTATTTTTCTTTTTCAATAGTTTCGAATAAACTTCAACATCTTTAAATGCTTGAAACATGGTCGAAATAAAAATGCAAGGGAAAGAAACGAGAAAATCGCGGCAGTCTTTGGAATAAGCAAGCAAACAGAAATGCGAGTGGACCATACTGGTCCCATTGACCAGCAACAAAAGAAAGGAATCGTTCCGCTAACAGAGCGTTCGGAGACATCTTTATTCTCAAAACAGTGGACATTAAAAAAATTTGGCTAGTCTTTCCTGAAAGGTGTGCCTATGTTTATGGTCATTAGTGGTACGTCCACATTTATTAAGATGAGTAGTCAATATATTGAATGCTTACTGGTGTCAGTGCGAGTAAACACCGTGCAATGACGCTTTTCGACACCCGGATTATACCTGCTAATGTCCGAGTGAACGGGGGATTATGCAATCGATAGTCCATTTACAAATAGAACTGATTCCAGTAAATCGGAAAAGCGTCACGAGTTCTGTCATTGTTAATAGATATACCGAAACAAACATGTTTTTTTTTTGCCTTTGGGAAGCGTTCCAAGAGCATAACGGAATTGTTTGAGTAGACAGGATGAGGCCATTCAGCTAAAGAAAAAAAATAAAGCACAGTTAATAAAGGCAGTCTGGAAATCACATCACAATGCAGAGAAATTCGTCAAGTACAACGTCCAAGTACTCTCTGTAGAGTGCGGAAACAGTTGGCTTTGTGTCTCGCACATTTTTATGGCCTCCCTGGGGATCATAACTCGGAACTGCAACAACAGCTGAGATATACGGCAAGCCCAAACGAAACAGTGACTTGTCAAGGATTTTCTTTGAAGGAAGCGGCATGTACTCTGGATTAAACCATTCATATCAGACATAGAGTGTCCTGAAACTATGTGTCTCTCAACCGCTCATGTTCCCAAACCATGAGCCCGAAACCAAGCCTTGAACCGTAATACCAATATTAATTATAACGCAAATAACGCAACTTCATACGATGTAAACAGCAGTCAATGGTGAGTCGACATAGTTAACATTGATGGTAAAGAGAAAAGAACAAAGAAGCACAATGTATTCCAGTGGTCAACTCCGTAGTGTTGTGTGTATTTTGGAGGGATCACACAACAAGAAAAAGACCGAGTGACAGTTGTTTGTGCTCCTCTTCCTTTCCCTCAATGAAGAGGGGAAAACAGATAAGCGGGATTAAAGCGTTCCTCAATCTGAATCTTTAGATAAATTAAGTGTGCGTTGCCACGACCCAGAAGATCCTTGTGTAATGAAATAATTTGAATAGAACACACGCCATTTACTCTCCGAAAGAAATACGTGACGTACTTAATCAGATGCAAATGAGACAAATCCGATCCCGTCATAACGTGACAGACATTCAGAAGAAGACACAAAAAGAAGAGGAAGATGCAAAGGACCCTAATTCCTGAGGACTGATGTTATAAGCTCTAACAGCGATTTGAATTTAATTGAAAAATGCAAAGACACCGTTTAGCAAAGAATGGTTTTTCAAACGGTAGTTGACCAAATTCAATTATGTATATTCATAAACTGATATGGACAGACAAATCATAGAACGTGAATATCCGAAACAGCTTAAAACACGACGGGATTCCCCCTCATTGTCAGCTAGACCGTAAAACAGGTGTTATGAACTTGTGTGTCAATTATTGGCTTGATAGATTAGCACAGACAAAAACGGGGTCTCGTGCCAAGGACAGCAAACCATAAGAGATCTGAAAAATGGGAGGAAAACACTGGGTGATTAAGCAAGTCCGTGTGCAATTCGGTCATACATATGAGTCAAGATCACCCAATGGTAATGAAGTTCAACTTCTGCACAAAATATTTAAAAAGACACAAAATATTTAAAAACCGTTAGCTTTATTTTTTTCATATTTCATTATATGATGGAAACATTCGTATTATCAGCAGAAATGCAGTCCAGCCGAAATTAAATACAGAAGTCAAGCAGGCGTTCGTTTCTTCTGATCCAAAACGTCTGTTATAAATGACCGGTCCCTTCGGCGTTCGATATGCTTTATGAGGCGTGAAAGGGGCAAATCCGGACTGCACAGGCATAAGATTACCTTTGAAACGCAATAGCGCACCCAGTAGGTTTAAGCTTACTGGATTGTAGCTTTTAGGAGAAATGCTAACCGAATTGCATGTCGGGCTTATGAGAAAGAAAAATGTCTTTAAATGCAATTGATTAAACAAAATGCCTCTAACCAAAGCACTTGTCATTTGCAATAGAATGACAGCAACCAGCGAGAAACTACAAAATGTAAGCCCGATGCGGGGCTCGAACCCGCGACAACCAGATTAAGAGTCTGGTGCTCTACCGACTGAGCTAACCGGGCTCATTTTTTTGTTTCAAAATTGAGATAGTCCACTTTTGTACGATTTGCACAAGGTATTTTACAAGTCCTGAATGTGTGATTCGCTTACAGTCCCACAAACATAGTAAACATTTTTTACAATACAACTCATCAGTTCTTCACCAGTCTCACTCACAACCATATTATAGCCAGAACTGCATTGCTCTCTTTAGCAGACAAGGAACTTCGCAAAATATAAGCCCGATGCGGGGCTCGAACCCGCGACAACCAGATTAAGAGTCTGGTGCTCTACCGACTGAGCTAACCAGGCTCGTGTCTCGTTTAGAAAATTGAGGCAATAACGTAATCTAAGCTGATCAGGAGAAGGAACGGTCACATTGTCACATGGTTTGCAATTTGCACAGGTCCATAAGAAGAGTGGGAAGCTGGAGAAAGCAATAGCAATGTTTAAACACCAGCTCTTAGTTCCACTCTTGCTCCTGGAGAAGAAACTACGAAAAACTTAACCCATAACAGTGCCACGATCTTTGCGGAAAAGGGAATCGTAGCAATCGCTTACATTTAGAAACTATTTTTTCAGGCAGAACCCTTTATACTACGAAAAATAACTTCGTCTTTTTCCAGTTTTTGAGGTTGGAACAAGTTAAAGTTCGAGCAAAACAATGTTGACCGTCGCCTCATTTGACCATTATAAAATGCTGGCAAGAGGTCACAGTGTGACCAGAATGACCAGTTCTTGCTTGCAAACTATGGTCAGGGTTGTTACCGTCTTTTCAAAAGTACTGAACTATGCAATTCGAAGCTTTGCTAGGAGCTGTTTGTTTTCCTACTGTTCGGAATGTTAATTATCGAAATATTGTGGTAGGTGCTGATTGTGAGTCTGGTGGAGCTAGTCATTACGCAGAGACTACCCACACTTATTTAAAAAGAAGAACAAAACTGGGTGAATAATCAAAGGCTGATATAGTTCGCCTGTGATTCTGTTGTTGTTTCGATTACCGTCGTTTTAGCCTGCGTTGTATTCGTGGTATTACGACTTACTTATTTATTAAACCCTTCTCTCTACATCTCTCTCAACGTTCCCCTGTTCAAGGACATTTATTCATTTTACACCACTTTAAACTAAACGATTTGAAAGTGAAAGTGCACTGTTTGCGATTTAAATTCTTACGACAAACAAAATAAACTCAATAAATATGCAATACGCAACTTTAAAGTGATGGGCCACTTGAAATATTTTGGGAAAAAAAAGAAAAATATTTTTTCCTACATTGGCCACAACTGAAGCTACTATATCGGCACAATGCGGTGCTCCCTTCTAAATAAAGAGATAAACAGACTCATCATAGCACAGTTGACGAAACCAGAAAAAGAAACGCCTTGATTCGTATATTAAGATTATTGAGCTGGCCTTCATAACAAACCTGAGAGTTGTTTATTTGGAAACTTTGCATCAAGAAACCTAACAATTTATTTTCATGAAACACTAAGCGCTACTTTTTTCAGCATGAAATTCCTCCTCCTTCCTTTTCCAGTAGTCACTAAAAAATTTCTGTTTCTCGTGCGACAGTTCGTCCATTCTTCGCAGAAGGCATGCTCTTACGGCACGAGTCATTGAATTACGATTCCTTCGCAAGTACCACGACAATCTTGCAGAATCATTGATCTCGGGAAGTATCCAGGGCACAAAGTTTACTGAAAGTGCACTGTCAGGCACCTCGTCCGAATAGAACGTCCTGTGACTTGGGCGGTGAACTTCCGTGTACTTCGACTGTAATGGGCCGAGAGGGTCTGTAGTGGAGCTCGACCCGCTAGTAGAGCGTGCTACATACTTGTTGTAAAACCTTTGGAAATCATCCTCCTCTTGTTTCTGAAAATAGAAATCGAAAATGAAACGTGACATTTTGAGGTTCATGAGTGGACTCATGAAAGTGAGCCCAAAATGTGCCGGGCTGGCCAAGAATAGCAAAGTAAAATATAGAAATACAAGTAACCTTAAAGTACAGAATAAAATGGACGATCCTTCCAGATGATGGGTGACGTCCCATAATCGTCAAGTTCAAAATGTGATCAGCGTTCTTACGGCTAAAACCGTTGTAATTATTTTGTATCAATTAAATTTATATCGCAAGTAGAAGATATGCAAGGAAAAAAATAGACGTCACAGAAAGCAAGTCTGGGAAACAACTCACACTTTCACGGAGCACAATCTTCTGTTTTCTAGATCTTGAAAACGTTCATTAACAGCCGCAATGGCAGGTTTCGGCACACTGTATGCTTCAATGAATATGTGCACAGCTCTCGTTTGCCATACTGGTTCCGCTCCCAAGAATTTCTGCAATTTGAGTGTGTAGGAGTAAAATGACAAGTAATTTTATATTAACCTGATACCGTACATGCATTCAAATCTACTTTTGCTTCCTAATTGGTTTAAGGCCGCACACTCATGACTTACCAAAATCAAATTTTCCAATTTTGCACCTTCGCAATCGGCCACATGGAGGTTAGGTAAGATTATGCTCGAAACGTTGCCTATAAAGTGGTCATCCCGTCTCATATGTCTTAACAACTCGTGTTTCAGATGAGTTTCTTTGAAGAAGGGCACAAGAAACTAAAAAATTAAATTATTGTATAAATCTTTATTAAGAAACCACATTAAAATAAAATGTTTAAGTTGGCTGCGCGCACTGCGCTTTTGATTTTGGGTTGAACTAGACGTATGCCGTTCTTTGAACTACATGTTGGAAAAATGACTGCATCCTTTTACTGAGCAAGGAACACTTCTCTTAGAGTAGGTTCCTTCAAAAACATGACAAGTTCCATGAAAAAGGGAAAAATGTGTATTTGTTCAGGCGTACAACTCACATCGATTCCAATTGAGGGAATGTCATTTTCTTTCGCATCCAGTAGGAAAATGGAGACGCCAGTATCGACGAGTAGCTGAAAAATACATGTTCATAGACATATTTAAAATTTAAAGGGAATGGGCCCATACAAATCAATATACATTTATTATTTGTCTAATGGGTGATTAACTCAATATCTAATAAATGTCTAATGATTAACTCAATATCAAACTAATTTACAGAAGGACTCACGCGGTTCAGTTCCATCGTGGATTTTCCGTGTTTTATACCGTAGGGCATGCAAGATAAAAAAAAACAGTTGCACCTTTATTTTCCTATTGTACTGGGCGTGTCTGGCTCTTATTGTGGGTCCCGAGGGCAGCTATATGTATAGCCAGACACCCTGGGCACCCACAATGGGAAAATAAGGGTGCAACTGTTTTTTTTTCTTGGCCCCATGCTTTATTTTCCCATGAATTCTGATTCCTAATTCTGAGCGGCGATTGTATTCGTGCGCACCCCTTGTTGGGGAAACGTATCACTGAGGCTGGGATATGCCTGGATTACAGTAAGACAGCAAACCAGCTACTTATTTTGGAAGACCCCACTCGTAACTTTGCGATCAGGTGTATTATAGGGTACGGTAGGCGGTCAAATGTTCAGCATTTGTTGTGTTACTGTGCTTACTGTTGAAAAAAATGAGGCAAACTTACGCTATCCGAAATAAAATTCCGGTCGAAGTTGCCGGTGAGCGTCAGTTTCGCGGTATGTAAGCGGATTACTAGGTGTCGAAATAGACATCTGTCAACCTTAAATGAACGGTCAATGATACTGAATTTATAAATTTGTTGTACCAAAGTTTGTGCCGGATGCGGCCACGCAACATATAAGCAATATTCCTCGCCCTAAAACTTAAAAAATGTAAACTGTCAGGAAAAAAATATGGAGCAGAACCTTTTTTCTATAATGTCGCATCATTAGCGCATTAGATAATAACACTCACCTACCCAACAAATTGACTTTAAGAAATCAACCTGGATTTCGTCCGTTTTAATAGTGACGGAGACACATATACGGTACTCGAAAGGCAGAGAATCTCCACGGTGCGCTGATCCAAAATGGAACATTCGACTTTTACAACGTTCGCATTTTTGAACGAAACATGCCGAGCCACCGCAGCAAATTGGTCGTACTAAAGTTGTGATAAATAAGGCGTCTCATTTTCAAATGTTGGCAATGAAGGGATCAAAAAAAATTGAAGTACCAAGAAGGAAACACAGTGGACTAATTTCAGCGCGCGCCTCCAACAAGAAGGGCAGAACAACGCTCTTTGTGCAACTTAGCGAACATTCTCTCATTTGTATGGTGCACGGCTTTGAAACCCTGTACCGGAAGCTCTACCATTCCCAACATTTCATTTCTAGACGCCGTAAATGATTAAATATCTGTAAAAATCAAACTCACCGGAATCTCTCTAGCTAACCATTTGGAAGAAGCCTGGCTCCTGTAATGTCGTTGGTCAGTAATCTTCAACGAAATTGTTGGTCCAAAAAATATCCCGACCGTACGATTTACCATCGTTGCAGTAGGTACACGTCTGAGATAATTGAATTGCTTTCTCTGGAGGTAATTGTGGTGCTCATAGGCGCAGGATCTGAATCTTAGCTTTAGACTAGCTGATCAAGGAACACTAATCGACCTCGTAAATATAACTAATAAAACAATAGTTCCAAATTTGGGAAATAATAAAACAATAGTTCCAAATTTGGGAAACATGTACTCTACAGGATGTTTTGGCACAACGTTTTCCGCCGTTTCGCTGCGCATCATCTCAGTTTCTTCAGTGTACGTATATAATAGGGTGACATCCCACAAATTGTGCCATTGTGACGCCCAAAACGCCGCATGTATATTCAGCATTGTCATAACTGTAACCGTATTAAATACTACAACATATAACTGAACAAAAACCCACGTGAACAATTTACAAACCAATCGAAGCTTGAGAACATCTGTGGGACAGAGAAACGAGAACACGCGTTCTAGCAATTCATTCGGTAACTTGTCCATAATCCGGTTGCTAAAAGCATTGACTTGTTGAGTCAGGATTTGTATGAAATACACAAACAATAAGCTTCACACAAATAGCCCATCGAAACAGCAGAAAAGTACAGGCAGAGGAAAGCAATCCTGCAACATTTGAATGAGAAGGTGTTCGCAACGATTTATAACCATTCAGTGGGCGTAAAATTAAAGAAATCATAATTTTGCTTTTGGCAACTTCTACAATTCAGAGGCGCAGATGTCACCCTTAGATGCAACAGGTGCACTGACACGAAACAGATGCTCTAATAGTATTTGCAAGTAGTCGCTATAGTTCGAAGTTGGAGGAGGAGTAACTTGTATAAAGTAGTAAGCGAAACTCTTTCGACGCCACGCAGATTCTTAGAGCATACGGTTCCTTCCAGGCGAATTTGTTGCTAATAAAAAAAACAATTGGAAAGTTTGTCAGTTGCTTGTGTTTGACTGTGTTTGAAGAATGTTGCGTTTGTTGTAGTCGAACGGGCGAAACTGTTTCCGAACTCTTAAAACCTCGGACTGCTGAAGGGCTTAGTTAGTGGGGCCGAGAATCAAATTCTGGTGAGTTCTCTTCATTCTAATTTTGCTATATTTGTACAACAATCTGAATTGTAAATTGTCTTGGTAGCCAGTTGCTACGTTTCTGGCTGAACATTGTTACTGCAGCTTGTTTTGAATTTTGCTGTGCGAAATGTGAGCTTCCCCTCACTACTAATGTCACCGTTTTGAAATCAAATGGTATTTTTCTTTTAATCCTTGGTCGCGGTGGATTGTGTTGATTTCAGGCTTCTATCGATCAATAAAAGAGCTCTTCAGGTAAGCGGGTCGTCACGCCACAACGAGAAGCTCAGATCTATGAATAAGATAGTTTCTACAACGATTTGATATTGTCAATTCAAGTAGCGATGTTGTATTTTTAAAGTTTCCAAGAATTCTATATTTTCTTATGTCTTACAACCTTGGATGAAAACAAATGCAAATTGAATGTACAATATTGTGCATTTTAGTCGTTTTCTTGTGAAGAATATATGTACAGTGTTATTGATCTTGATGAGGAATAGCATGACGAATGGTTGTCTACGTTTGGCATCAATTCTACGCTACCCTCGCACATATCAAAGATATTATACGATTATTATACCATGTGTCACTGTACAGACCTTTCGCAACGTATTACAGAATATGATTTTCTTTTTGGTAAGTTTTTCCTGTTTATAGGCCGCCCTTCCCATTTTTCTGTGTGGCACACCGCGCGAAGTTTCACGTGGTTTTGAAAAGCATAGAGTACAGGAATATCCTCGCATTATTTCATCACAATCAAATCCCTGTTTTTATTTTGTTTACTTTGTTCAAAGTTAATTTTTATGATCTATAAAATAACGCTAACTATTCAATTATCCAATGCTTTGTGGAAATAATCAAATTTGAGAGCATTGTAACCTAGTGTTTGGAATGTCTGGGGTCTCGCAGGGAGAGCCCTTAATTTTTGTTCGCAAATACGGTACTCTGCGAGTTGTCTGCGCTCTATGCACTGATGTCTCTCCTCTCACCTTCCGCCTCTGTTTGTTTACAAGTTTACTAAAAATGTTGTTTATTGATTGTTCTACTGTTTTTATTGAAAAGTTACAATCTTCAAGTTAGAACCTCGTCATACTTGAAAAGCTGGCAAACGGCTACTTAGTATCATGCCATGGAATTGCAGAAACTAGGTTACAAATTGACATCATTTTTTGTTTGCTGTTTTTGTTTATTCCACGCATTTTTCCCTATTTGTTTGTTTTCTTACTTGGTGATATGCATATGTTTATCTTCAGAAATGTTGGGACTGGCGGGCCGTGGAGCCCTTCGACAAGGAGCTCGTCACTTCAGCGCTTCTCCGGCTCTCTGCTCGGAGAAAACTTCGAATATCGCTGAATACAAAGTTGTCGATCATGCCTATGATGCTGTTGTGGTTGGAGCTGGTTAGTGTTCAAGATTTGGAAAATATTTGCCCCATGTATATTTGCACATACTTATATCTTATATATCTTCTGACTAAGGAAAGCTCATAAGGCATATCACAGGAAAAGGAGAAACACACCACCCATTATATTTGTTCTATATCTTTGTACCACTGTTCCTGTTTGTATCTTCTAAAAAAGTGCTGAAGAGAATGCGGACTGCTGGGCACATTCCCATTTTTGTTTACAGCTGCACAACTATCCGTATAACTTTGCTTGTTTCTAGGTGGAGCTGGACTTCGCGCAGCAATGGGTCTGTCCGAGGGAGGACTGAAGACTGCAGTCATTACCAAGTTATTCCCCACTCGGTCACATACTGTGGCTGCTCAGGGAGGCGTGAACGCGGCCCTAGGAAACATGAACCCCGATGATTGGAGATGGCACTTCTATGATACCGTCAAGGTGAGTTTTTTCTAAAATATTAGCAACCCAAAAAGGTGAATATCGTAATTATTTCACCTTTGTCGTGTCCAATGTAGCCTTCATTTTAAGTTTGTGACTTTTTAGGGATCCGACTGGCTCGGAGATCAGGATGCGATCCACTACATGACTCGCGAGGCCGCCAAGGCAGTTATTGAGCTCGAAAACTATGGAATGCCTTTCTCCAGGTAATTGCTATTTATTTCTTGCTATCTGAACATCTGGTTTCGTATTTCCTGATACGAGAACATAAAATCGTAAAACCTAAAATAAGATGGAATTTCTAGAACCGCCGACGGAAAGATCTATCAACGCGCTTTTGGAGGACAGTCTAACGATTTCGGACGAGGTGGTCAGGCCCATAGGTTGGTTTCTTTTTTCTTGCCTGAACTATTTACTCGGGATGTATGTAAGAACGCAGTAAATGCTTATTGCAACATCGTTTATGCGTTTCAGGCTTTTCTTCGTTTAGAACATGTTGCGTTGCCGACCGTACCGGTCACTCCCTACTCCACACTCTCTACGGAGCTTCTCTTCAGTACAACTGCTCATACTTCGTCGAATACTTTGCACTCGACCTCATTATGGAAAATGTACGATTTTACATTTGTTACCAAAATTTTGTTTGCTATTAGTTCGTAGAAATGCACGGCATAAGAACAAGGATTGACAATGGAGTTTCCCTGTTCATCGCTAATCGCTATTTTTGTTTTCATCGCTAAACCACCCCATATTTAAGGGTGCCTGTGTCGGTGTGGTTGCAATGAATCTCGAGGATGGATCAATCCACCGATTCCGTTCCAAGAACACTGTGCTTGCGACTGGAGGATACGGTTCGTTTTCTATTAAATTTATGCATGACACAGATTATTTCGATTTATAGCAAAGGATGGGATGTTGAATGCGGTTCGTTTCCAATTAAATATGTGCAATTTGTGCAGATTATTTCGATCTACATTCTAAATATGGTGAATACTGGTTGTCACTGCAAACGATCATATGTGACTTTATCCGTCCTCGAGATTACTGCTTCTCTTTTAGGTCGCGCGTTCTTCTCATGCACTTCCGCCCACACTTGCACTGGAGACGGAACCGCTCTGACCGCTCGCGCTGGAATTAACAATTCCGACATGGAGTTTGTCCAATTCCACCCCACGGGAATCTATGGAGCTGGATGTCTCATCACTGAGGGATCCCGAGGGGAGGGAGGATTCCTTGTCAACTCAAAGGGAGAACGATTCATGGAGCGATATGCACCCGTATGTTTTATGACAATAGATGTAGACTCGCATATTGTATGTCTTTTTAAATTCTTAGGGTTGCCGTTTTTAGGTCGCCAAGGATCTGGCCTCCCGAGATGTTGTTTCTCGTTCAATGACCATTGAAATCATGGAAGGACGTGGTGTTGGACCCGAAAAGGATCACATCTATCTTCAGGTAGCTTTAGTATATGTATATGCCTATCAACCCTTTCACGTATTGTTGTACTTGAGTATGTAATTCTTCTGGTGTGTCATCAGTATTTGGCTCGTAATTCGACGAGGTTTTATTTGGAGTGCGCAATAGCAAGCTCACATGCACTTGATGTTGTACTTTTCTGTATTGAGACTGTTTTAGCTTCACCATCTCCCTGCTGAGCAACTGCAACAACGTCTTCCCGGAATCTCGGAGACCGCGATGATCTTCGCTGGTGTAGACGTCACCAAGGAACCCATCCCTGTGATTCCCACTGTTCACTATAATATGGGAGGAGTGCCCACCAACTGGAAGGGAGAGGTCCTCAAGTATACTGAAGAGAAGGGCGATCAGGTTTGTGTTTTCCCGTTCTAGTCTATTTCTGTTTAATTATAAGATGAAACTTATAATAAGTCAATAAGCTCGCAATGTACATCGTATTTACCGCGCCTAACCAATGGACAATGGCTCAGGTCCGGCTCAACTTGGTGAACGAATGTTGTGCAATAGCTCGTTCCCTAACTTCACATTTGTGCGGTTTATGTCTGTTTCTTAAGCTAGTCCCTTTCATGCTTGATTTCAGGTTGTTCCTGGACTCTTCGCCGCTGGTGAATGTGCTGCTCACTCAGTGCACGGTGCCAACCGTTTGGGAGCCAATTCACTCCTTGATCTGGTTATCTTCGGCAGAAGTTGCGCCAACACAATCCTTCAGGTAAATTTCGTTCACATTTTATTTCCAGAAATACTATAACTATGACCTATTCCTTCCAAACCTGGCTAAAGTTTTCAGGACACCAAACCCGGAGTTGGAGTTCCCGATTTGCCAAAGAACGCGGGTGAGGCTTCGGTGGCCAATGTTGACAAGCTTCGATTCAACAAGGTGTGTGCGGTCAAAGATATTTTGTATAGTGGCATACTTTCTGGCTAACTATGTAAAGAATGGCACCGAAAGTGGAAAACTAAGGGAAGAAAACTAACTTCGGAATGGGGTTATCTTTTCTGTCTGTACATCCTCTCATCTTCTTAAACTATCCATTTTGGTTTAGCCTGCTAACTGAATCGCTGTCCAAAACACTTTCCAATTTTTTTCTCATAGTGTCAATTGGTTTTCATTGATCGTCAAACGTGTAATATTTTAGGGCGACATATCCACCGCTGACCTTCGTTTGGACATGCAAAAATCCATGCAGAAGCACGCGGCCGTTTTCCGTCGTGGTGATATTCTCCAGGCTGGAGTTGAGGTTCGCGTTATACTTTATCTATTAACCTACTTATGCCCCCCATATAAATACACATCCTTCATTTTTACTTTAAAATCCCAATTTTTTAGAAACTTTATGACTTGTACGGTCAGCAGAAGAACCTCAAGGTTTCGGATAAGGGCTTGGTGTGGAACTCGGATCTCATCGAGACTCTTGAGCTCCAGAACCTGCTCATCAATGCCACTCAAACCATTGTTGCCGCTGAGAACCGAAAGGTATGTTATGGTCATTATATCTCAAAACTATCTTTGCAAACAGACCCGAAACATGGAAGCAGCAAAAATCGTCTTAAGTTCACTTACGTACCGTTATCTTATTCAGGAAATCTTTGTTCCTTGTTTTATTATTTTGTCCATATATTTTATGTTGTTTATTCAGTAAATGATTATTATTAAGGAATCGCGCGGTGCGCATGCTCGTGATGACTTCCCTGATAGACTTGATGAACTCGATTACTCGAAGCCTTTAGAAGGGCAAGAGAAGAAAACCTTTGAACAACACTGGAGAAAGCACTCGATCATCAACTCGGACGTCAACACTGGAAAGGTTAGTATTCTTTTCGAATATTAGTGAGACTGATATATATGACATCAACGCTAATCACAACAAAAATGAATAATATTGTCCGTCGATCTTGACTGCTCCGTAATAGGCTGATCCATACAGTTTTCTTATTCCTTATTTAGAGTGCATCTTCGCCATAATTCCATTTGTTTATTTTCAGGTTTCGCTTTCCTATCGTCCAGTTATTGATACCACATTGGACAAGAACGAGACTGACTGGGTTCCACCCAAGGTCAGATCGTATTAGAATACTTTTTTATTGATTTCTTTAAAGTGCTATGTAAAACTCTCTGTACATAACTTTTCATAGACGACGAATCACAGCAACCACGATATTTTCACGTGATGCCCATATATCTAGTTTCCTAGAAAGTAGAAAGTAGATTTTCTTTCCAGTTATATAGCTATATTTCTTTTAGTGGTCAGAACCGGTAAAGATTATATTGATATTATCAGAACGCTATGTAGTCTCTGTTTTTATGTGGTGAAGTTTGCGAATAAACCATTCTATATTTTTTGTTGTCTATATCTGTGTCGAGCACAATGCGTATGTACGATTATTACCTGGAAAAGCTTGTGGGGTCAAATTTCATCGTATTTTTATACTTTCACATATTCGTTTTATGCTTATTCAAATTCACTTTTCTTATTTTGATGAATGGACTTTTTTTGGTAGTCCTTTCAACCCCTCAGTACCATTAGCATGCATTGATACTTGGTAAAGCGGTTAGAACCGGTCAGTTACTCATATTTTGACACGGCGCTTTGATTGATTTCCGTGCTTTAGCCCTGTTGCAGTTAGCCTGAATATTTACAGCGTTGTCATGAGAACAAAGTAAATAATCACTTTATGATCTTCTGGATCAAATAACTAATGAGTGGATTGGAGGAAATGAGCCTTGCAACAACGTGCAACCTCTAATTGCCCATACGCACGATTTAGTGCAATATTGGCTAGAATAGTAACAGTTTACTGTCTTACTATCGATGTTAGTAGCACACTTCTTGTGGTTATCATTTTTCTTTGGATGTTACTTTTTTTGTCACTGATAATAACTAAATCATTAATGTTCCGTTAATACCATTTTTAATTAACAAAAAACATCCTTGTAAAATTAGCAATGACACAAGTAATCCGTCTTAAAATTCGGTTGTGTTCTGATAAGGTACAGTATGTCAACGACAACTGAGACAGTAGAGCAGACACTTTCTCTCTTCCCCGGATTTTCTTTGAATTGTCATCATTGGCAACCGGCCAAGTCCCGTTGCGATTTAGAAAACACCCCATTTTGTCAAAAATTAAAACTCAACACAAGGGATGTTTTCCCCTGTGATAAAAGTTCCGTAAATTGGCATTGGAAAGGTATTTTTCTAGGTATCTTTTTATATTTATTGAAAATTGAAGTAAAAAGGCGAAATTGAAGTGACTGCGATCCTTTAAGAAGAAAGCAAGTTCTTTAATATGTGTCGAATCAACGTGACCATTTTTTCGTGTCCAATTAGAAATGGACTAGGGCCCCTGAAATTATTGTCCAGGGTAGATTGGCAGGTGATTTATTGCACCCTGTTTTCATAACATTGCATTTTTTTTAATTAAAATGCCTGAAAATTTGTGTTCATATTCACCACAGGAATGCTTCTGTATGCATTGTTGCCCAGGGATTTGCTAGGCTGGGTTTTTGGCTTGGCCCTGTGCGCTAATAAAGAAGAAAAAAACATTCAATTTAATCACCCTTCTTTTGAATATTCTTTGTCGAATAGTAATTTTGTGCGTAATAGTGAATTTAAATGCAGTGAATTCCCCCGCCTTATTAGTCACGATCACTGTTGCATTGGTGGAATAGCTTATTTTCGATAGTAAAAACATTGTTATATTCTATTTCATCAACAATGTGTTTTACTGCGGCTGTGAGTTCTGTGATCCCCGGTGGTTTATAGTTTTCCTGTTCTCAACTTTGGCTTTGTGAGTATTGACTCATCTCTTGCAGTGTTTGGTGTGCACACACTACGATTCACTTACTAGAACCGCGTGCGGTTTCGCTTTGATTTTTGAGCTCACGAACTTTTTTTCAAGCATACTTTCGTACAGTGCCATATGTATGTTATTGTGAACTTACTCATTTTTGCAAATTAACTTTGCGGTTGAAAATCAATGAATTCGTCTGAAAGCAACGCATTAGTCATCGCCCTTTGCGTTTCTTTTGCAAATGTGCATTTTTCGCATTGCCTAATTTCCACTGTTTTCTATTTTTCTCACAGTCTACTTTTTGTTTAGGTGTTGAAGTCACAAATTTTTTATGGTCAACCATATTCACATCCTATTTACATACAAATATGGTTGATTTATAATTTTTAAATCAAGTTGTTTAGTCGCATGGATGATTCCGACGTGACAGGCCGTGCTGTGGTCGCCTGTCAAAAAGGAGATCCCGATCTACTAGAAGAGTGCATAGCGGACAATTTGGATGTAAATGTTGGTTTTATTTTTTATTTATCTTCGTCTTTGTACTCTTGTATTCGCTTCAGATTATGGTAATGTGGCGTGGACCATTGTTCACACAATTGACAATCAAGCGCTTCCGAATTGTTTATAAGCATACTTTATAAACAGGCTCCGGACCAAGAGGGATGTTATCTACTTCACTGGGCTGCCATCAATGCAAGGGATCAAATTTGTGAACGACTCATTCAGTTGGGAGCAGATGTCAATTGTATTGGAGGAATACTTGAGTCAACTCCTTTGCATTGGGCTTCAAGACAAGGTAATCTAATTTATCATTTATTTATTTATTTATTTATTTATTTGTTTGTCACTTTACTCTTAACAACTAGGACGTGTTTGCTCATTGTTCGGAGCGTAGTGTTTCATGTTTTTTAGTTTTTTAGGAGAACACAACAACCAAAATTAATAAAAACAACTGGTTCAGCGCTCATAGAAAGGCGCATTCGGGTTGTGGCTAGTTTGTCTTGGCCTCTTACTGTTTATATTTTCATTTTCTATATTGGCCATTTTTAGGTAAACTCTCCACATGTTCCCTGTTGGTTAGAAATGGTGCTACTTGTAATGTGCGGGACAAACAAGGTTACACGCCGGTTCATCTAGCAGTACAGGGACAACATCAGGAAGTTGCAGCCTATCTCGTCGGAAAATTCGACTATGCCAAAGATTTCACAGACAACGCTGGTAAGTTTTTTTTTTAGAATTTCGTTTTGTTTGTTTTTTCTCAAAACAGTAAAAGGAACTCTTTTGTTAACTAAACACGCTAGGCATTCGTCATCTTTGTATAGAAAATGGACGCGTATAAAGGTTATGTGCATTTTTTCTGACAGAACGCAAGCTTATTTACCTTTTTAGGAATGACTCCAACGATGTGGGCTGCGTATCGCTGTTATGGATTATTTCCTATTAAAATCTTTATCGATGAAGGCGCGAATCTGAACCTGCAAGAGGACCTTCTGGGAAATACGGCGCTCCATTTGGCTTGTCAGGAGGGAAACGATGTTGCTTTGAGGTCCGTTTCTTCTTGTACTTTATTGTTTTATTTTCGTTTCATTCAGTTCCTATGGTAAATTCAATTCCTATGGTATTTTTCCCAATGAAACACACACAGTGTGGATCCAAGATGATTTAGACTTCTTCTTGCCGGAAATGCCGATGTGACAATCAAAAACAGGCAACACGAAACTGCACTCGATCTAGCAACCACAGCACAACACAAGTCGATTATTCGTCAGCTACAACGGTCCGTCTGTTGCTAAACTGATTTTTTTTTCCAAAATATATGGTTCCTTGGCCATTTTGTTCTTTTGCAAAAACGCCGTATTTATTTTATTTTAGGGAATATCGTCGTCGAGGCCTTTCAAAAAGTTCAACACTTGAGAAATTATTTGACAATGATCAATTCTTGCGACGAATGGAATTTTCATTACCTTGTGAGATTTTCTTTTAATTCTGTTCTTTTATTGGCCTTCAAACGATTGTGAGGTGTAGTGTAATAGAAACCCCAATTTATGGCTCTTGTTCATTTACAGAGCTAGATATTAAAGAGTTCACTTTGTTGCGGATTCACGAATAATTGGTTTAAGAAACAACTTTTAGTCATCTTCTTTGGTATCGCCTGCGGCTACTTCTACTCTTTTAATATTGCGATTGCATCTTTACTTACGATCTCAACCCTTATTACAATCAAGTAAGGATGAAATTGTTTTTGATCTAGAACTTAGTTTCGCATATGCGGATTTGTAGCTTTACGAGACCTTTGCGGTATCAAACAAAAAATACGTTCGGTACCAAAACTGAATAACTTTTGTGTTAATGTTTTAATTGTATTATGTTCCTTCCTTGTTCAGATTGTTTCTTGGCCGTGTATACAATCATCGCTTTCAAATGCATCAGACTCTTTTGCCAATTGGAATCACTGTATCGGAACCGACCACTATGGTGTTTACCTGGTGAGGAAGTTTTTAGTTTAATAACAACTTGTTGTAGATGGCGAGTGTTCTTTATGCGCTCATTTGATGAATAGAATAGGTAGATCTTCGAGGTAGATACTACTCCCGCAAAGGACAGATTGGACAGTTGTAAACCAACTCTTTATGTCAACGTTTCACCTTTCGGCATCATCAGGAGAAGGGCGAAACGTTGACATAAAGATTTGATTTACATCTGTCCAAGCTGTCCTTCCGCGGGAGTTGTGCTAAGCTCGAAGATCTACATATTCAATGAAATTATCTTCTCCCAAATGGAGCAGACGTATGTCAAACATTTGATGAATGATTATGAATGCTGCTTGCTTTATTTTTTTTCAAGGAGAGGTCTGTAACTTAATTGTTCAGGTTTTTCTATCTACGCGAAGAAGTCCCCTGGTGGCTGCAGTTGTCTTTCATCATGATCATTTTTCTGCTCTCATATTCGTTCATAAAAATCGTCTTCGGAAATCCTGGTGTTGTTTCTCCGTCGAGTAAAGGAATTGTGAGTTTTTTGTGGCACTTACCATTAGCGTCGCTCCTTATTGATTTTACATGTCGTAGTGGTTTGATACAGACTTGCATCGTACATGAATGTTCCTGTTTGGTCCTTGTGCATATCATCACGAAGCTTCAGTTTCGTGATAAGATCAGTAATAACAGTGCACTTAATCAGTTCATAGTCAGGTCTGTTCAGCAGAAAACGTCTTTGTATGTACATCAATCCTGAAAGCACACCTTGTTATTAATTATACTTCAGGCTGGTCTTGTGACAGCGGTTGACAACAACCTTAAGAATCCGTTTTGCTTCACATGCTGTATCGAAAAGACACCCGAAGTCAAACATTGCGGAACTTGCAACAGGTAACATTGTAAAATATATTCCTTTCTTTGATAAAATCGCTTCTATCAGTTCTCAACGTAACTTACTTATATGGTGGCATATTCGACAATGTCTGGCTTTGCTGTCTGTTTTTTTAACCTAATTCTGATCTTTTTTAGGTGCGTGCGGAAGTTTGATCATCACTGTCCTTGGCTCAAGCAATGCGTTACCGGGAAAAATATGAAGGTAGGCCGCTTGAAGTTTCTTTTCTTGTCATTGTGAGAATTTAACGGCAGATTTTCCCTTTAATTCCTTTGGACATGTGCTAAATTGACCTGGCCGCACAGTATGTTTTTTTTTTTACTTTTTTAACTTTCTTTGATTCTTTATTTTGATTTTCAGTGGTTCCTCTTGTTTCTGATGTGCGTCTCAATGTCATCTCTTATCTTCTTGATGGGATGCGTCTTTTTCATACACGACGATTTGCTTCATCGACCTATTGGTTTGTGTATTTGAAATGCGGTTAAATTAAAAGAGATTAGTGCTATACCATTTTGAACGGAATTACAAAACCGGAAAATTTTTTCAAGTATTTACAAGGAACATGTGTTATATACTGTGCTCTTACCACAAAATGCTACGAATATGGGGACAAGTATGAACTTTCAAATTTAAGGAGTTGTCCTCTCGAAGCATTGCTGGGTGGTGCTCACTGGGTTATTGGCCTTGGTCCATGTGCCACTGACTGGGTTCATGTTCTGCTTCCACATCGCACAGGTATGTAATTGACCAGTATTTGCTAGAACATTATTCCATTTTTTGGCCATCTCAAAGCTTTTATTCAGAAAACAAACTTATTTTTACAATTAACTTTTCACAATTATGCATCAACGCAGGAAGTTGATAACCAAGCAGTCTTGTGTGCGTCTTTATATGCTTTATTTAGGTAAGCAGCGGGCAGACTACTTACTCGCGAATGAAACGTGGTCATGGGCACAGCCACAGAAACACACACTCGGAGGAGCATTCAGACGACGATCATTCGACCTCATTTACCAGAAGAATTCAGAACATTCTTGAAGTGTGCGAAACACAAGAAGCTGTTCCCATATACAATCGTGATGATGACGAACACATAATATAAGAACATGTGCTTACTGCTTCATGCATCAAGCTTATGAGACTGTGGTGATGTAAACATATTACGTTTATGGTGAATTCGACACTTCGACATTGTCAATCATTTTCGGCATTTATCTTCGTAGGTTTGAAGACATTCGCCCTTCGTAGATTTTTGTCCCGTAGATAGAGTAGATTTTCTAGCCTACTCGAGTTGCCGCTATTTTCTGTTTTGTTTCTGACCCTTACTCTTATTACCGTTGTGGAATTGATTAACTTGTGACTGAAATGATTCCGGATCAAAAATGTTGTACGTGTATTCGAATACAGGTCTGGCTATCGCTAGCTTCTTATATCTCGCTTTCGCTCATCTGACTGTTGTTTCCCCTGCTTAATTCGTTTTCTTTATGTACCAATTGTCTCAGATTCTTAACATAGTCTAGGTAACAATGTTTGAACGCCCCAATTTTGACAAAGAACCGTACTAACTGTATATTATTATTTTTTCGTCTGGCATTCTGTGATCTAGTCCCCGTAATTTATGAGGGCGACATTGTTTCTCTTGTTACATAATCAAAAAATCAAAATCAAAAATACATAATCAACAAATCAAAAAAATTGGTCCGCGTATTGGCTTTTTTTAAATCTAAACGCCTGTTCAAGCAAGGTCTTTTACTTCAGCTACTTTTATCAGACTCTTGGTTTAGCAGTTCTCCTCATAACTCTCTGCTTTTTTTATTTGGTCTGCTAATATATGATTTCCTTCTTTGTTAACGTCAATTTCTCACTTTGTTTCACTACTGATATCCGCAGGCTTGATCTACTAGCTATGTTTGCTGTAGTAAAACGGCATCGCGAAAAGTATCGATCCTTACACATCGTTACAGTTTCTGACATAACTTTTGTCGCAGAAATTGCTATTTATAAAATGTCATAGTTGTGCGCTTATGTTTTAAATATGGTTGTGACAGCATTTTGTCAATATTCTAGTGATGAATTCTATGTCATTTTATGTGCTGGCCATCGTGGTAATAAACTATATTCTTAACATATTGTACTCGCATAAGGATCGATTTTACCGATGAGCAGAAAGGTTGTAAATTATTCTAATATGAGAAACTCAAGCAGTTTTAGATCTCACATTTCGGTAGGTTACATACGTTTGTGAGATATTCCGACATACCCTATGCCAGTCTCGATATATTTCAGAGTGAAATTTTTCGCCCCAGTTCTGTTCGTAATAGTGATCGCAGTTACACCCTTGATATCGTTGCTGCTCTTAGTAAGTTTTGTTCAGTTTCTTGGATGTAAATGAGCTACATTCATAATTTCAATTCATATAGAACTATATTAATGCTTATAGCCGCTATTGCCACCTGATTCTGCTTTCCACAAATGGATCCTTCGTCCTAAATTCACAGTATACATTGTTTCTGGGTTGCTTGTTCTTTGGCACATTGTTACCGGTAAGATGATTAGTTTTAATAATGTTAGTGACAATTCAGCAACCATAACTTTGCATTTGTAATCAACTGTTTAATATTTTATTACAGTTCTTGGTCTGGCTTTACTGACGGTCAACTACTATAGTCGGCGACTCCCTACGTACAAAGCATTGAAGAACAAATAAATACCTTCACGACTTCAAGAAGGAATAGAGTGCCGGTGAGATGCTTGTCTATCACGTTCCTTTTTAGGTCCATCACGTTTCTTTTTAGCCTACCGACTATGGGGGTATAGCTCAGTGGCAGAGCATTCGACTGCAGATCGAGAGGTCCCCGGTTCAAATCCGAGTGCCCCCTACCTTTTTGCGAATTTTGTTCGTTTTGGTTTATACATTTATATCTACGTTCCTATGTTTCGATTCTATTCATCTTTCTGTTCTGCATTTTGCATTTTGTGACAAGCATTTGTATGCAACCTTGGATCCACGCGCTGTTCTCTTCACATGTTGTTGCTATGTTTCTTTTGTATTGCTTTGTGTCATTGCATAAGAATTTAACATTCATTTATTATGTATCACGGGAGTCTATTGAAACACATAAGATGCACTGGGTCTAAAATACGGACAAATGCGATTGTATTGAGATCACAGAAGAAGCGTTGTTTCGGAATAAAAAGCCAGTTTTGTGGAACGTTTCCTTATTTAAATTACAAATAAATAAATAAATAAAAGACATCGGGCGCGGGAGTATCATTCGTTGATCTGGTAGTGCAGTTATTAGTTGATGGACCGTTTGAAGCAAAGCAATGTTAAAAAAGCTGGTCAATTCATCCAAATCGAATGAATTTCGCTCCTGCACGTTTCTCCATCAAGTTGTCCATTGCGCCCAAATCAGGGTATACAGAGTTGTCCTGAATAGAAGGATATGATTAGACCAGATCAATATCATTGTTTTTAAATCACTATTCACGCAGAGCCCTCCTAAAACCTACTTTGCACCGGTCAATCAAGGAGTCATCCGCCATGACGAAATTTCATGCTTTTCCGCATGTTATCGTTGAACTCGAAGATTAAAGTTGTTTTCAGTCCCTCCATTAGTCCCGCTCAAAGATGGAATACATATGTAGTAGTGTCCCAGTAATTTGTGTTTTAGTCACATGCGGGATGTTCAGCGAAGTTCCAATGAAAAAGCGTTCCAATGAAAATAAACTTTCGTCCAGGTAGCGAACTGAATTCTCATGTGGGAGAACTGGGGTCTCGTTGAATTATTATTTGCTTCTGTGTTTAGCAACATCATTTATTTACACTGTTATGCCAGTTTGCTCATGATCATCCTATCGTTAGAGTTGTATAAATAAACTTTTTTTTCTTTTCCAAAATTTCCAAATGCTGCGATATTCCAAAGAAAAAAAGTTTTTTTTTTTAAATGTTGCTTGGGGGATAGTTGAGAGGGCTTGTCATTAGGAAGTAGTAAAAATATTGCCACATCCAATATAAATAACTATCAGATCTCACGCCAGATATCTACATTGCAATGAAAAATTGCCCTGTTTTCGTTTCCTGGTCTAATCATGCAAACACATGGAGCTTAAACAACAACTGATGTTGCTCTACTCTATGGCGGGTGGGGGAGGGCCGGATTGGGACTAAATGCAATTGACTTGAGTGAGATTAGATCAAATGTGTTTCAACAACGTGCTACGTAAAGCGAAGAAAGAAATTTGAGACAATCGAAATCGTGAAGGATGTTGGATAATGTGGAATTTCTAGAATAACTGGATGCGACTGTTAAAAAAGCAAGTATTACAGCAACAAGCCAATCGTAAAGCAAAAATGCTGCTAGAGTTTGTGCATGTTTGATTGTGCATTGGTACATTAAGCGAAGTTGCGAAGTTAAACTTCGTAAAAGTGTAACCAATGTCTTAGTTCGTTTGAGTCCTTTTTTGTCTTGTTTTACCGGATACCTTCTTTCACTCATTTTCAAGGAATGATGTAGTAGTGTGTCCCGTCCTCTGGTGATTAACCCATTAACGCACCCATCAGAGGACAGAAAAATGCGCTCCTAATATCATTACTTAATCGAGAAGCTCCTGTCTTCTAAGTAATCGACATTCGTATTATGCTAAGTTCAGTCTGGAAGTCCGATCACGCTTTCAATTAGTAAATTATTCTCTCAAATGTTGCATACACTGCATGATAAAACAGCAAGTGATTACGTCTGCACCAAAGAGGTTGTCGTGTTGATATTTTGTTTCGACATGGCCAAATAAGCATCTAGTATTAATGCAATGACCCAATAACTATCCATCCTCCTGTCTCTATGCTTTTAGCACCCTCATTTGACCCCTTATCGTAGGACATTTTTCTTTCTGTTGTTCTCTTTCGTCCGAATATGAAGCACCCTTTTTCCAATTTAGCGCTCCCCTTCCCTAAAAAGCAGATCGCAAACGTCTCATTCCGCTGGGAAATTAACTCGATTAACGTAAGACGCCGCATTCAAAAAGTTTCGCGTGTAATTGGCAATTTTGCTATGAGGAAGCGTTGGCTTTCGTTCGGTTGTTTAAATACGACTGTCTAAGGTCACTTGTCCCTGCTTTCACTGATAAATAATCAGTAGCTACTGGTTAGGGTAGCTAGTATGGAGGCCAAGGATAACTTCTCTCACAGTGAAAACTACTCACCCAGGTGTCGGCTCCACTACGTCCGAACCGAATAAACTTCTGTCCCGCCCGCCCAAAACGAATAAACTTTGGTTTGGGAGCTCGCGCATCTCGAAGAAATTCGTCCTCACTGAAAATAATACAGCGCTTTGATAAGTGACAATCACAGTAAATGATATAATACCTTCCTTTCGATCACTATGGGCAGTATGTTCTTAGTTCATAAGCTTTTGCGTAGTATGGTGGCTAACTAGCTAAATCAATGCGTTGTATTTGGGAAAGCAGCTTGTTGTCTTATTTTACTACAATATTTCCCCAAGTTCATGATTTTGCATAACTTCCACTTTTGACCTAATGATCCAAATATGATGAATATTTGTGTGGGATGAGCTGTTTTTTCTTCCTGTAATTCAATCCTTTGAGTGGGCTAAAGGTGGTCGTGGGCCAAAACGGGAAGCGGATTTCATTTTATGACAGAGTATTAATACGTAGTAGAAACCACGTGATTGACATCCAAGATGCATACTTTTTGTTCAGCATGATTGGTTTGCCGTGTTGCCTAATTCGCACTTCACAAGCTCCAAATAATAAAAAAAAACAGCTGATATCAATGACACTATATATATGTTGTGTAGTGCCAATTCGGAAACTCTCCCGTCTTATCACAATTTATAATTCAGCCCTGCCGAAAATGTGAGCCATTGCGGGCGTTCGCTGTAAAACTTTGAACATTTTCAGATTTGCTCCATTTCCCATTAAATATTAAAACAACTCCACCGACGCATTTTGCACGACGGGGGAGGGAATAATGAAAGCACTGTTTATATTAATAAGTACAAAAGGTGATGTCATATTTTTTTAAATCGGTGACTTTCCTCGAGTTTCACAATGAGGTTACAAATGGCGGTACAAATAAAAAAACGAGTGTGCGTTTTCCGAATTCCCAGGATATTACTATCTAACTGACCAATCAACCGCTCTATTTTCTCTCACAATTGATGATTGCGGTAGTGTTCATGAGAGCCCGCGAGCAACTGCTAAGGCTCTGAGTTTAGGAGATAATCATAGCCGCAATTCGGGCGAAATCTATATATTCTTTACTCTTGCAAAAAATGCTCACACAATAACACTTTTAGACGCTCTTGGGAGAAAATAAGTGGCAAATCCTGAAGTATTGTATCATTTTTTCTAGAAATGTATTGAGTGTAATAATATATGTAGAGAGGTCACTTTTCAAAAAGTTGTACCACTACATATTATAGTGTTACTGTCGGTGAAGGTAGACGAGAAAAATCAAATCGCCGAGCTAATAAAATACGCAATGTAATGTTGCGATAGGTTTTGTAATTAGACCATTTTCCAAAGACACTAGATATTACTTCGCATTAGCGAGACCACGGCATGGTCGTTTTATAGGGACTTACTTGAAATTGTATGGGAAACAATAATCAGACAGGTCATACAGCTAACATTATGTTTAACGATGAACACGTGGACTAAATGGACTTACTAGAGGTAATACACTATCAAAATTGTGTACTTTGCCACTATGCATACTACATTACAACACCAGTGTTGGAAGCATTTGAAACGTGTTTATGCAACTGAATATGCGGCTTGACATTTTGCATAGAGTGCAAAGAGTGGAATACATTTTGGCCTATTTTGTGCATATTATGACCACGCTTCACATATACAAATTGCAATATGATATCTAAATTTAGGGGAAGAAAAAGTGGGAGCTACGAACAAAAACATAAGAAATCCTCTGAATAAACTATTTGCATGGACTTTCGGGTAATGGGCCAAATAACATACACAATATTGGCATGGTGACTCTACCATAATATACTGTCGGTACAATGGTCTTGCTTACGCGCTTTTATTCCGTGTTTATTGGATTGCCTAATACTACACAGGAGGCTAATTCTAAAGGTCATTGCTGTATTTATCCATATTTATCCATGTTGGTGTACTTATGCTGCGAAATCACTCTTCATTTCGAATTCCCATTTTTACAGCTTCTTTTCTACGCTCCCTATGTATGCATATATTGCCCGAGTTTGTCTATGCCTGCGACGCATTCAGACATTTCACGGCCCACAACTTATAGCTCTTCCACTGAATAGTAAATAACCTATTCCATCATACGTAACGCCCAATATGAATAGGCTGGCAGATGGATTGCAGACTGATATCATCGGTATTCAGTGGCTTGTTATGTCGCCATTGAATAAATACGAACTTCCCGGCCGTTGCAGTTTTTCTGGCAGTCACAATCATATATGCACGTACTACTTTACAATTGAATTCTAGCGGTCTTGCAAAAACCATAAATGACATACGGTAGTAACCGTAGGGTACTGTACCTCTGAGCCTGTGTGAACTGTGCGAGAAGGACGGAGGCGATAAGGAGCAGGAGGGCGACTTCGGTCCGTGATCCCATGTTGAGTGTCCTTGTATGTGGCTTCAGAGGGCGGAGTGATTGGCCACGCAACAAGACCACGCCCCCTCTGGGATTCTGTACGCATTCTACGCCAGATGAGGAGAGTTTCGACTGTTAGATGAAAATACAAGGCATCACGTAAAGCTAATAATGCCCATGACGTAAGTTGAGGTGTTCATCTGAGCCACGAATGTGTACCAGAAAAATTAGAATACTAGCAGCTACAAATTTCAGAACAATTTTCGCACATCACGCGAGATATTTGCGATTAGTGGCCATTTTTGCAACGGCTGTAAAAACAGCGACTTTTGCTAAAATAGAACTGCAACTAACCAACTCCACTGGTAAACTGCATGTTACATACAAACCCCAGTTGTAGGTATTTCAGGTTTACATAAGCTCTAAATGTCCGCCATGCACGCACGCGGCTCTATTAAAGCTAGCAACATTTTTCAGTTTGCCTCTTAAAATGTTTTGTGAACAACTAAAAAGTTGCCGTTGAGTCGATGCCAAGAAACGATTTTCCCGTTATATATAAGATCGGCGCACATAAACTAGAAATTTGATGGCCTTCATATATTTTCAAGTTCAGTGCAATAACTCATCGAGGGCAAATGACCTTGCATAAATTACATGAAGGGAAATAAGCGTGTAAGACAACTTACTTCCCGTACTTGAGTAAAATGTCCCGAACCTGTATGTTTATGAATTTCCGAAGAACATATGATGAATGTTTTTCTTCAAGTAAATGCCATGAACATCGCCATACTACCCAATTGCTGTGGTCTTCGCTAAATACATATATTGCTGATGGAAACACTGAGACGATTAGAGCTGCTTGATCATCATTACCCTCTCTTCCCCAGTTTACGAACATAACTCATTCAATGAAATCTCGAGCTTGGAAAAGTCTAAAACCCAGAGAAAGAGGTAGCCTGCGATTATTCAGAGACAGCGCTGCGTGAGAACATGGTTCATTGCCCTCCGACATATAAACAAGCATTAAAGTACTTTTTGTTTACTCGTAATATTCATAAGTGCTGGAGTGGACATAACATAAAAACACAACATAGTGTATAAATGTTTTTGGCAAAGACTCGTCCACCACAAGCAATATGGTAAACTTTTGGAATCAGGTAATAACTAGTTGTCAAATAACAAGCTAAACTCGTTTGCCGTATTGCTAGTTTCGGCCGGTTTCCTTTATGCAGGCTCATGAGTCGAAAAAATATAGCATATTGTGCTAAGCAATTCATTAAAAGACATTATGTCATCGCATCGGCTATATTGAAAGTTCATTTCTGTTTAGAGAATGCTTTAAGCAGCATGTGTATTTTAAGTGTAGTATTAGTCTCTGAACGTTGAAAGATTTGTGGAGGAGTGGCAGCTTTTTCGTGTAAAAGTTCAGAGAGCAAATTCTAGACGACGTATTCTAAATAAGTTGACTTAAGCAAATGCTAAAGTTGCCCGAATAAGACTTTTATTGACTGCATAAGAAATGTCATTCGTATCCCATTTTCATATCCTCCCTTGAATCTCATAATTTATCCTCCGTAGTATAGGATTACGGTTCTATACTGGTTGCCTTCCAAAGTGTAATGTTCTAACATCTGACAATGAACAGTGATCTTGCGGCGACCCAAAGGCCGGGTAAAATATGCAAATTCACCAAAAACAGAATATTAATTAAGTTTTTTTTTCTCTAGATATAATTTCTTACCCACAAAGACGATCAAAGAAAGATCATATTATATTCTTGCATTTTCTTTGAAAAAAAAATTATATTGTTGCTCTTCTAGTTGAATATTTTGCACCATTTTGCACGAATTTTTTTTTAATGGGGTGGAGAATCCATTATGAATTTTCATTAAAAACGTAATTGAACGCATTAGTCTTTTGCCTAAAGTTTCGAAAACAGCCATTAATGAACGGTTCTCATTAATTGTCCACGAGTGGGAGGTTTTCATATAATGGTGGTCCCGTCTGCACGTCTACAGATGGGTCTGATGTTTGAAACTTATTGTCACCCACGAAATGAGAAGGCGCAATTTATTGAAAAGATCGTCCAATTAAAACAAAGGTCAATTCATAAAACAGTAAATGACTTGTAGTAGGACAGATGACTAACACAGAGAGCAGTTTCCAGTCATTGGGGTTGAATTGATCTAAGTCTTAGTTCTCCTAAATTCAAAGCATCGAAATGATATGTACAAAAGAAACAAATGAAGCTCATGAAGAAGAAGGCTAAAACAAATATATGTATAATATCACACACGAAAAATAATGAAGGGAAAAGAACAACGGTAATGTAAAATGATGTAAAGACACGATCCAAAATGAAAGGCACTTGAATTCCGAAATAAATACGTCCCAATGTCTTTTGGATGAAATTTAACGATTTGGAGGGTAATGAGTTTCTTCGTTCATTTCCTGAACGCTCCGAAGACTAACGAACCAGTTTTCCAGCGATGTGAGCCTGGAGCCGACGAAGAAGACATACCTGAACAGTGATTAATAAATATTTCCTCCAATAACTCTACCACCTGTCATGAGCCTTATCATAGTAGTTTACATAAATGAAACACTTTCCAGGTTCACCTTTGGGGCGCAAATATGCAGAACGATGTTTGTGCCGTTTCCAATGTACATGACGCAATGGGCGAAAATATAACTTATTACCTCTCTGCCTCCGCATGTGTTTTATTTCTTCTACGGAGGACTGTCGCCGGGAGTTTCTGCGGTCCTTCTTCCTTAACTTCGAAGTGACATTATTTTGCGCTTATACATTTCGGACAAGACGCGACATAGCAAATTGATTTCATTTATGGACCAATTATTTAGCCGAATGCGAAAATATAATAAACATCCTGTTTTCGCACTGTTCGCGAACTATTTTTCAGACGCTTTCTGTAGCCAATAATCCTTTTAAATTTAATTACTTCTGTCGGAGACGAATTTACTTAAACGCTTTATAACAATATTTTGAAATGATAGAACAAGACATGAACTCACGGCTGTTTGAGGAAGTGTGGATTGCTGTCACGTTTCTGCATCAATGAACCAGTCTGCGCTGTAGAGGCCGACGGTGTGGAAGGGGGAGAGGGATATATTACAATTGGCGGTGGCTGATTTACTTGTGAAGATGCCAACGATAACCTGCAAAAACGAAAATGGTATTTATGATTTATTAATAGAAGGTTAACTTCTGCGACCGAGATTCATTTTCAATGTCCTGAAGATGCATACGTATGTAATATTGACCTTGCAACGTTCAGAAGAAGCTGGGCGGGTCCTGTCAGACCATCATTAGCTCCACTAATCTGAAGATGTCTCATTGCGGCAGCCATTTCTTGCCTTTTGATCTCCTCATTCTGCTCGGCGATTATCTCCATTGTTCGTCTATAAACAGTAAGTGATGGCAGACTTCCATTTACTTACCTTTCATACTTGACATTTGATTCTTGTATTAAAAAAATCAAATGCCTAATAAATGATTGGTGATCTGCGGTGGTACGCATCACTTTTCGCAGCGCACAACCTCGCTAATATACGTGGATAAATCAACATGTATACGCATCTTTCGTGGGTCTGGGTAAGAATTGAAGAAAAAAAACAATCAAAAAGTGTGAGTATCATGAGAGGATTTTTTGATGATCAACATACCTTAGTGCCGCATTCTTTCCGCCAGAAGCTCCCGTGACCAGCCAGGACTCTGATCCCATATTTGGCCTGAAAATCTCCGTTTTATTGTGCACTTTTGTTTCACTAAAACACAGAATAAATGATATTTAGACAATCCGTAATGTATAAAGTGGATTACCGCAACGTTGACGTCCAATACGCCAAGAATATCATGAGAGGTATAGAAAATAGAATTATTGGAATGATGGCGATATTCATAAATTCAGTGATTGGATCATATCTCGGGTACTTTTCGTACGATATAATGGTCCAACCGAGCCGCGTCGACAGCTCATGATGGTATTTGTAGAGCATATCTGAAATGTCCACTATACTATTGGTAGAAAGTGGAGGTTCAAGGTTTCAATCATAAATTTGCAAAAAAAAAATATATTTTGATAACGAGACATTTTGGCGCCTTTGTGAGAGGAAAGATAGAAATTGCTTGAGTTATAGCAGAACCTTACCAGACAGAACAACCCGTGATAGCAATGGCTTCTGTTGCCGTACATCGAAGATCGAGGAATGTGGCATTATTATGTAGAACTTTAGGTGAAGTTCTCCAAATTCCCTCCTGGGGAATCCGTCCAGGAAAACTACCTGTTCGGGCAGGAAAACGACCCTAGAACGAATGTGCGCTTTATAACTGTAGAATGCCGCATATTACACGTTAGTAATAATACAAGTTGATCAATATAGTAAAAGAAGTATCAAAAACAGAAACATATATACAATGAACATATCCAGATCCCAGAGTAGAAGGGGCAAGTCCTCCACGCTTTACTTCTTGATAATGGATCATAATAACGTTAAACACTCACGGTTTCACCAGATTGCAGGCCGTGATGTTCGCGCAGTATTTAGTGGCGATTTTGGCCATTGCCCTTCTAAATGGCGATATAACATCTGGCACTGGGGCCTCTGAGCAGAAGGCCACCCGAAGGCCTGAAGTCCAATCCATCATCTCAAGTTCTGAAGGCAAATTTGTATTTTTTTAATCCATAAGATTGTATATTTTAATAAACAAAATCTTCAAGTTGATGGTTGTGCACTGTACGTTTTAGTAGTCCTTCAACTTAATTGTTATTTTAATTTCATAACAAAATTACATAGCGCTTCCGCTATCACCTTTCACGTTTTCACGTTTTTCTTTAGTTCCTAGTTGGAGCTTATTGTTATCTCCAAGGACAAGCTTATATTATTTGTGTGATACTCGATTTATTACTACAGTCCGAAAGAATCCGACATACGATAGGTCTACAAATCTTTGTATTAAATATGCGCTGTATTTCGTCACGTCACGCTGTGTTTCGTTTTTGTCCTCAGCAAACTACATCGTGTAATGAGATCAGTTAATATTGTTTTCTTTTACTTTCGCATTTGAGTCGAAACTAATGTGTGAGCTGAACGATCACCAATTGGGGCGCGAAATGCAATACTACGATTGGTAATTACATCATTTCAAACGACTGTAGGCTTAATTGTTTTATGCGCGGAGGCAATAATATTAGTTCAGTGCTTTTATAAAGGGATCATACGTTACCTATAGTCATACGCCACATATACTGCAAATTTGTAACAGGGGATGTGCTTTCTTATTACAGAGGAAATTATTTAGGAAATGATCATTTTTTTCTGACGTTGTATTACTAAAAGTTTGCTTCTATAAATAACGGTGGATGATGTGTGCGCATTTACGCATGCAATTTGGCACATGGTGTTTTATAAAAAACACGCGTTCATAAAAGTTTTATATAGATAGTACTAGGCACCACATGGCCTCTTAATAATTTGAAATTACTCAAAAAACTTGTAAACAAATTAAATTGATAAGGGGATCGAGACAAAAGGTGTTGTTTCGTGAAAAGTGTTTTGTTTGCTATATATTTGGTAGACTGAAAACTAGATGGTCTAGAAAATGACTAATGTTCGTTTGACTTCTAAAAGAAGGATTGCTTATTTCACAATTACTACTGAATCCGTGCTGTTCAATTTACGTTAATTCGATACCACCTACCCGTGTAGTATGGAAGAAGCCTACGCTTTAAAGCCGATAATTTAATATAGGTGCCAGGTTAGTCAAGGAAACCATTCAATTAAACTTCGAGCTCTAGTTTACAGTCGTTCGTAACGTTCAACGATAATTGAATATAAATACACGCCGCGAACAAGTTTAACAAAAATGAGATTTTGACGAAGGCGCCAGGCAAACTTGGTGTCTTATTTTGATTCCATTGAACTGTGTGAAATGCTGTTCGTGTGGTATACTTAACAAACAAGCAATGAAAGCAACCACAACTCAACCCTGGTTGTTCAACTATGCAGGCTATTCCACAGCTTCACTAGAGACAAGTCGTGAACCTTCCTGTTGACTACAAAAGATTCCCGGTTCATTTTGGTTGTTAATTGAATACACAAATAACTTAAAGCACTTCGTAAAATATGACCGAAGGTCGTTGCCAATAGCTAATGACAAATCAAAAACTTTTTGCTTGAAATAGAAATTACCTGCTTCGGTGGGGTCTCCATCGCTAGTGGCTTGCCGGACAAATATAAAGAAAATAACACAGCCGAGGAGCAGTTTGTACCGCATTATCCAATATGTGTAAGCAATTATGGACTCTTTTGCAAGACCAAACAAAATAAGCAAATACACTGAAATAAACGAATAGGTAGATTTGCTTAGAAATTTAATATAGCGAGAAATTAGTAAATATAGACCATGTAATCATTAAAAAAAAAAGATAAACACAAAACATCGCGCTGTGCAAATCCAAATACTAGCCAAATACTAGCCCGCTATATATTTTATATATGCAAATGTTTTGCATGGTTCCTCACATAAAAAGCAAAAGAAAGTTAGACGACTGTTATCTATTCCGGCGAAAATGAATTGCTTTACGGTGATGCTTTACGGTAAAGTCCTTCGCAGAATGACAGCGGAACTATAAAGGGTTGAGTTATTATAGCTAGTATTACTAGAATATATAAACAAAACACTGGATTCGAGGAAACAAACATAATTATTGTTATTCATCATAGGGCAACTAAACAAGCCTGGTGGTGAAGTTACATTGGATGCACCAGTTCATCCAATGGGTCCGAAGAGAAATTCACATACAGAAAATGGCATTAAACCCATATTCCCATTATTAATTGTTCTTGTACGTAACTGGTAGTTTACTCTAATCGATTATACTAGCTTAGACAAATGAACTGAATGCGATTGGTCTGGGGATAGTGCGAGGGAAAAGTGGCTGCGGTTTTGTGCGAAGATTACACCGTGTCCCGACAGGCAAAAGAGGTCGAGTTATGATGGAAAACGTCCAAATATTAGTGGGCCATTAGTCCTACTTTTGTCAGTGAAGAGATATGATTCAATAACATCAGATATATATCGAGGTCACACATTTGCGATTCAAGGAAACATTAGTTACATAGTTTAGGATCAAATTCAATAGTTTTGTTTGCATATGGTGCACAAACTGCTTTTCATCTCTTATGATCTTCTTTTCTGAATAACGTATCCAAATTTGCATATTACGCAAAACGGCTTTCGCTGCCATTTTTGAGTAATCAGGTAGATTTATCACATGACAATTGAGGAAAACCTTTTTGTACATGGGCCTGAGCCTTTAAGGGGGTTTATCTCAAGCGGATCATTTTTCAACCTAAAATCATTTGTGTTTTTCACTTGTTTTCAAAACTCATAATTCTCGTACAATTTCTCACTGTAATCTATTAGAAAGAAAATTAAATGAGCGATACAATGAATGACGTCAACCCTCGGAAAATCAAATACAGGCAATAGCAATCTCATTCTATGTTGAATATGAATGCATTTAAGAGGTGGTTAGTACTGGTCGCTGTTTGCCATGTGGTTAAAATTCAAGTCGTGGACGTCATCACTGTATTACTGATGTTATGAAAGTGTGCGCAATAAGGAGTTGGTTTACGCTGTGAGTGCCACCTTGATGAAGATATTTTCGTAGAAGTAGACAATCAGCTGCTCTCTACCTTACCTTGGTCTCTCACTCTCGCCCTCTCTTTCTCGTTCTCACACACCGTGCTCCTTGCCCATCCTGTGAAAGCACATCGCTCTCCCAACTAATGAGCCGTCTTTTTTTGTGATCACAATGTGCGAAATCATCAGTCAATGAGAATGAGCATGTCTGCTCCTATATCATTCTCAGCACATTTTATGGCTTCAAACAGGTAGTGAGTGGGAGGTACAAATAAATTGCTCAAGTTGTAAGTAAATAGAGTTAAAATGAATAATACATAAGAACAAATTTATACAAATCAAGGGACAATTTCAGATTTGATATTGATGAATCACTATCAAACGAGAGTATTCTTAGCTAATCATAAAGATATTGGAACTTAGCACTGTTCGTCCATTTATATGGAGTATGGAGTATTTGAATAACCAACGTAAAATCTAGACGGCCCATCAATCCAAAGTTAGTGACATTAGGGTTGACAAAAGAAAGGATTTCTACTTTAAACTAAGACAAGAGGGGCGAAAAGCAACATAAGAAGACTATTTACGAAATGAAAACCACAAGGAGAGGCAAAGAGTTCCGTGAACTCTCAGAGAGAGAAAAAATACTATGAGAGCAAAGCATGAGTGAGGGGTAAATACACGACTATCATCATAAAATGATTTATTGTTGTCAAACCTTTGAATGTTTACAAATTGATACAGTATTGACACTATTGTCAGTGTCATTAATTAGTACTTCTGATGCACCTCGTAAGTAGAAAGGAAAGTTTACTTTCAGGGAACTGATGAACTGATCAAACAATAGTTTTATTCGTAGAATTTTACACTTTATTGTACATATTTTCTGTGCTTCAATAAACGTGAATACAAATATCGATTTTCAGTTTTCGAGAGAAATTACATGATATGCTGTGAATGTGTTCATGTGTTTTTTAATCTCATATACAACAATATACCTAAAAGACAGCGTTTCAAAGTCTTGCTTATTACATGTTCCGCAGAGGTCTGATCAGTAGGCGACGAGTTCCAGATGACGAATTTCTCGACGACTTCGTGCTAGGGCTAGAAGCGATCGCACACGATTCCCTAGCCGTGTGGTGGTTTCAAAATTTCCGATCGAATGCGTTAGCTATTGGAGCATCCACCCTGACCTTAATATCCACCCGGTTCACTTTCTGTTTTAGTGTTCAGTCATTTAATACGATAAGTTATTAAACAAGGCTCAAAGATTTCTTACGCCGGTGTCACTCAGTGTTTGAAGAAGCCTATTTGTTTTGCAGATTTGATAAAATTCGAAATGGGTTATATTAAAAAACGCAGCTTGGACCAGCTGAGTTCTAGTAGCCAATTATCATGGTGTACTTCGATTTAACAGATTGGTTATCTAACAGTGTCGGTGTGGCCTAGCTTATTAGGCTGCAATCCAGACATAGGCTCGATTCGTGGCCTGGTCACCTTTATATTCTCGCGCATATTTGTTCTTTTTGTGAAACGGTTTTTGTTTCACCCAAGTCAGGGACGGGACCCCAACCTCTCAGGTAAACTTGTATAAGCGGCCAATAGTAGTTACAATGAGATGCAAGCATTAACGGCTCTTCAAAGAGAATTCACATGAACGCAAAAAAAAATCACTATGTTCACTAGCATCGAAAACGCAATTGGGGGTTGGAGTCGAATTCGGTTCGCCTGATTTGCGAACGTTTCCAATGGGTTAATTTTCAATTGTTTTCATTTTATTGATGCATAACCGATAGTGAATTTTGAATAATTATTCAATGGCACATCGGGATACTATTAAGGCATACATTTCACGCAGCATGTTCTCTGGCTATCTTCAATGTACACAATGTTAATTTCCTATGGTATAGTTTGTGGAAATTCTCACTGGCAAAGTGTTGGTTTTTGAGTGTATATATTAAAAAATTGCTCCGAGATTACTTCATGGCTGTGATTAAAATACGGGATTTGATGCATTTTGTGCAGTGAGGCTCCACATCTCACTCTCATCACTCAGAACCGGTGAGTGGCGTCGTCGCTGGGGCAAAATGCGCCACGCAGCTAATTGGGAAGCAAAGTGTTTCCCGAATTGTTGCCGTTATGGTGCCGTTAACGGCAACAAATTCGTGGTGTTCTTAAAAGCTCTCGAAAAGTCTCCCGCAACTGTAGTAGTTGTGTTGATGTTCTCCAATCTCACAGACAAAAACGTGTGTGGTAGCCAAGAGGTGTAAGGCTCTGTAAAAAGAAAGTGCTTGAGAGCTTGCTGGTTCGACTCGATCATTTTGCTTTCCTTTTGCGCTTTGAATAACGGCCCTTTCCGTGTCTAATCTGCACCATTTCGGCAACGGTTTGGGGTGTTTCACCAAATCGGGAAGCAGGAAACGCCTTAAAACGTTGCGACGCGAAATTCTTTGCTTCTCATTGCAAAGTCCTTTTTAACGGCGGATGTTTCGTGAGGGCTACTCTTTGTGGATCTGACAGAAGTGAAATCGGTACCTTGATGCTCTTCATGATTTTTCGAAAGCGAAGAATTTCTATATAACCGATTTACATATCTAATTACACTGCGAGGATTGTAATTCGGAGGAACTGACAATGAGAGGAAGGGCTTGCACTAACGGAAAGCTTGTAACAAAACAGTTCCTCTTGGATTTTTTGCGCTTATTTGTACTGCCTATTTTATGTGTCCTTACGGGCTGCAGAATTGAATTGCGGTGAATTATTTCTTCCTCGCGATTGGCACGTCTTGATTTGACCGCATGTGATGAATACAAACGGCTTCATGGAGACCGGTGCTTGATTATTGAATATGATTCTCTACAACATATGATTCACAAGTCTTTTGTTGTGCGTTAAGGATCAGGCGAGACGTCTAGTTAAGCATGAATTTTCTTTAATTAATATTGTTTGTTATAGAACAATCCTGATTGCAGTCATTCAAGGTGTTGAATTTCCATTGTCCAATATTCTAAGGTCTTAGTCACGGAGAAAATGGGGGGCGGGGTTTAGACAGGGTATCATTTCGCTCCCACCGTATTCGACAACAAGGATATACAGCATAATAACAGTTGGAAATTCAGTTTTTACTTTCTATGACTCTGATCTCATTGTTTTATGCTTTATTGTCATTTACGTTAGAGACACACAATATCTCTTTGAACAAGCAAGAGTCCTGCTTATTAACTGGCTAATCTTTACATTCAGATGACCTATTTTGTAAATGAAGTCGTGCCCCGATCGCTCTTCTCTACCGTATGTTGCTTTCGAGCGAGACGTCGGATTACAGCAAAAGGTTGCACTCCGAAACCATCATCAACTCCGATTGTCGCGTCAAAACAAGGACTTTTCTCATACGTGTTCAAGCAGTCTACGGCTAGCCAGACCTATACTGAGTAAGTCTATAGATAAATAAAGAAACACGACGAAAATTTGCGTTATTCTTCTGAGAACCTGACATGAAAATCTCAGGGTGTTCATGTCAATAATCAACACATTATTTTCTGCAAATAATAAAAATTTTACAATACTCCCACATTTCGACTAGCACTTTTCCTATAAACAGGAGGAAGATATTTTCCAGAATAATTCAAATTTGCACTTTCCAAATCAAATAAGCTTCATTTTTGCTTCTTTTATGGAATTTATTTGCCATGTTAGTCAAAATACCCCCCCCCCCCCCCCCCCAATATTACAGGCTATATATTTCGTAGTAGTTTTTCATTTAATGTGCGAAAAACAAGCCAATAAATGGGCATTTGATAGGTTTCTTAAGTGGTTTTACAAAATATTTTGAGTTCAAAGTGAAACAAAACGACCAAGAAAAACCCATTCCACGATAACACAATTTCAATGTTTGAGCTCGTTGCAAATATTCATGAAACCCGCGACAAAACTTCGTGGACGACCGACGTCATGAAACATTGTATTTTACGTCTGCTCGTATACAATTAATGTGATGTAAGAAGAGGAAAATTAAAAACAATAATAATTGTTAGTATCATGATATCATTCTG